>OZ008368.1:16685266-17285266 GCA_963931995.1 Phaonia tiefii | reverse complement strand
AAATGCGTCCGCAAAAATATAAAAAATACATCTGTCTCTTGTTCGATTGTGTGGTTCGCAGATTCTGTGCTGATTCAACAATAGCTTCCACACGTTGAAAAAAAGCGGCCTTTGTAACATATTCTCCCAAATATACTCGCCAGGAACCATGTATGTGTTTGGAACACACTTCAAACTTTTATATGTTTGCAAGTCCCAAACTCAGATGTATTTAAATGCAAACATTAGCATGTTTACTGACAAATATGTATGCCTTTACGTGGAAACATATGCGTGATTCATCCCAAACATCCATATACTTGCGTGGAAGCATTCGCGTGTTTCCCCCAATTATCCATATACTTACATGTAAACATATTCGTATTTGCTCTCAAACATAATAATATTTAGAAACCAATTATTCTTTCTTTCTTTATTTATTATAATTAAAATAAATAATTAATGCACAAAATTAAAATATTTAAAATTACCCTTTTTACATTTATTTGCTGAATATATTACTTTTTTAACCCTGCTGTTAGATTAGAAAAAACTTACGAATCTTAGATTGAGGGACCATTTGGTCCATACTGCAATTTTCATCCAAAATAATAATTTTATCTTATTCTTTGTAACTATTTTGGTTCAAAAATTTCTAAAGCAAGTATTTGACATATCAAAAACATCCGCTAACATATCAAAAACATCTTCTAAATATTTGACATGAATTTACATTCGCTTGGTAATGAAAAAATGTACTATTGACCAAATGGTCCTCTAATCTAAGATTCGTCATTTTGTATTTTTCTCAGTCCTGAATAAAGTTAGAAAATTTAATTTTCGCACATAACATTGTTTTATTAAAAGACCCCATTAGCAGAAAAATTTAGTCAGTATATATCACCGTTCCAAAGTTACAAGGGAAAACAGAAAAAATTTGGACCAAATGGTCCTAATCTAACAGCAGGGTTAAAACAGATTTGCCAGCAGTCAAACAAATTCAAAACAATTAAAAGCATTCACATATTTCATTACAATTGGCATCCGATTCCCCAACCTGCATTTGCATTGCCTGAGCAAATGCAAATTCAATATTTTTCAGATTTTTATTGCGACCAATGTTAATTCTTTTGCATTTGCATTAGATAAAGTAATGCAAATTAAAATACAATGCAAATTAAAAAAAACCCCTGTATGAGCACAACCAATCATTTTTCCCTTAGAATCATGATTCTGTCCTTGTGAGGGTTTAGTATGAACTTCTCATATATTAAAACGTAATAAACACTTTTTCCAACACTGGAAACTATGAAACTTAATACTATCTAACACTAACCAGCCAGACAGTACCAGATAATACTCGTACCTGTAGCTCAATATAAAACATCACGCAGAAGCTAAACTCAGTATAAATGAATGCCAAATGACAGCAGTCCATTGCAGTATTGTTCCATAGTAGTGATCATTTGATCAAATCCACAATGTACAAGGGAAAAAGCATAATACGTGGAAATGTCTATTCAAAATGCTCTCATAGCGATTTAAGTTGAGCACCATAAAAGGTTGAGAACTATTTAAAAATTGCAAATTGTACAGACAGTGAAACATGATCAACCGGCAAACCTATATATTGACCAAGATGCTTCCTAATCCGGTCTCAAACAACCCCGCGGGTCATGGAACTTCGATCTTTTATCTTATCTCTCTAGTTGGTAATAACAAGTGTACGTAGGGATACGTTAACCTGATCCTTCAAGCGGAGTCTTGGTCTTCCTATTTTTCGCCTTCCTTCGAGTTCGGTTTCGAAAACCCTTCGTCTTCAATTGACATGCCCTACGGAGCGCAATCACGTTATTTGGATCCGCTTAACTATGTCAATGCCGGCATATAGCTCATACAGCTCATGGTTCAAATGTCGCCAATACTCGTCGTTGTGGACAATTAGGTCATGCATTTTTCGGAGTATTTGTCTCTCGAACACTCCTAGATATGTCTCGTCAGCTTGTGATAAGACCCAGGATTCTGCGCCATAGAGCAAGACAGAGTTTGGTATAGCTGGACTTTTGTTACTCGAGAGAGGGGCTTTAGCTCTAACGTGTTTGTTTGGCCCAAAATAACATCTATTTGCAAGCACAGTTCTCCGTTTGATTTCAAGGCTGACATAGTTGTTTTAGTTTACGCAGATCCGAGGTACATAAATTCCTCCACCACTTCGAATTTATAGCGGTTACGAACGCTTTGGTCTAATCTCATGGAGGCCCTGCTTGTTGAAAGCATTAATTTTGGCTTGTCCTCATTTACTGTCATACCAACTTTTGCTAACTCCTTCTCAAAACACCGCAGTAACTTCTCTCATTGTGTGCCCAATGATATCTCAGCATGAGCGAGTAGCATGTGATTTTTGCTGCTGGTGGTTTTATTAATGTTGACTGCAGCTTTTCTCATTATGATCTCCATTAAAATGTTAAAGAGAATGCATGATAGGGTGTCGCATTGCCTGAGGCCTAGCTTAGTTTCGAAAGATTCGCTAAGATCCTTTCCAACTGTCATCGCGGATATGATGTTCGCCAAGGTCATCCAGCAAATGGCGTATGAGTTTTGCAGGTCTACCAAGCTCAGACATGGCATCGTAAAGTTTCTTCCGTATCGTGCTATCGAAGGCCTCCTTATAATCAACAAATAGATCATAGGTGTCGATTTGTTTTTCGTGAGTCTCCAAGATTTGGCGTAGCGTGAAAATCTGGTCAGTTGTCGATTTTTCGGGCCTAAAGCCACACTGGTAAAGTCCAATTAGGTCGGCGATAATTGGTTTCAATCTTTCGTAAATTTTACTTGATAGAACTTTACATGCTATGGATAAAAGGCTTATTCCACCGTAGTTTGCACAGAGACTCCGGTCACCATTTTAAAACTGAGACACCAATTGCCGGCCATGCATTCATCTAACCGAATTTTGCTACTGAGCTGATACATGCACCTTATCAGCTCATCGCCACCAGCATTAAACAGCTCGGCCGGTAATTCATCGGATCTTGCGGCTTTGTTGTTATTAAGCCGGGCAATAGCAGTTGGGACCACGTCTTGTTTAGGAGGGGTTCAATCGACGTCGTCGCCCATATTGTGGACCATCGTCCAAATTGTGAACGATTGGATATCTCAGGTACTAGCAGCTCCGAGAAATTATCTTTCCATATTCCCAACATGCTCTACACATTTGAGATGATATTTGCGTCCTTGTCTTTACAGAGGACGTGCCCACCCATGTCCATTAGATCTGTTTCTGACTTTATGGTAGAATTTTTGGGCGTCGTTCTTCCTTCTGTATATCTCAACTTTCTCACTCTCGCTCTTTCTTGACTACCATTTCTTACGCTTAAAGAGATAGTTTATCTCCTTCCTTTTTCGCCCAGTTGCAGCTCGCGTTACAATTGACTGAAGCGTAGCCATACGTTCAGCGTTCTTTTCTTCATTTGCTATGCAACACTCTTCATCGTACCATGGCTTGTTGTGAAACGGTTTTTCAAAATCAAGTACGGAAAGAAATCCAAGCGTTTCGACTCGAAACTTTTCGGCGCAAATTTGAGTTAGCAGACGGTCATTACAACTAATAAATCATGATGACTTAAGCTTGTTTCCGTACAAAGTCCAAATTACAAGCAAGTTAAACCCTCTGAATTTGCCTATTCGGCTGGAATTTGGCCAACAAATTATTGAAATGGCCGAAGAAGACAACAGCTTGATAAATTTCTTCTTTATCTCTGATGAGGCCCATTTTGATATAACAGGCAATGTAAACAAGCAAAATTGCCGTATATGGAGTTAATCTACTCTACAAATAATCCATGAGACGGAACTACACCCAGAACATGTCACTGTGTGGTGTGCAGTTTCATCAAGGTGCATTGAGAGGCCACACTTCTTTGAAGAAATTGTTGTAACAGTAACTGTCAATGGGGACCGTTATTTAATCACGTTGAAGGAGTTTTTTTTAACCAGTAGTTCGGCGAAGTTGTATCCGTTTCCACAGCATTTGGTTCCAGCAATATGGAGCAACTGCACGTATAGACCGGTTATGGCGAAAATTCCCAAACAAATTAATATCTAGAATCTCCAGTTTCCGCTGACCCCCAAGGTCACCTGACCGGACTGCACCAGACCTTTCGTTGTGGGGTTATGTCAAGCAAGAGTTGTTCAAAATGAAACCAAGGAATTTGACTGAATTGAAGCAGTTCATTAAAACAATAATTGAGACGATCCCGACTTCAACTCTTCAGGCCGCAATGAATCAGGTATCGCATATGCCTGGATGAACATGGGAGTTATTGATGGCTTATCATCTTCAAAACCAATTAGTTGTATAAACTAAAATTAATATAATTATAATCATTATGAAAAATATGAAATACATAGATTACAAACCATGGAATTTGAATTTCTTATTGTAGAACAATTGATAACTTCTTATTGTAGCATCCCGTATAGGAGGCTACTATTTACATTTCGGGTCCAGCAATAAAACAAACAATCATTTATCACTGAAAATTGTTTTATTGTTTTTCAAAATTTTCTCATATTTTCAATATATTTTTTCGACGCACTTTATCCACTCCGATTGCGACACCTCAAAACCATGGGTTTTGAACGCTTCAACAGCTGTTCGGGCGTCGAAAACTGTTGACCACGCAGTAAAAAGAAATTATTGGGTGCCAAATCAGGGCTGTATGGTGGATGGCTCATCAATTCGACATGCACAGACTGAGAGTTCGCATTCTCCTGATGCAAAATGATCCGTCTTCTCTTGTAGTTTTTCCTTATTTCTTCCAACGCTGTTGGCAAACATATGGTGGTATCCCACTCAGAATTAACTGCCCTACGTTCCACTTAATGCACTGTGGCCACATTACCGGTTATACCGATGCTTCGATGTGCTTCTGCTTTTGTTGGATTTAGCTCGTATTGAAAGCCCCATACGGTGATTGCTGTGTTGTTTCGGGCTCATATGCATAGATCCATGATGCGTCGCCTGTGACGATGTTATACACTACATTTCAGTTACCGCAGTTGTATTTTTTCCACATTTCTTTTCTCCAATCGACACAAGTCTTTTTTTTTGAGCATTCGTCAAATTATATGGGATCCAACGAGAACAAATCTTGTTCACTGCCAAATGTACATGCAATAACTTATTGATGCTTGTAACACTAATGCCCAAGGATGCTTCAATCTCACGGTGTCACATGTGGATCTTGCTATATAAGTATCAACCTTCACGAAATTCATCCTGGACCGAATGGCGTCCGAGACTGAACTCTTGGTACCAGCGATTTACAATGGTTTTTGATGGTGCTTCATCACCAAAGTCGAAACATGTTGATTGACACACTCTTGTGTCGATAATCCATGGAGATGAATTTTTCGACACACTGTACTTGTAAATACAACAAATAGTGCTCGTAAGTGACAATATTTTATGCTAAAAAATGTCAAACATTCTAATGGAAGTTCCAGTTTTCATCTGGCAATACTAGTACTGCCAGGACGCGAAATATAAATAGCAACCTCGTAACTCGATTACATTAAACGGTAGCAATATGATTAATACCTTGGAAGAAAGTATTCAGGTCTTTGTGTTGGAATAAATGACTTTCTATGTTGGTACTTAGGGCTACATACTTGGCATATGCAGCTTTCATTAGAGGCATGAAAATATACGATTGATGATCTTCCGATGGTAAGAACTCAGACCCAGTACTTGGGCATCTGATGATACATTTGTTAAAGAATTTTAAAATTTGCAGGTGGGTGAGGTTTCCTCAACTGTCTATTATTCAATAGCCCAATAATTGCTTACTTAGAAAAATGTTTATAGCAAGAACTTCACCTATATGAACATAGAAAAAGTTGTTTGTTATTTCTCGAAATTGTTTTTTGAGTTTAAAGTTATTATAACTCGTTTGCATTAAACGACAGAGCAGCCAATGAACATTTTTTTGGTTGTCGTGAACGTTTGATAGAGTTTAGAGCTACCATTATCATCAACATAATGTTACGATTAAGTAAAAACTTTTACTTACTCTTAATGCCAAAGTAACATAATATAAATAACAGGGCGATTAATGATGAGCCTAAAAGTATACCCTTACCACAAAACAGTTGACGAGTCGGCTGCAATTATGTTATTTTGAAAACTGCTATACTACAGGTGCTACACGGCGACATTATCGGGCATAGATAAAGTAAACAAATAGATGAAGCACAAGTGTTGGGAAAATTTTAGTACAATGGGTAATTTTCTAGATGTCGTTGAAAGCAATAAATAGGATTATTTTTGTTCACAAAAAAAGTCAAAAAATATGACAATAAAAATTTAAAATTTCATATCAAAATAAAAAATAATTTTCAACAAAAATATCAATAATGCAAGAATACAACGCGTTGCGTAAAGTAGAATATCTGATGGCCATCGAATTGCAAAGCCATGTCACCACCGTCTATGTCCTATTAAATTGGTTCCTCCTCCGGCTCAGCTACCATTCCTTGTTGAGAGTCTTCAGATACTCTAACGGTTTTGGCATCTGCGACCAAAGAAGTTGCTACAGTTTTTGAGCGGGGAAGTTTTTAGATTTAAGAAGGCGTTCCGAGATGTTCATCCTTGGGCAGTCTTACGGGGTTTCTCCTATTGATATCCCAACAACGGCCTCATGGCTTTGAATTAGTTTTTTATATAAGAAACAAATGCTATTATGTAAAATCACATAAATTTTGTCACATTTTCCATTGTTTCACAAAAATTTCCCACAATTTTGAATAAACGTCAATGAGAATTATAGGAAACTTCAGTGAAAGTGACAGTAGTACAGGACACCACCTAGTGAACAAATTTGCCAATGGTCGCGCTATATATATTATTTCCTTTATCTATGCTATTGAGTACTTAACCGTGCAAAAACTTCTCAAAATACCTTTTGGAACCTGTTTAAAGTTTTAGGTACCAATCAGTGAGTGTAAAATTAGAACGCGTACATCTTACTGGTTTAAGAGAAGCTCTACCTAATCCCTTCATGGATGTAACGGGCAACTATTTATTTTATACTACAGGTTCTGGAATCGGGTAGAAGCTGGTAGAGCCCCTGGTGGCGAGAAGCAAAACTCGTATAAATAGCTGATGTGTTTGGCACTTTGAGTCAGTCCGTGGTAAAACACCGCCAAGCAACGCGAATTGGTTGTAAAATATGGACTTATTGTAAAGTGTTGACATTAAAACCATATAAGTGAAATAAAAGGAACAAACACTGTTGTACTTATAGTAATTTAAAAACTAAACTTGTTTTTATTACGGGTATAAAACAACACTAAAAAGGGATGATCAAGGAAATTCGCAGCAATATTAATAAAATTTTAAAAAATATATATTTTTTAAACTGAAATAAAACAGCACTGAAAAGGACGATTAAGGAAATTAGTAACAATATAGATATATATTCTTTTGTTAACTACAATTGGTTTTAGATAATATATAAGAACTTCATACTACAAGCTTACAAGGTCAGGAATATTTTTCTAATTGACAAATGGTTGGTGTTTGTTGGAATAATATACAATTCACTTAAGCACACTCACTGGCATGACTCCGTGACAAGTCCACCATCAGATGCCTCACTACTGTGTCTGAATAGATACAATCGGTAGATCATCAATCATAAATATACAAACTCAAATATGCAATTTACATATGCGAACTTGTATCGATCAAAGATCCCTAAGTACCAACAGACGCTGAAAGATTCATAATTACAATACAAGAACATAAAACTTTTTTCCTCCATGATCTTCTTTTCCTCTTGCATACTAGCATTGTTGCAGTGCTTTGAGGTGAGTTTTCACTATATCACAGAGTCATATTTATCTGTAGTATAGATTTTTTGATGACCGGGCTAGTTGGTTTCAATCTTTTAATCTCAATCAAAATCATAGCCTCTATTCGTCATACATTAGCATTTATTTGTTTCTCTCTCCTTGTTTGAAGTTTAAGCTTATATTCAGCTCAACCTTCACCTCATAATTTTTCCCCTAATCTTTAAAGCCCAGCTGTTTCAGCTAAAACAAAGGACATGCATTTAGTTTCTCAACCTTTCTCAACCAATTTTCCAATAAAGGTCAGTTCTAAATAAAACAAAGGATCAATATTAAGGCACCATTTGCAATTTGAATATGCAACTTCATCGTCATCTTCTGCCTCTGCTTGATTTTCATTTTCAGTTTACCTTCAATGGCAATTTGTGTTGGCTCTATTGTCTTGGCCAACTGCCAGTTTGTATACACATTTTATCGTTATTAATGTCACCTTACGAAGCACTTACAATTTCTCCACTTTTGCCCAAAAAAAAAACTGCCCTAAGCATTAGTTTTTCTTTTTGGGTAGATACCAAGGATTTCTTCTAGTCGTAAGTCTTGACTGTATTGGTTTTGCTAAAATTTGTGTCATTTATTGTGTTCTGGTTTTTTAATAACAAATTCCAATTTAGCATTATTTCCGAAACACAATAACTACATTTATGGATTTGCATTTTCATTGTTGTGGGTAAAATATGGGAAATGGAGAGAGATAGAGAGATGCTGGCCTCTGTTTGTAGATTTTGTGTCAATGTTAACACCTAAGCTCCTCTAGCTAAGAATCAGGTGTTTTTAAATATTTATTGCAGATGAAAACATTTTCGACTTGATGGTATTGTTGGCAATTGCATACCCCACACTGACCATGGTACAGGGCAGCATGAGTTAGAGAATATGGTTGTGCTTCAATGTCAATATGCAGCTATAAAAAAAAACTATAAGTATATACGAGAATTACAATACCAAATGGTAAGGTAATGTCTACAATAAGATACTACATTTTGTCCGAATATTGATGGAATAGATAACATTTTCGCTAAGGCTAGGCCATCTAATACAATTTTAACCCGAACTGCCACTAAATATGCAGTGATTTTGCAGGTTATTGAGGTTGGAAATCAAAAAATATATAAATATCAAAAAAGCAAAAGAGAAATGCCTTGAATATATATCAATTAATTTGGAACCAAAGACTGGAAGCCTTCTATTCTTAATCATGTGACTATGACTTTTTTCCTCCGCGTGGTGGTTCCCGGGCAACGGCAGAATATTTTTTCTAGCGGCTGCAGTCAAGGCTTTCCGATGTACAGCCATGTTGGCTATTCAGCCACTGATGCATCTCAGGTTTAGTAGGTGACTGATGTTACTGAAACTCCTAAGAAGGCGGTTAAGCCTAACATATGGACCAACGGCGGCTATAAACCAAACGAAGATAATCCAAGTTCGACATATTGCATCCTGGTCAGCTTCTGATCCATAATGGGCGGCAGCAATCATATGTGGACTGGGTTTGCCGCCTCCCGCCACCGATCATAATCGCAGTGAATATATAAAACATTAACAGCCCCTATTTATTTGACGATCCCAGCAAACTTTACGAGGACCACGATTTACCGATATGCACTTGGAATGTACCAACTCTATATAGATCTGGTGCAAGTATTCAACTGGCAGATGTCCTCGAAATTACCGCTAACCAGGAAATGCGATGGACAGGACATGGCTGCACAAGAAAAAGAACTGCAAACCTGTACTACAATTGTCATTGGCAAAATACTGCTACACGCTGAAAAATCTGTCGTTTTTTGTTGTTTGAATGCAAATATAACATGTGTTCGGAGCTTCTCGCAAATATAATATATTTTTGTGCCCAAACGCATTGTGTTTGCTATACAACATTACATGATTGAGACACAATGATGAGTTTGATATAAATTATATGTTTGCAACCCAAATATATTTGGGTTTGTGATACAAATGTGTATTTATGTGTGCTCTTTTTTGGATTTATTCAATTTGTACTCTTTGTTTGCAATCGACCAGCAGAAATCAGCAAGCATTGAGTCTATTCTTTTTCCAACGAAACGGTCTTCAAATCCCATTAGAGTTTGATGAAATCTTTCGCCAGTTTCGTCTGTTTCTGTGGACAATTGTCGTTCGTAAAAATCGAGATGTGCATGTAACATGTGGATTTTCAACGACATATTAACGCCAAGTTTGTCGAAAGACTTCATCATGTTGTCAATATAATCACGGTACTCTGGTGAGCGATTTTTGCACAGAACGTTTTCAATTGCCGCACTAATTGAGTTCAATGCGTTTAGTTCAGTTTCATCTAACATTTCAGAAAAACTCGAATTCCATAAAAGTTTCCGTATATCAGGACCGTTAACTACACTTGTTAAAAAAAATTGATATAAAATATATTGCAGTCACACACTTTTAGTTACACAAAATTACCCTCTTTTAATTTTTCAATTGATCATTTTGGAAAAGCGTTGTTTTTCTAGTACGGTTGTGCATTTTCGTTGACGCGAACCAAACGCTTTAAAAATTCTTTACAACTCCCAGCTTGATATGAAGATACGGAAGCATTATTTTCTGAAGGGGGATCAATGGTGGACGAATTACATTAAATTCGCCAACAAATTGCGAATCGCGTTTTAGCCAATCTCGCTTTTGGTACTGGTTGCTGCATTTGCACGGCTGTCCCATTTACAAAAAATACACATGTACTTTGTATAGCCAGTTTGCATTCCAGCTAATAGTGAAAGAACCTAAAAATCACAATCTACGCGCCAATTGTGTTCGTCACAATTGTTGCGTTCCAGAATTAATTTCATGGTATCATACGACTCATGCATTCCAAGAGGATACATCAATGGCACTGGTTTAAAGCTGCTGTTTTCAAATAGCAAGACTACTTTTAAGCTTCTGGTTGAAGAGTCTATGAAAAGACGCCATAAAGATGGATTACACAGTGCAACACGAAAAAAAATAACCATATACGGACACCACTACGTGATAAAAGACTAAAAAAAAAAAGACCCGTGTCTCCCAATTTTTCCCAAAGTCATGCACTTTTTTTTATGGGCCGCCAAAGATTTGGGGCCTCGGTATCATTTTCGTAAAAATGTGATCATTTCTCAGGCTCATATCTTGCAAACCGTTCAGAATTTCGATTTACTCTCTGAGGCTCCTGTCATAAAGAACAAAAATTGCGAACATATATAATCAAAAAAACTTCACCTTCCAGATCAAAATCGCAAAAAACTTAAAAACATTCGATTTTTTTTTACCTTTTTTCCCGTGTTCAGGTCCATAGGTAGCAAACCGTTCAAAATTCAAGGAAACAATCAACTACAAAAATTTACCTAAGATCTCAATAAACAAATTTCTAGAACATATAAACTTCCTAGAGAAGATTCTTAACACTGTTTAGGTAGCACGCAAAAGTGAAAAATTTGCCGAAAATTTTTTAATTTCATTTTTTTTACCTTTTTCTCCTGTTCAGGTCCATAGGTAGCAAAAAATGAAATATGCCTGGCCAGAACCATGTGTTTGTCCAAGGGTTAACACCGTTTAGGTAGCGCTTAAGTATCACGCGATCATGCACCGACAGCAGCAGCACAGGCAATGCAGTAAGCTCAGCACACGCAACAAGGGACGCAGCACACAATATAAAAGCGACACGACGCTCACATCGAGACATTACTCAGCGCGACGTCAACGATAGCTCAGCGGTGAAAGTTATAAAGTGAAAGTGAAAGTAAAAAAAGTGAAAGTGCTCCAGTACAATTCGCACACATCATTGGCAACTGACAATTTCAATATGCAGTGTGAAAATATTGATTTATTTTGCTACGTTTGCGGTCATCAAACCAGAAAAAAGACATCTACAAGATTTCAGAAGGAAAAGAATCTTTTAACTAGTGAATTCAAAAGAGCATATACATGGTTTTTCGACGAAGTGGACTTGACCGGTGAAAATTACACACCTAAGACAGTGTGTCGCCAATGTTATAACAATCTCATGGCATGGTTGAGTGGAGGCAGAGGTACTATGAAGTATTGTAAGCCGGTAAACTGGATTAATCGCCCAGGTGATCATGATGCAACCAGTTGCTATGCATGCGTAAATTACACATGTCGTCTAAATCGACATTCTGAGAAGAACAAAATTTATAAAGCAACTGCAACAGCCACACTACCAGTGCTTGCACCTGAAAATTTTGTATCACCAAGGCGGCCAACTCCAGATCGTACTACAGAATTTACAGCAATGAGTACAGCAAGTGGTGTTACTTATGAAGATCCATTTGATACCGATTATGAGCCCCAACAGGGAAGAGATGGACCACAACTAATAACACAAATGGAAATGGATTTCATTGTGGCCATATTGGGATTATCGCAGCGACTTGCAATATTTTTGACAGCTTTTTTAAAGCAAAGAAAACTCACACATGCTAATGTTAACTCTACGGCGTACCGCAAGCGACAAGCTGAATTTCAGATGCTCTACACTCTAAATGATGACAATTCGTTCGCTTACTGCAACGATATAAAAGCTTTGGTGGTAAAAATGGGAATGAACTACATCGCTAGTGAGTGGAGATTATTTATTGATGGTTCTGTTTCAAGCTTGAAAGCAGTGTTGTTGCATGTGTCGAACCGAAAACCTTCCATTCCGCTAGCAATAGGTATCAACATGAAAGAAAGCTATGAAACATTGAAAGATATAATGGAAAAAATCAAATATTACGAAAATAAATGGAAGATTTGCTGTGATTTGAAGGTCATCAACATTTTGCAAGGGATCATCGATAAGGGCGGCTTCCCAAAATTCTTTTGTTTTCTTTGTAATTGGGATTCACGCTCACCTCTGAATCAATTCCAATGTAACTCGTGGAGGCCAAGAGGAAGTGTGGATGAACAAATACAACAACATAGACTGAAGAATGCACCTTTAATTGACAATACTCAAGACATCTTGCTGCCACCGCTCCACATAAAATTGGGAATTGTTAAAAAATTCATCGAAGTGGCCGTTGTAAATTGTCCAAACGCATTCGACTATTTGAAAAGGGTTTGCCCAAAGCGTAGCGATGACAAAATTAAAAAAGGTATTGTAGTAAATTTAAAACGAATTTTTGTTCACCTAATTGTACTATTTACACTATGTTATTGTTTTCTTTTCTGTCTTTATTTTTTGTTTTCATTTAACAGGCGTACTAAATGGCCCTGACATTAGAATTAATGTTCTAGAAATTTGTTTATTGAGATCTTAGGTAAATTTTTGTAGTTGATTGTTTCCTTGAATTTTGAACGGTTTGCTACCTATGGACCTGAACACGGGAAAAAAGGTAAAAAAAATCGAATTTTTTTAAGTTTTTTTGCGATTTTGATCTGGAAGGTGAAGTTTTTTTGATTTTATATGTTCGCAATTTTTGTTCTTTATGACAAGAGCTACAGAGAGTAAATCGAAATTCTGAACGGATATGAGCCTGAGAAAATGATCACATTTTTACGAAAATGATACCGAGGCCCCAAATCTTTGGCGGCCCATAAAAAAAAAGTGCATGACTTTGGGAAAAATTGGGAAACACGGGTCTTTTTTTTTAGTCTTTTATCACGTAGTGGTGTCCGAATATGGTTATCTTGCCATGACTTAAAAAATTACACACAGTGTTATAGTTGCAGAGTCCCATTTCATTCATTAAACCGGGAATAACTTGACAATATGCATAAGCTGCGTCCTCGAAAAGCATTAAATAAGGCATATATGGTTCTTGCCGGTATTTGTAAAATGTAACTTTTACACCTGGTGCCAGTACGTTGACGCTTCTAAGTTCCGAAGCCAAAAACATTGCATTATTTTGAGATAGCTTCAGATTTCGAACGATTCTATCTAAATGTTGCTGCGAACTTAATGATGGATATTGAATAACTGGCTGAAGGTAATCAGAATCAGCATGATGTAATGATGTTGGTGAAGTTTGTGATTGTAGTTCATAGGACGCAGTATCATATTGGTATGTCGATGAATGTACTGGGACAGGCAATTCATCACTGTGTGGAACTGGTACGTGAGCACTTGGCACACCTTTGTATATAAAACCGGATCGTTCTATAAGAATATATTATTGTTCATTCCATATCTAAGTGAACTTACTGTTTCGATTGAGACCATTTACATCGTTTTTGCACGCGTAGCAATTTTCTGTATCATGTGTCCCTGGATCGGTCCATATCATTGGAAGTCCAAATGGCATCGAATATCGCCGTAAACATGTGATGCACGTAAATTCAGGTGCATGATCAACATTTCGCATTTCTTCAGCGGGGGTAACCAAAAAATACTGATTGTTAGCTTTGAGGGCATCCTCAACCAAATGTCGTCGATGATTTTTCGGTGTAAATTTTCCACACATTGTCATTTTTTTTCAAAAAGGCACGGAATAGAGCCCTCATCTACCAAAATATCGCAAAAATGTCATTTCAAGGTCCACCTTATTGAACACTTTGATATATTTGTTGTAGCATCTGTTTGTAATAGGGATGCCAATCCCAAAATTCCGAATCCCAAAATCCCGAATCCAAAGTTATTATAATTATTATGGCCCCAAATTGTAAAAGGTAAACTAATTCTGCTTCCAAATAGATGTCTATTATTTCAACGGCTACATTTTGTTGAAAAAAGAAATATATAAATTGATTTAACAAGAGCTTTTGCAGGTTTTTCCCTCAAATAAAATCAAAAATCACTTTAAATCTACTACCAATTTAAAATCGAAATATCTCGTTATTTTGAGCCAACTTTTTAAAACGGAGTATACCACTGGATTCTATGACCCAAAAATTAGTTAGGGTGTCTCGGTGTTTTTGTGTGTCATTTCAAAACTTCACAGTTTACTTACACTGTTATGCATTCAATACAAGTTAATGCAAAAAGGGCCGTTTTAAATCTTTTAATTTTTTGTATTAATTATTTATAAATATGGATTTACATGGATAAAATTAATTATAATAAATAACACTTATATGATATTGACTTCAAAGAATAATTCGATTCTAAATATTATTATGTTTGGGACAAAAAAAATGCCAAATTGGCAGGGAATATGTGTTTCATCCCACTATTGGCAATTTGAGACTACATGGCGATAGGAGCGACACGGTATGAGACTAATTAATTTAGCGCAGCAAAAAACATGGTTCGTTAGTGGTACAAGATTCCAGCACAAAGGCATCAACAAGGATACTTGGGTATTTCCTGATCAAAGAACGAAGAACCAAATTGATCACGTGGTACTTGATGGAAGGCACTCATCCAGTGTAATGGGCGTACGAGTGATCAGAGGAGCTATTATCGATTCTGATCACTACCTAATAGCAGCAAAGCTTCGCACAAGATTAAGTTGAGCGAAAATCGTACGAAACCAGACGCAGAGGAAGCTGTGCATCGGAAAGCTGCAAGCACTGTGGAAACCCAGTCCCTTCTCTATAAAAACAGCCGCAATAACCGTAATTGGTTCTGAAAAACTGCTTCGCAATAAACCACAGTACCGTGACTTGCGCAAGTAACTTGCCGAGTGTGAAAGGGGTCTTAGATGAACGCATGCCCGGCGATTGGAGTCTCATTGTACTATGTCCAATATTTGGAAAGGGGAGTCTCTGTGCCAACAACCGTGGGATAATCCTTTTATCCATGGCATATAAGGTTCTATCGGGTATAATGCGCGAAAGACTAAGGCCAATTATCGTTGACCTAATTGGGCCATACCACTGCGGCTTTAGGCCTGGCAAATCGACAACTGACCAGATTTTCACGCTACGCCAAATCCTGGAGAAGACCCATTAAAAACAAATCAACACCTATCATCTATTTGTCAATTGTAAGGCGACCTTCGATAGCCCGATGCGGGAGAAACTCTACAAAGCAATGTCTGAGCTGGGTATTGCAGGATGACCTTGACGAACACCATCCTGCCTTTGCAGGATGACCCTGACGAACACCAAATCCGCAGTGGTAGTTGGTAAGGGTCTTACCGAATCTTTCGAAATTAATCGAGGCCTCAGACAAGGTGACACCCTATCATGCGATCTCTTCAACATCTTAATAGTGATTATTCTGAGAAAAGCTGCAGCCAATATCAATAAAACCATCAGCAGCAAAAGTCACATGCTGCTCGCGTATGCTGCTGATATCGATATCATTGGGCGCACACTGAGAGAAGTTACTGAGCTGTTTTCGAGAATTGAGACGGAGTCAGCAAAGTTGTCAGTCAGGGTCTGACAGTAAATGAGGACAACACAGAATTAATGGTTTCAACGAGCAGGGCCTCCACGGGATTAGTCCAAAGTGTGAACGTTGATAACCGTCATAACTTCGAGGTGGTGGTTGAATTAATATACCTCGGATATGTCGCAAACGAAATCAACAACGCGTTGAAAAATCTGTCCTTTTTTGTTGTTTGGATGCAAGTATAAAGTGTGTTTGGAGCTTGTCGTAAATATAACATACCTGTGTCCAAACACATTGTGTTAGCTATTCAATATTACATGTTTTAGATACAATGACTAATATTTTTTAATATATGTGTTCGCGACCCACATATATTTATGTTTGTGATACAAATACAGCTGTGTTTGTTGCACTATCAATGCTCTCTCGAGAGCAAGAGTTTAAAAGACGGACAACGAGAGAGTCTATCTTGAAAGTGTGTATCTGTATTTCTGCATTACTCTCACAGTCAGTGAGTAATAAAAAATATTCCTCAATTGCGTGTCGTCAATGGTTCATCGCACAGAGGATATCAAAAGCCCTTGATCAGAGAAATTATGTGATCGTATATATTTATGTGTGCTATCAAAGTGAGAAACGATTTTGAAGAAAGAAACTGAAAAGGCCAACAACGTGAAG
Source organism: Phaonia tiefii (assembly GCA_963931995.1). Lineage (NCBI taxonomy): Eukaryota > Metazoa > Arthropoda > Insecta > Diptera > Muscidae > Phaonia > Phaonia tiefii. Next base: position 17,268,468 of record OZ008368.1, on the reverse strand, counting down.
CCCTTTTGTCTGACAGAGCCTTTAAATAAGTGTAATAAATAAAACACAAGTAAATAATCCACGCTTGGCTTGCATGAACTTGATTTGTATATAAATATCTTGTTTGTGTACCAACGCATAGTGATAACCAACTCATAGCTGAAACCTTCTGAAAACAAAAACGTGAGACACAACAAACTTAGGAGAAGCAAAAGAGCACCGGATTCTCATTTCACGAAAAAAAAGAATAAATCGTTCAATGTAAATAAAAGTAAAAAGAGCCGTTTTAAATATATTAATTTTTTGTAATAATTATTTATAAATGTGGATTTATATTGTAAAAATTAATTATAATAAATAATACATATATATTGAAATCGAAGTATAATTCGTTTCTAAATATTATTATATTTGGGAGGAAATTCGCATATGTTTCCACGTAAATATATATAGGTTTGGGGAAACAAGCGAATACTTCCACGTAAGTATGTGGACATTTGGGATGAACAACGCATATGTTTCTACGTAAAAGCATACATGTTTGTCAGTAAACATGATACTGTTTGCATTAAAATAGAAGTAAGTTTGGGACTTGCAAACATATGAGTGTTTGAAGAGTATTCCAAACATATACATGGTTCCTGCAGATTATGTTTGCGAAAATATATTAGAGAGGATGTTAGTTTTCAGGGTGAATGTCAGCCTTGAGATCTACCACAGAATTGTGCTTACGAATTGATGTTATTTTGGGCTAAGCAAGCACTTTAGAGATAAATGTCTCTCTCGAGTAACAAAAGTCCTTGCTTTATGGCGCAAAATCTTGGATCTTATCGCAAGCAGACGAAACAACTGTAGGAGTCTTCGGGAGAAAAATACTCCTGAAAATGTATGGCCCTATAGTGCACAACATCGAGAATCGGCGACGAATGAACCATGAACTGTTTGAGATATATCCCGACATTGACGTAGTTAATCGAATCAAAATAACGCGATTGCGCTGGCTAAGCCATGTAATTAGAATGGATGAAAACGAAAAAGCACGAGAGGTTTTCGAAACCGAACTCGAAGGAAGGCAAAAACTAGGAAGACCAAGACTCCGCTGGAGGGAGTAGTTTGATAAATCCCTGCGTACACTTGATACTGCCAAGTGGAGAGATGAGGTAAAAGATCGACCTGGTTGGGAAAATATGTTACTCTCGTTTTGTTAGGTTCCTGACCTCCCGGGGTTATACGAGACCGGATAAGTAAGTAAGTAATTTGGAATTCGCAAGAGGATAATTTGTAGGGTCAAATTCCAACACATATTGTAAGGAGCAGTGGGAATCCCTTAAAACAACTTCAGTGTTATTGTTATTAGCTGTCACTAGCTTATTTTGCTTGTTTATATTTTGTTATTACTTGATAGTTGTCTTGGCATATTTCAATAATAACGTCATCAGTGTCGTCTCTTTTCGCATTGATACACAGAAACACTGTGTACTTACAAATTTGTGTGTGATGCTTAATGTGAAAACTTTTTCTATTCGGAAACCACAGAAATGAGGTAACTTTCATCTACAACAACAAAAACATTACAAATATTAAGAATACTCTAAATTGTTTGTTGCAAATTGAGATGAAAATCATTGTAAATTTTTGTTGAATTTTTTGAATATTAAACAAATTATTGTTTATTTTTAAAAAAAACATATAATGTTTGTGAGGATGAAAGTCGTAAACATGTTTCCATCCACATCACACAGTTACATATACAATACATATATAGTATATAAAACTCCCTTTGTTAAATGCCCCTTTTATGTCTCTTTTATCCACCTCTGATGAACTCACCACGATCAGCTGAGAGTGATAGCAGCCAACAGCTGAGTGAGAACAGCTGCGCCGCACAAACCACCGAGCGACAGTATATGTGTTTCGTCCAACCATAGGCACACACACACACATGACTGAACCGTATAAAGTGGCGCGCACAGCTCAAACAGGTAAGGCGTTGGATAGCCGGCGACCCTAACACATCGTAGATAGTTGTAGTCATAGTGGCTTGTAGCAGTGATCCTTTTTGGTTACTTGTTCGGAGACACCCTGCCTGATGGAATCCGAATTAGTGCCTAGACAGCGATAAGTCCTGTATACTCGATCGGGGACACCCTGACTTAAGGAATCCGATTTGAGTATCCTGACGATATCTCGCCTGGTAATCCTAGCCCACGTTATCCTTTATTTAACGCCGTAGTGATCCTGTTTGACTAATTGTTCGGGGACACCCTGCCTGAGGGAATCCGAGCTGGTGCCTAGACGGCGGTAAGTCCTGTGTACTCGATCGGGAACACCCTGCCTGAGGGAATCCGAATTGGGTATCCTGACGATACTCTTTTCAGAAGAAGGTTTATCTGGCAACGAAGGCAACGTATTCCCGTACCCCCGAAGGGTCCTGAAATAACACAATTCACAAACGTCGACTCCCGTGTACCCGTCGTCTGTTTTACCAAAGCAACTGCCGTTCGAACGAGTCTTCCACGAAACACCGCTAGATCCTATGTATGTAGATCCTCCTGTGTATACAACGTTCAAGTACAGCAGAACCCGCCGAGGATCCTACAAGGCATAGAAAAACCCAGAAAATTACCCCAGTGACCTATCGTAGAGTGTGCATTAAACAGGCAAAATTGTAAATTAGTTAAGGTCAAAAATTGAAAGTGAAATAAAACAGTCATCATAACACGAACAACCGGTCTTACTCTCTCTCTCTTTCTAGTGAATGTAAATTGTATGTTCAGACATAGCTTCGTACAGTTTTCCCCGTATGGGGCTATCGAAAGCAGCTTTGTAATCGACAAAAAGGTGGTATGTATCGATTTGCTTTTCGTGGGTTTTTCCAGGATCTGGCGTAGCGTAAATATTTGGTAAGTCGTGAACTTGCCTGGTCTAAAACCACACTGATAAGGTCCAATCAGGTTTTCAATAATTGGCATTAGTCTTCCACATAAAACGCTCGACAATGCCTTATACGCGATGGATAAAAGACTGCTACCGCGATAGTTGGAAGAGACACACGGATCACCATTTTTGAATACAGGACATAATACACTGAGACCCCAATCGTCGGCCATAGATTGCCCCAGCCATATACCGTATATAAGATGATGCATGTGGGCTAGCAGTTCTTCGCCACCTACCTTAAAAAGTTCCGCGGGTAGGCTATCCGCACTAGCGGCTTTATTATTCTTAAGTCGGGAGATCGCCGTTCTAATCTCGTCTTGGTTGTGGGGGGGGGGTACAATCTACACTATCTTCCACTATCATTACCTCCTGATCTTCAGTGGAAGAATCCGAGTGGAGTAGTGCTGAAAAGTGGTCTCCACATTTTGAGCACACACTGCTTCTCAGTCACCAGATTCCAATTCTCGTCCTTGCAGGAGGACAGCCCATTATTTGGCCCGTTATTAAATCTTCTTACCCTCTGGAAAAACTTTCGGGATTCACCATTCATCCTGCACATATCGGTTCTTTCACTCTCTCTCTGCTCCCACTGCCATTTTTTCCGCCTAAATAGTTGGTTTTCCTCCCTTCTCAGCTTCTTGTACCGCTCAGTCGCAGCACGCGTTGTAACTGACTATTTCGTTACCATACGTGCAGCGTCTTTTTCATCAGTTGCAATGCGACATTCTTCGTCGTACCATGGCGTACCCTTCTGCGGTTTTTCATAGCCTAGTTCAGTCCTTGCAGCGGTTTCCAAAGAATGGGAGATGTGTTTCCACTGCGCATCTAGGTCTTCGGGAAGGGGGTATTCTGCTCTAGCAGGAGATGGAGCTTCTGTCGATAGGACATTGATATCTCCGATATTTGTAGCTTGTCCATATCGAGCTTTTCCTGTGTTCGGCTTCGTACGTTTTTCGCCCTGCTCAGTCTTGTGCGAACTTTCGCAGCCACCAGGTAATGATCCGAGTCGATATTGGCACCTCGAATCACACGTACATCCATTACACTAGAAGAGTGCCTGCAATCTATTACCAAGTGATTAATCTGGTTCTTCGTCCGCTGATCAGGACATATCCAGGTCGCCTTATGAATGTCCTTATGCTGGAATCGTGTGCTACTAACTACCATGTTCTTTGCAGCGGCGAAGTCTATCAGTCTTATTCCAATATCGGAGGTGGTTGGTCGAAAGACACTTTCCTTTCCCAATTTGGCATTAAAATCGCCTAGAATAATCTTAATGTCGTTGTCAGGGCTTCCTCCAGCTCAGACAATGTTTCTTTGACCTCATCATCTTTATCCTCTGTCGGTGTGTGCTCACAAATTAACGAGATGTTGAAATTTTTCGCTTTATAGAAATATAGATGGTCTGGAGCTTGAATAATGTTATAGAAAAAAAAATTTTTTTGTACAATGTTTTTTTTTAAGTGTATTTTTAGGTCCTTTTAGTAAGAATATGTATTACATTTTCCCGAAAAGGTTCGTTTTTAAAGGAAGGTGTTTTTACGAAAAGGTACTATTTTTAAGAAGAAGTACTTTCTGTAAGAAATTGCCATAAGAGTATGTATTTGTTTTACAAATATGTACTTTTTTTTAGAACAGGTACTTTTAAAAAAGTGGATTTTAGGAGAATGTTATTTTCTTAAGAAAATGTATTTATATTCAGAAACTACTTATCTACTTATCTTATGAAAAGAAAAGAAAATGTATTATATTATTTTTAAGAAAAGGTACTTTTAAGAAAGGCATTTTTTGGAAAGAAGTTCCTTATCGCACATTATGGGATGGGGCCTACATGAAAAAAAATTAAAAAACTTTTTTTAACAACTTTATTACAACCCAGTATTATCAACTATACTGCGTACTTTTGCTTTGGTTTGTGTCTAGACTAACATACGTTTTCATATATTTTCTTAAATAAGTGCCTTTTATTACAAAAGTAAAGTTTCTTAAAAAAAATTCAAACCACCTTTTATTAAAAAAATACACTATCTTAAAGAAGTACCTTTGCTTAAAAAACGTAAATTTTCTTACAAAAAGTATTTTTTTGTAATAAGTACCTTTTCTTAAAAAAAATAATTTTCTTACAACAAATTGCCTTTTCTTAAAAAACTACCTTTTTTTTAAAGAGTACCTTTTTGTGAAACAAAATATAATTTCTTGAGATAAGTACCTACTCTTAAAAGTTTACCTATTCTTGAAAAAATACCAATTCTAAAAAAAATCCCATTTCGTAAAAAAACTTTTCTACAAAAAAATTCCTTCACTTAAAAAAATAAATTTTTTACAAAAATTCCTTTTCTTAAAGTACCTTTCTTAAAAATAAAATAATACCTTTTCTTTTCTTAAGATAAGTAGCCTTTCTAAAACGAAGTACAATTTCTTTAAAAAAAATAACCTTTTCTAAATGGAGCTTTTTACCAATATCTAGTAAATATTGCAGTTTTGAACCCAATAAAAAGTAAATTTAGAAAAGCCAGAGTGAAAGAAGTTTAAAAAAAGAAAATTTTCTTAAATTAGTGCCTTTTCTTTAAAAAGTAAATTTTGTCAAAAAATATACAAAGTACCTGTTAGTAAAAAAAAATACCCTATCTTAAAGAAGTACCTTTGCTTAAAAAAGTAAACTTTCTTAGAAAAAGTACCTGTTCTTAAAAAAAGTATTTCTCTATAAAAAAAAATGCATACTCTTATTGCTTTTTATGACAAAAGTACTTCGTCTTAAAAATACTACATTTTCTTTAAAATAACGTTAGCTTTGAAAAAAAGAAGTAACTCTCATTAACAAATAAGCTTTTCGGGAAAAGTTTATCATTTTACAAAAAGTATATTTTGTTAAACATCCATTTAAATTATGGTATTTTCAACGGGCCCTAAGGCGCTGTTTCAACTAACTAGTACATAATACATAGCGAACGGAACTTCGCTCCAATCGGGTGTTCCCTGACACCTCATGTAATTTTTTTAAGAGAAGGAAATGGGGATTTTTTTAGAAAGAAAATGTAGTTTTTATAGAAAATGCAATTTCTTGTAAGAAAATTTAGATTTCAGAAAAAGGTACTTATTTAAAGTAAATACTTTTTTAAAGAAAGGTACTTTTTGAATGAAAATTTACTTTTTTAAGCAATGGTACTTCTTGAAGATAAGGTTTTTTTTTAAAAAAATGTACTTTGTCCAAGAATATAAAATACCTTTTTGAGAAAATTTACTTTTTTTAAGAAAAGGCACTTATTTAAGGAAATTTTCTTTTTTTAAACTTCTTTCAATTTGGCTTTTCTAAATTTACTTTTGACGTAGAATACGTCTTACCTTACGGTATGAGGAGTCATGTCAGGTTTTTATTGTTATTGTTGTAATCTTTATTTCATTGAATTTGAGGAAACGGCTACATGAATTTTTTTAAATTTTTTTTGTAGGTAAATGAAGATGTTATCTTTCGTTTGATATACATTTCATATTGGTTGATATCTTCCTAATATTTAAGTTTCTCAAATGAAAATTGTTTAAACACATACACTCAAACATATGTGTGGTGTTTGTTGAGTGTTTTTGGTTGCTCAACATTGCATAGGAACATGTATCTAGAAAAGGTGAAACGAACAGCAAGCTAATGTTGCTTGGCAACATATATCTATTAAAAGGTGAAACAAACAGTAAGCTAACGTAATAAAGCTTTTTTGCGAAAGCTTCAATAAAGCTGTTGTAACATTAATTTTGAATTGTAAAGCGTAAAGCTTTCACACAACGCTCGAATGCTAATGCGAAGACTCGATAAGGTAAACCTTTTTTAATATTAGGGCGGCCCTCTCAACACTCGCAGAACTTATTTCAATAAAAATATTAATTAAAATACATAAATTAAATTAAGTTTAAAAAAATTGAACATAATATTTTTTTTTAACGGACTTGAATCAAATGCCGTTGGTAAATATAAAAATTACAGCAGACAGTTGTCCGAGGCCTTCGGCCACGGACTGTCCCTGCAGGCTGTGTCAGAGACACGGCCATTAAGTTTAACGTAGAATACGCCATCCGATAAGACAGAAAACATATATAACAATAAATGATAAATAATATAAACAAATGAATTTATTGTTATATATGTTTTCTGTCTTATCGGATGGCGTATTCTACGTTAAACTTAATGGCTGTGTCTCTTACACAGCCTGCAGGGATAGTCCGTGGCCGAAGGCCTCGGACAACTGTCTGCTGTTTTAAACCTTTTTTAATATTAGGGCGGCCCTCTCAACACTCGCAGAACTTATTTCAATAAAAATATTAATTAAAATACATAAATTAAATTAAGTTTAAAAAAATTGAACATAATATTTTTTTTTAACGGACTTGAATCAAATGCCGTTGGTAAATATAAAAATTACAGCAGACAGTTGTCCGAGGCCTTCGGCCACGGACTGTCCCTGCAGGCTGTGTCAGAGACACGGCCATTAAGTGTAACGTAGAATACTCCATCCGATAAGACAGAAAACATATATAACAATAAATGATAAATAACATAAGCAACTGAATTTGATTTATATTTTTTATAATTATATATCCATGTTAAATCCAAATTCACATTTAACATTTTGTTTCACTTAAATACATAAGTAAATATACGAAATTTCAATATTTCATCAATCAAAACAACAGCCGAAGGTTTGTGTCCACACTGAAACAGCAGCATAGTTTGTGTTCACGCTACAAACTCAAACACTCAACCAAACACCACACATATGTTTGAGTGTATGTGTTTAAACAATTTTCATTTGAGAAATTTAAATATTAGGAAGATATCAACCAATATGAAATGTATATCAAACGAAAGATAACATCTTCATTTACCTACAAAAAAATTTTTAAAAAAAGTTATCTCGCCGTTTCCTCATAATCAATGAAATAAAGATTACAACAATAACAATCTGACATGACTCCCTATACCGTAAGGTAAGACTTATTCTACGCCAAAAAGTTGTTTAATTTTTTTTCATTTAGCTTCCATCCCGCAACGTTCGATAAGGAACTTCGTTCCAATAATACTTTTGTGGTCTGTTCTTCGATTTAGAATGCAAGCTTAGCGATGTAAGTTGGGTTCCTTTTCAGTTCTATGACGCAAAATAGATGAACCAAACTTTGTACTGAGAGGGTTTGAATAATGGTTTTCCTTCGTTTGAATAGGAATGACGAAATAGTGGAGCTCAATGCAATTTCCGTTAGACTAGAGCACGATATAAAGATTTTGAAGTTAACCCAATATCACTGTGAGTAAAATTTTAAGTTTTGAAATGACACACAAAAACACCGCGACATCCCAACTATTTTTTGGGTCATAGAATCCAGTGGTATACTCCGTTTTAACAAGTTACCTCAAAATAACGAGATATTTCGATTTTAAATTTGTAGTAGATTTAAGGTGAGTTTTGATTTTATTTGATGGAAAAACCTGCAAAAGCTCTTGTTAAATCAATTTATATATTTCTTTTTTCAACAAAATGTAGCCGTTGAAATAATAGACTTCTATTTGGAAGCAAAATTAGTTTACCTCTTACAATTTGGGGCAATCATAATAACAATAATTTTGGGATTCGGGATTCGGCCAATGTTAGATGAAATTGAACTAAAGGCATGGAGGTCAGTTCGTGCGGCAATTGAAAATGTTCTTTGCAAAAATCGCTCACCAGAGTACCGTGATTATATTGACAACATGCTGAAGTCTTTTGACAAACTTGGCGTTAATATGTCGTTGAAAATCCACATGTTACATGCACATTTCGATTTTTACGAACGACAATTGTCCACAGAAACAAATGAAACTGGCGATATATGTCATCAAACTATAATGGCATTCGAAGACCGTTTCGCTGGAAAAAGAATAGACTGAATGGTTGATGATTTCTGCTGGTCGATTGCAAACAAAGAGTAAAAATTGAATAAATGCAAAAATATTTATAAAATCATCTAAATAAGAGGAAATATAGTTCCATGTCCGCTTGAAAATGGACTGCATTATTTCTAGATATAAATTTTGACAAATAAATAATAAAAAAATTGATTTTAAACAAGTTTTTAAAGTTTTTTCATTCAAATAAAATCAAAAATCGCCTAAAATCTACTACAAATTTAAAATCGAAATATCTCGTGATTTTTAGCTAACTTTTCAAAACAGGGTACATCACTGGATTTTACGATCCAAAATTAAATTGTCGTGCCTCGGCGTTTTGGTGTGTCATTTTCACCTACTTACAGTGTATTTAAAAATCAAACTTTTCGACGATCACTGTAGCACTTATTGTAGTAAATATTACATATTTCAATATTCAAAAATTATAAGCTAATTGTGGCGTCATATTTATTAACTATTCATAAAACTGGCACACGACAGCTTGTCAGTTGGTCGAAGCCACTTAATGTTAACAAGCAATGTAGTGCAACATGAATTTTTAATTCAATGATGCTTTTGATTAGTTATTGCTTCGCATTAAGCAAAATTTACTTGAAACCCAATAAGACTCAGATTCCATTTTACTCTTCCACTGCAAGAAATATGGTACGAAGCTAATGTATAAGATTCGAACAAAAAATGTATACAATCAAATTACAATACAATGTTATAAAAGAAAATCATGCTTTGTTATAAACTTGCATAGGAGAGACAAAATATCCTTTTTGGGTTGACGAGGAGTGACGAGTTCGGGAAGTAATGAAAATACCAAAAATAAATAAACATAAAAAATTACATGAGGTGTCAGGGGACACCCGGTATTATGTACTAGTTAGTTCCAACACGCCTAAGGCGCCTGTTGAAAAATACTGTAATTTAAATGGATCTTTAAGAAAAGATACTTTTTGTAAAATGATAAACTTTTTTTAAGAATTTTGTTATTTATTGAATGTATTTTTTAAAACAAAAGTATATCTTTAGGTCCCTTTTGTAAGAATATGTATTATATTTTCCCGATAAGGTACTTTCTTTGATGAGAGGTACTTCTTTCACTAAAAGCTAATGTTTTTGTGTAAGAACTTTTTTTTACAAAGAAATACTATTTTTTTTTTTGAACAGGTACTTTTTGAAGAAGTTGTTACTCTTTTTAGGATATTTGTTTAAGAAAATGTACTTATTTTCAGGAAGGCTACTTATCTCAAAAAAAGAAAAGGTATACCTTACTTTTAAGAAAAGGTATTTTTTGTAAGAAAAGGTATTTTTTGTAAGAGAAGGTATTTTGTGTAAGAGAAGGTATTTTTTGTAAGAGAAGGTATATTTTTTTTTATGAAAAGAAGAAAAAATTTACGAGAGAACACGCAAAATTTTAAAAGTAATTACTTACCTCAAGAACAGTTATTTTGTTTTAAAAAAAGGTACTCTTTAAAGAAAAGCTAGTTTTTTAAGAAAAGGCAATTTGTTTTAAGATAATGTACTTTTTTACGAAAACGTACTTATTTAAAAATTAAATTTTTTAAGAAAAGGTACTTTGTGTAAGAAAATTACATTTTATGCAAAGATACTTCTTTAAGATAAGGTATTTTGTTAAATAAAGGTACTCTGTTTAAGAATACGAATAGGTATTTTTTTTTTTGAGAAAATTTACTTTTTTTAAGAAAGCGAACTTATTTAAGAAAATTTCATTATTTTAAACTTGTTTCACTTTGGTTTTTCTAACTTTACTTTTTATTCGGTTCAAACTACAATATGTAATAAACAGGCTCCACCTAGAAAATTTCCCACAAAACAAGAAAAATCACCCCATATATTATATGTTAGTCTAGACACAAACCAAGTCAAAACTACGAGTGTAAGAGTAAGTGTGCTGCCAAATGTAATTCCATGCTCAGCGTTGTACTTCGCGGATTTGCCAGTCTTGTACTTTGGCTTTTCTCAATTTACTTTTTATTGGGTTCAAAACTACAAAATAAAGAGGCTCCACCTACAAAACTTCCCCTTAAACCAAACCAAAAGTACCCATTATAGTTGATAATAATGGGTTGTAGTAAAGTAGTTAAAAAAAAAAGTTGTTTAAAATTGTTTTCATTTAGTACATAGTATATCGTTTCATTTAGTATATAGAGTCAGTTAAGTTAAATAAATTGGAGGTAGTCACAACCGCATTCGAGGTTGTCACAACCGAATTTAAAGGGTGTCACAAGTGAATTTATACATTATCACGACGTAATCAAAATCGTTTCTTCCAATCAAATATTTAATTCCCAATTTTCTCATAAATAAATAAACAACAAGAAATTAGTGAATTTACATGCGACTTTCGACGGTTTTTGTAGTCGCAGCTGTCATGGTCACAGCCCCAATTATGATGTGTTTTTCTATCGATTTAGGTCTTAGACTCAACCATCCGATCGTTTAATATAAAGATGATTATGTGCTACCTTAACTTTGGCGTGTATTTCAGAACATCTCATATGACCGACCATGCAGATCTGCAGACTTTATGGCATCTGCTTGTACTGCATGCGCTAAAATTGAGTGAATCTGAATTTTACGTTGAACCGAGATCTTACATTCAGTGTAGAGTTGGGCATTTTAATTCATTCAACTGAGCGCACTTTTTGGTTCAGCTAAACAGAATGAACTAGTTCGTTCATTTAATTCATTGGGACATTGCAGTTTGTCAGTTTATAAGAACTGTAAGCTAACGACCACAGTTCAATACAGTTTGCCAAATTAGCTCAATACATGTGAACTGGAACACCATTTCATACAATCATAGCGAAAGAGAGGCAAAATGATCAAATTTTTTAGGATTTCTAATATATTGATTTCTAAGTTTTTTTATAATGAATCGCCACATTTGTTCTCCTCTTTATTGATTTACAATATAGTTTCATTTACATTTCATTATTTAATTAATGAAATACATAAAAGGCAGTACTAGACATAAACCTTACATAAGCTTCATTTCGCGATTGGGTTTTGTCTTTCCGATAAAGTAGGGTTCCCGTAATTTGTCCACTATTATATTTCACAAAGATGACAACATTAAGCAACAGCAGAACAAACTGAGTGAGAAAAAGAGACCATGAACTAGAATATGACAGAGAGAACAGCACAACTAAAATACAATGGCAGCTAAAACAAGTGAACTATTGAAACAAAAGAGGGGAACAGTGTGAACTAGTTAATCTACTTCACAAGAGTGAATCGGTCAATTTAACTAATTCGTTCGTGAACTACACAACTCAATTTCAGTGTGATGGAAACCCTAACATATACTTGTCAACACGCTGAAAAATCTTTTTTTTTTTTGGATTTGGATGCAAATATAATGTGTGTTTGGAGCTTCTCACAAATATAGTATACTTGTGACAACACTGTATTTGGTATTGAATATTACATGTTTCCGACACAATGACTAATATGTTATAATATATATGTATGCGTGTGATGCAAATACGGTTTTGTTGTTTTAGTTTCATGCATTCAGTCGTCAATGGTTCATTTGAGAGGAAACACACGAATGTGTAGTCGTAAGTTTATGGTTGTTAGAGAAGACACACCCAAATAGTTTTACGTAAAAGTATGTAACTTTGCAAATAAACATACTAATGTTTGCATTTAAATATAATTGAGTTTAGGCTTGTAAATATATGGATATTTTGAGTGTATTCGAAATATATACATAGTTCCTGCAGAATGTGTTTGAGAGAATATGTTATACGGGCCGATTAGTTTCAACGTGTACATATGTACATGTCTTGTACACATGTTATTCAATATGAAACCTATTTATTTGTAAGACCTGAGTACGGTGGCCCCTATAACCCACAAACCATCTCCAGACGAGTAGTTATACATTTCATAACAGTGACGTAAGCATTTTCAGTTGATGAACACATCAACTCGATGTTAGCTCACTTTCAAGGACTAAAGTTGTTGGGGCGACGAACATTATTCGAAGCTTTGCCTTGCGTTCAATGTGGGCGCCAACTTCTTTATGTCACCATAAAGTAAAACAAGCCTACTATGAAGTAAGAGATTCTTTAAATTTATGGAAACCGCTGATCACATAAGGACCATATTAAATTCGTTTATTAAACAAATGCCATAAATTGTTAGAAAACCTGCCCGATCTCTATACGATATTGTGGGTAATTTTTGTACGTAAAGGAAAACTTCATTACATAATTTCATCATCTCTGCAATAGACACCCTTTAGTCCGTAATATTTGTATACATCTCTTGCTTATTCACATATAAATTTGTATACACTCGTCCTAAAGATTCTGTGGGTTATATCGTTTCCATATGATCGAAATGTATTGGTCACTAACAAAGAAACTACATGCTGAAAAATCTGTAGTTTTTTATTGTTTGGATGCAAATATAACATATGTTTGGAGCTTGTTGTAAATATAATATACTTGTGCCCAAACACATTGTGTTTGCTATTCAATATTACATGTTTGAGGCACAATGATTAATATGTTGTAGCATATGTGTTTATGACCCAAATATATTTGAGATTGTGATATAAACACAGTCGTGTTTGTTGCACTGTTTATGCTCTCTCGAGAGCAACAGAATAAACAAGGGGCACCGAGTGTGGATATCTTGTAAGTGTGTATCTGGATTTTTGCATTATTCTCTCAGTGAGTGATTCATAAATATTCCAGAATGTGCGTGATGTATTCCGATTTAATTTCATGTATTCAATCGTCAATGGTTCATCGGACGGAGGATATCAAACGCGCTTGAGCAGTGAAAAAAGAATAATCAAACGCTAGGACTGTTAAATGGTTTGGGATGTTGCTTTTGTCTTTGTGTTTAATTATGTGTGCTAGCAAAGTGAGAAACGATTGTGAGGAAATAAACTGCAAAGGCCAACAACGTGACTCCCTTTTTCTGCACAAGCCTCTACTGAAAAATGGGAATGGCGCACCATTTGAGAAATATAATAAAAAAAAAACACAAGCAATTAACACACGCTTGTCTTGCATGAACTAGAGTTGTATATAAGTATGTTGTTTGTGTACCAACACATAGTGATAACCAAGGCATAGCTGAAACCTTCTGAAAACAAAAACGTGAGACACAACAAAGAAAGCAGAAGCAAAAGAGCAGCAGATACTCATTTCACAAAAAAAAAGTAATGCATTCAGCAAGTAAATGTAAAAAAGGGTAATTTTAAATATTTTGATTTTTTGCATTAATTATTTATTTTAATTATAATAAATAAAGAAAGAAAGAATGATTCGTTTCTAAATAGTATTATGTTTGGGAGAAAATACGCATATGTTTCCACGTGAGTATATGTAGGTTTGGGGGAAACACGCAAATGCCTCCAGGTAACTATACGGATGTTTGGGATGAAGCACACATATGTTTCCACGTAAAAGTATACATATTTGTCAGTAAACATGCTAATGTTTGCATTTAAATACACCTGAGTTTGAGACTTGCAAACGTGTATATGTTTGAAGTGTGTTCCAAACATATACATGGTTCCTGCAGAATATGTTTGGGAAAATATATTACAGAGGCTGTTTTTTTTTGCGTGTAGATGTCTTTGAAAACAACGAGTAGCTGGGCTGTTTTAGTAATTTTATAAAATTTAATTTTTAGAAAAAAATTTTAGACAATAGTTGATTCTTACATTACAAATGCAAATATTTAATGAAATCAAAAACAAGCAAGATTCACTTTCTCCCCAGATAGAAAATTGAGTGTTTTATACGTGTACAACTGATGATCATGCCTCCTAACAAGACCCTCTGACAATCCAAATAACAAAGTTTTCTTATAACTTAACTGCATTAACGTTATTCCTTTTTCGAACGTTCTTTAAATGTTTTTGTCAAAAATATTTAAAAAAAAAAAAAATATTGGTCCATTTTTAACTACTTTTGGATGCAAATATAACGTGTTTGTTGTAGCTTGTGGCAAATATACTATACTTCTGCCCAAACACGTTGTGTTTGCTATTCAATATAACATGTTTGCGACACAATAATTAATAGGTTATATTATATGTATTTGTGACCCAAATGCGGTTTTGTTTGATGAACATCGCTGGAAACAAAAACGACGCAGACAACAATGAAACAAAAAGGAAGCAAATCTTCAATACATGAACACAATGCTTGCAAACTTATACATGTTTCGTGCAATATGTTGCTGGGGCCGTTATTTTTCAGCGTGTGTTATATTAAGAATTTACGCAAAAATATAAATATGTCAACAAACTAGTTATGCCTATCGGGTGAGGGTATACGTAAGTTTGTTCGTCAAACTAAAATACCTTCACTATTTCTATTGTTATTTTATAAATTGCATTTTATGCGCTGAATATGAACATCAACAAATAACAACCAAATGACGAAACTCATCACAATTTATAGCGATGTAAACACTGCTACTACTAACCACCTTCATCTCGTGGTTGTCACCGTCAGATCTTCGAGCTTTAGTTAATCCGGTCCATCGTTCGTATATTTGTATGCAGTCAAAATGACAAGGAAATCATAAACCATAAAAATTTACATTAAATAAAAAATAGGACACAGACGATGAAAAGAGGACCAGTACAACAAGATCTATGAAGTATGAAAAACATGAAAACTCCTGTAGAAAATATAATGATTTAGAATGAAATGCAAAAAATGTTAACAGAGAAATGGGGGGAAACGCAGAGATTTGAGTTTAATAAAAATTATGCATTTAGTTACGTCGACATTTAAACTAACCAAAGTTAATCAACAAACATAATAAAATTTAAATATAATCGGCTTTAAAATATATTATAACGGAGATATAACGGATATCCTTCAACATTTGAGGCAATCATTTTAATATATATGTTTGCAACAATATAAAAAATATCACATAATTAATTTCTTATCTACTAACGTAGTTAACTGGCCTCAAACATCCCACGGGGTTAAGGGCCCTACCAGCGCAATCGCGTAAATTTGATTCGGTTAACTACATAGATGTGGAGATTCAGCTTATGGTTCATACAAAGTGGATTACACTGTTGTTGGTTTTTGTTATGAAATTTTTGTATCAACGTTCTAGTAAATTGTATCGGTTAGAGGCAAGTCTACTGAGTTGATAGGTATCCATGAAATGTTTGTATCAAGTCAGATTTTTTAAAAAATCGATGTTTAACAATTCTCAGATTTTCCAGCACTTTTTTTTTTGTTTTGAAACAAAAAAATCTCATTTTGTCAAGATTTGTGATTTTTTGTTTGGGTTGCACAATCTTAGCATGGTTACTCATCATACTGTTCTTAACAAAATGAGATACCTTCACTAAATTGGGAATAAGAGCTAAACGTGTCCATCGATTTGTATGATCCATGTGGCAGTTGGCCACAATCCTTGTGACAGAATAAACTAACAACACTCTACACTTCTTGCCGTTTATTAGTCTCTGGTTTTTGATGTGTTAACATCTATAGGCACGGCTAAGCCAATCTGTCAAAGTGAACACATGCAAACAACACACAGCGTTAGCATCACATACGTGGTCGTTGTACAACAATAGTCTCTGCCTGAAAACAAGTATGATGGTATTGATGTAGCGGCAGCGATCAAATAAACAGCTCGTCGTCGACAAATAGTATTGAATAGTATAGAGAACTCAAGGGACGAACTGTACGACTCAAAAGCACTGGCGACATCTGGCAAATAATTCAAAACGTATTACACTCAGTTCTGTTTTTACACGACTTTTTTTTTCAACGAATTTGATTTAACACGAATTACAAATAAATCTTTATTTTGTTTAACACGCTTTATTTTGATTTTACACGATTGACCCAAATTCTGAAAATAACAATTTTGGTACTAACAGTTTTCACCGCTATAAAATTTGTAATTTTTATTATAGGCCCGTGTTGCTGCGTGTAAACATGCCGACAGTTGTCCCGTGTAAATAGGCTCATACTGTGTTTGTAAAATTTTAAATTCTGGGAATCCCCTGAATTACGTAGTAGAAATACGTGCTCAATTTGTTTTGTATGCATTTGGAGTTCGGTGTTCAAAGTGAAAGGTAACTCTTTAAGTTTAAAGCCACATAAAATGTTAACCACAATTAAAATTCGTGCAAACTACTGTAAGAAAAAGTAAGTTGTATTGTACAATTTTTCTATTAATGATAATTGTGAATATTAAGCGAAATATGTTTCAGTAGCTCCTATATGATGTCGCGTAATTCATCCATCCTGAAAGCAAAAAGGAAACCTATATCTTTGGATATCAAAATTCAAATATTGGATTGTCTTGCAACTGGAAGAGGTGCAACGTCTGTGGGAAAGTAATTTGGCCTAAATGAGGCTACTGTAAGGACCATCAAGAAAAATGAAATTGCTATTAGACAGTCGGTATGTTCTGGAACAAATTTAAGTGCCAAATCATCATTATAGTCAAGAGACAATGTCAAAGAACTGATGGAAAAAGCTCTGTTAGTGTGGATAAAAGATAAAAGGGTACCAGTAGACGGAAATGCCATCAAGCAAACCGCGATAAAACTTTACGAAAAGATTAAAGATATGGAGCCAGGCAGTTCATCGCAGAGTGGAAAGTATGAATTTTCTGCAAGTACGGGTTGGATGACAGGTTTTCTAAGCAGACACAATCTCCACAACATTAAAATTAAGGGTGAGACCGCATCGGCAGATACACTGGTTGCTGAAGAATTTCCAACAAAGTTAGCTAAATTAATTGAAGATGGCAATTACTCCCCTGATCAAGTTTGGAATGCGGTCGAAACTGGCCGTTTTTGGAAAAAAAAGCCAAGTAGAACATATGTTGCGAAATCGCAGAAAACTGCTGGTGGTGTTAAGGCTGCTAAAGATCGGGTTAGCTTACTGTTCTGTTCCAATGATTCAGGAGACCGCATGTTGAAACCACTTCTAATAAATCGAGCTCTTAAACCACGTTCTATGAAAGGTATTGAGTTTAATAAATTGCCAGTTCATTGGCTGGCCAATAAAAAGGCATGGGTTACTACTTATATCCTTACCGAATGGTTCAACAAATGTTTCGTGCCCGAAGTTAAGCGTTATATGAACTATAAAGGCCTTGAATTTAATGTTATTTTGGTTCTAGACAACGCACCCGGCCATCCGATCTTAGAACACCCAAACGTTCAATTTTGCTTTCTCCCACCCAATAATACTACTTCCTTGATACAACCGCTTAACCAAGGTATTATTGCGACTTTTAAAACGTACTACGTAAAGCGAACCTTTCAATCTGTTTTGGAAAAACTAAATGATGAGTCGCTAACTGTCATTGATGTGTGGAAGAAATTCTCAATTATGGATTGCGTCAATCATATCAAATTAGCGCACTCTCATTTGAAACCATCAACTTTAAATGCATGCTGGAAAGTGGTTTGGCCTGAATGTGTCCGAAGCAAAGATGTCATCCCCTCTAATACGAGCAAATTTTCCAACATTATAGAATTAGGACATGCTATTGGCAGTGAAGGATTTCGTGATTTATCGTTTGAAGATATCACTGAATTATTAGCTGATAGAGCCTTAAGTGATGATGAAATAATCGAAGCTGCTCTTCAGACTCCTGATTCCAATGAAGACACCGATAATGATGAAGAACATCCAGATCTCAATTGCGACTTAATCAAAGAAGGTCTTGACCTTTCCTGTAAAGTGGGTAACCACTTTGCCAAATATGATCCCAATGAAGAACGAGCTAAGAAGTTTCAACGGGATCTGGAATCATTAATCGCTCCTTACAGGGAATTATACAAAGGCTTAGACAAATCCAAAATACAACCTTTAATCACTGATTTTATTCCAGTGTCTTATTGCCACAGTCGGACAACAAATAAAATACTTATAGTGTCATACGTGTCTTTTACCATGTACTTTTTATGATATATGTACTATAATTGCACTATATTTTTGCATTCTTTTCTAAGTTTCTGAATTTGTTTTTTTTGCATTCTTTTATAAGTTTACGAAATAAAAATATACCCAAATATTTGCTATGACGCTCCAATATGAGTTCAAAAATGGTTTATTGTATTATTCCTGCAGATTTGTTAAATTTGGAACCAATCTTCTACTTTTCCATAAGTGCAATGCATTTTTTTACACGATTATTTTTTGCCTGAAATCTTTGGGAACGTATCTACCGTGTAAAAACAGAACTGAGTGTACTCTCTTTTTGTCATAACACATGTAATAACATTGTCGAAATGGTGCATTTATATGGAAATATTCTATAAAGAGAATACGACTCGTTCATGATCTTTTACTCAGACTGTCTAACTGAGAGCGGAACATGAGTGCCATAAGTTCTCTATACTATTCAGTACTTTTTATCGTCGCTCTGTTTATGATAAAACAAAAACAATTATTTCAGTCAACTAAGTATTGCTTTATTTATTTTAACAATATTACATCTAATGTTAAAGCAGATGTAAGAAAAAAGCAAGTTCAATAGCAATGGAGCCTTCAGCACAAAAACGATTATTTTTTTTATTTTTCCAATGTAATATTTACTAATGTGCTCATACAAATCGAACAGATGACGTGTAACAAAATGGTGTTAACACATCGCTCGTGAGTTTTTATATGCCTGATGAATTTGATTACATACTTATTTGCTATCAAGAAGGGCGGTACACCGACAATAAACATCAACGATAGCTGATGTTCATGTTCATAAATGACAAGTCTGTGGTTCGCTTTAAAGGCAGTTCACCTTTTGTTATCGTGTACATTATTAACTTTGTGAGAAATTAAAATTTTAAATCGATATTAAAATACAACATAAACCATATGTAAGACATCGATTTTTTTCAAAAATTGTGATATATATGAACGTTGCTGATACGCAGAAATGTGCCTAATATCGTACTCTGAAGTATAGAAAATATTCCATAGGAAGTTACTTTCGTTTTTTGTGCATCCTACCAATAAATTGTAACATATAGAGGGTTTCATATATTACTCCAATCAGAAACTAATATAAGTTTTTGTCTAGAATTAATGAGTAAGGCAATATACGATTGACAAAATGCGTGATGTTATTTCATCTAACGAATATTTCACTTGCTGCTTTAAAGAACAAAATGATTTTAGAGCAATTTCCTCATTTTCCGTACCTGTGAGTTTCCCAGCGTATCTACGCCAACATACATTCATACTCCGTTCTTCCTCTTAATTAGAATTCCAAGAAAAATCTTGCACCGACGCAATGATAATTACTGGAGCTTCGAGGACAAACAAAAAATAATAATACCTACAGAAGTTAATTACTAATATTATCACAACAAAAAGGATTGTAAATCGCTATTTAATATAATTGCTTTACTTGCACAAATAAAGTTGAATTTTTAGTTCTGTCGTGGGACAGCTAAGGCACGTCAGGTCAGTATTTACAATTGGCTTTATAATATTTGAAGAAGCACTACAAAGTATTACAAATAAAACAGTACTGAAATATCAATGTCAGAGGCAGATGATACTGTGAATAGAGTCTGGATTTATAATGCAGAAATTCGGAGCTTATATTGCAGAATGATATCGTAACTGCTCTAAGCAAATCCGTTCGGAATCGGCATACATAAGTAGGTGCCGATCATTAGGCATGCAAATATAAACAACCCACTGAGTTTGACAAACTCTTCGCAATCCCTTCATCGAATGTAATGGAAAATAAATTGAGATCACGTAAAACGGTATTAGCGAAATATTTTTGAATTTTACAAAGTTGAACGTTAACATTAATGAAAATCCCCATACGAATTATGAAAATTGTGTGTGAATTGAATGAATTTGTTTCATAATAAAAATGAGGACGTATGATTAACATTTTTGCAAAAACTGCATTTTTTAAATTGGGTCGTATAATTATTATAAATTTTGCACTTTGAATAAATATTACGTATACAACTAGTATGTGTAGCCAAGTTGAACCAAAATTACTGCCTAAATTAATGAGAGATATATAATTTATATTTTTGCTAAATCGACAATGTTTATATACTTTTAAACAGAAAACAGTCATAGCGTATGATTAACCCGACCAATTGTTTTTTGATCGTAAAGAGGGATTTTTACCCAAAACGCGGGATTTTGATATTTTTAGCAAATGATGTAACATTTAGATAAGCAAAATATAAAATTTAAAAATAGTAGAAATTAGATTTAAAAATAAAATATATTGTATATTTTCGATTTAATAAACTTTATGTAATATACAAATTTATAGACATAAAATTTTTAAAAAGCCAGACCAAAAAATTAACTAATTACAATAAGAAACATTTTCCCCTTAACCGGAGTTTGAAGTCGGTGAATCCAATGTAATTTGAAATTAGTTTGTTGTGAGATATGCTCAAAGATTTATTCGCTACTTTGTGACCCCTCCGATGGCAAAAAAATTAGATATTTCAGATTAATATTAAGCAAAATCGACGAAAACCCCTTTCAGATTATTTCTGTTAGTGACACATTTGAACAGATGTCACTACCCTACAACTAAACCTCTAATCTCAAAGTTCACAAACTTCGAAACGATCGTCTGATAATACGATTTGAAATCCTGCTTAAGACTATCGGAAATGTTATATTATAAAGTATAACTTTCAAGCTAAATTAGTGCTAAAGACAAAAAGTCATAAAGGATGATTCTCTGTAAAATGCGGGATTGAAATCCGAGGCGGGATGACACATCGAAAAGCGTGATAAACCCGCAATATGTGGGAACGTTGGTCAGGTTACGTATGATAGATAATATTTGGCATAACTTTTTTCAAACTATTGTGAGGATGGAAGGCGTTAACTTGTTTCCACCCACAGCACTTGGGATCATAATTATTTTAGTTATTTATGGAGTTATTTTGTTTTGGAAATAAAACTCCATTTAATATAGGCGCCTTTTAATGCCTCTTTAGTGCAACATCTGGTAAACTCAACATTTTCAGCAGAGAATAACAGCAGCTAACAGCTGAGCAAGAACAGCTGGGCCATACAATCCAATGCGCTGCAGTATATATGTTATTAGCACAACCACACATGACTGGAACCTAAAAAAAGCACGCAGAGCTCAATCGATTCCGTCGTTGGATAGCCGGCGACCGTAACACAACGAAGCTAGTTATATTCACAACTGCTTGCAGAATTGTACACTGGTATTCAAACTGTAGTTATGCTGCTTGTACACTCGATCACGGACACCCAGCCTGTTGGAATCTGAACTAGTGCCTAGACAGCGATAAATCCTCATACTAGATCCCGACACCCTGCCTGTGGGATCGAGGACACCCTGCCTGTGGGATTCAGATTTGGTATCCTGACAATAGTTTGCCTAGTAGATTTAGCCCTCGTTTTCCTTGCATTGAGTTCTACAGTTATCCTGTCATGTGGGCACCCTGCCTATGGGATAACGAATTAGTGCCTAGACAGAGATAACTCTTGTATATCCGATCGGGATACCCTGCTGTGGGATAGGGGACATCCTGCCTGTGGGATTCCGATTTTGTATAATAACAATAGTAGTTTTAGCCCTCGTTACACTTACACTTAAAATCCTGTTCGCGTTCTCAGTCGGGGGGCACCCTGCTGTTGGAATCCAAACCATTGCCCTTGACTGCTCTAAGTCCTGTATACTCAATCGGGAACACTCTTCCTGTGGCGTTCCGATTTGGTATCCTGACAATAGTAGTTTTAGCCCTCGTCATCCTTACACTTAATCCAGTTCGCGTTCTTGTTTAGGAGCACCCTGCTGTGGGAATCCAAACCATTGCCCTAGACAGCGCTTAGTCGTATATACTCGATTCGAGACACCCTGCCTTTGGGAATCTGGTTTGACATCATAACAATAGTTTGCCTAGTAAAGTTGGCCCTCGTGTTCCCTGCATTTAGTCCTGTAGTTATCCTGCCTGTATACTCGTTTGGGAAGACACCACCTGTTGGAAAACGAACAGAGATAAGTCTTGTATTTGCGATCCGGGACACCCTGCATGTGGGAACCCGATAAGGTATCCTGACGATACCTTGTTTTCTAGTTTTTGTCGTCGTTATCACTGCATTTAGTCTCGTATTTATCCTGCCTGTGTACTCGTTTGGGGACACCCTGTCAATGGAAATCTGAACCAGTGCCCTAGACAGCGCTTAGTTCTGTATACTCGATCGGGGCAACCCAGCCTGTATGAATCCGATTCGATATCCTGACAATACTTTGCCTAGTAGTTTCAGCCCTTATTTTCCTTTCATTTAGTCCTATAGTTATACTCCCTGTATAATCGTTTGGGAACACCCCGCCTATAGGAATCCGAACCAGTGCCCGAGACAGCGCTTAGTCCTGTATACTCGATCCGGGACACTCTGCCTTTGTTAATCCGGTTTAGTATCCTAACAATAGTTTACCTAGTAGTTTTAGCCTTCTTTATCTGTGCACTTAGTCCTGTAGTTATCCTGACTGTATACTCGTTTGGGAACACCATGCCTGTGGGAAACGAACTAGTGCCTAGACAGAGATAAGTGTTGTATAACCGATCGGGATACAATGCCTGTGGGAACCCGATTAGGTATCCTGAGAATTCTTTGTCAAGGATTTTAACCCTAGTTATCTTTGAATTTAGTCATGTAGTTATACTGCCTGTAGACTAGTTTGGGAACACACTACCTTTGGGACAACTAGCTAGTGTCTAGATAAGGATAAGTTTTGCATACACGATCAGGGACACCCTGCCTGTGGGATTCCGATTTGGTATCTTTGGCCCTTTAGTCCTAATTTTCCTTACATTTAGTCAGAGTCTCTTTTCAGAAGAAGGCTTCTTTAGGCTGACATAACGCGACAGTCAGGACCATCTCCTCTGATCCTTGAATAATACGGTATTACAGCAGAGGCCCACGTACCCTCATGAATACCAGGCAAAGAGTCCTGTAAAAATTGTTGCCATCGACTTCCTTGTTCCTTTCGTCTATCCTGTTCAGACAAGGAATTCACATCCGAACAAGGCTTTTGAAGAAATATCACCAGATCTGATGCCTCCGTTTTAAATTCCTGCGTAAACAACGTTTAACAACGTTTATACAAGGCTTCGGAAGTTATCCACGTGAAATATTATAGAGTCTGCAATAAAACGTATAATTGTAAACTAGTTGAAGGTCAAATGTGAAATAAAATAAACATTCAATAAACACGAACAACTTCTCGATCTGTCTCTCGGACTCTGTAAACCCCTGAGCGTATCCTAGTTGCCCTAGTTGCTTTCTAGCCTACTTGCTTTCTAAATCGATTGGGTGCGTATGATTAATATTTTTTCTTAAATGACAGTGTTTATATACTATTAACTACCAAACAGTCACAGCCTATGATATATATTATTTAGCTTAGCAAATATACTTACAGAACGACAACCGCTATATGATAAACACACTACAGAACATTATTCTGAATTGTTGGCCCTTCATATACTCATCGCTTGTTCAACACTGTGGCGCATGCTACACAACCACTGAAGCGGCAAACCAATTGGTAATGAGTATAACTTGAACTTATCTACCGCATCGCAAATAAAATCGTTACGTTTATTAGCATTAAATTCGAAAATGGAATTTTAATTGGCTTATTACAAGATAGAGGAAGACAACAAGAAAAAAAATCTGCTGCTAAACAACGCCAACGCGAGGGTGCGATCAAAAAGGCATGAAATGACAAAAACACAAAACTACAAAACATTTGAAAATTATTCAGAGCACAAGCAAAAAAAACACGAAACGGAATCAAAAGACTATTAATTAGAATTTGCTAAGTGACAGAAAAAGAGCACCACCAATAACAGCCACAAACTTCAATTATTATAAATGCTAATGGTGTTTGATATTTGCAGTAACTGGCACGAAGAAAGCCACTACAGGGCGTTGCGATGCCCTGCCCTCCACTTCATCATCATCAGCTAGGTCCATATTTTTTACTACTTCCTCCTCCCACTTGCCATGCTGTGCATCGTCACCATCATCAACATCATTATTATTATCCGCATATTACCAGCTATTGGAAGTGTGAAGATAACACATTAATATTGAACTTTTTCCATAGCAATTACTGCTGATGCTTCTGATAATATTTCCATGCAACAAAAATAATTGGAAATTATTTCTATATGCATGAAAGTACGTCGATTTTGCCAGCGTTTTTGTTTGAGAGCATTTCACATTGTCATTTGCCACCATGTAATTGTGTGCAAAAACGTTATGTTAATTGACTTCGACAATATACTAGGAATTTATTTCATACACTCATATTAAAAAATTAATCAATTTATTTCGAAATATTAGAATTTTTAGTCAGCAAATAATTTGTTGGAAATATTGGTGACAATTTCAATTAGATACTAAGCAGTGCACTGTGTGCGTATGAGTAATATTTATACAACATACGTATAAGTGTACCAAGTTTAGAAACTATGCCGCATCGCATCACATCATTAAATCGTAATTCTGAGGTTTTAACAAATATTTGTGGACAGTCAAAAAAGGATATTTTGAACAAAGTTTTTTAGTAATTTTTTTCTTAATGCTCGTGTAGATAATAATGCTATAATCGTAATAAAAAAAATTACATGAGGTGTCAGGGGACAACCGGTTGGACCGAAGTTCCTTTCGCTATATCTTATGTACTAGTTAGTTTCAACACGCCTAAGGCGGCCGTTGAAAAATACGATAATTTAAATGGATCTTTAAGAAAAGATTCATGGCCGTCGGTGGTGCAATGGCTAGTGTGCGCGGCTCTTGTACATGAGAACGTAGGTTCGATCCCTGCTCAGACCACCTTACATTTCTTTCTACGACGGTCACCTCGCTTAGTGATGGCGACACTATCGAGTAATTAGCCATGAAAATGCTTTTCAAAATACCGTTCGGAACCGGTGTAAAACTGTAGGTCCCAATCAGTGAGTATAAAACCAGAAAGCGCACATCTCACTGATTGTAAGATGGGATGTTAAGGGACACCATTTTTTTTTTTTTTAAGAAAAGATTATTTTTGTAAAATAATAAACTCTTTTTAAGAAATTTTTTTCATGGAATGTATTTTTTTTTTAAAAAGCATATATTTTTAGGTCCCTTTTGTAAGAATATGTACATATTGTCTAATGTTTTTTTTAAGAAAAGGTAAAATGTTTAACAAGAAGTACTTTCTGTAAGAAAAAGCCTAAGGGTATGAATTGTTTTTACAAAGAAGTACTTTTTTTAAGAACTGGTAATTTTTAAAGAAGTGGTACTCTTTATAGAAAAATTTTATTTTTCTAAGAAAATTTACTTATTTTCCTTTCTGAAAATAAGTTCAAGAAAAGAAGAGGAAAGGTATTATTCTATTTTTAAGAAAAGGAATTTTTGTAAGAAAAAATTTTTTTTTTAAGAGAAGGTATTTTTTTTGAAGAAAAGTTTTTTTTTTAAGAAATTGAAATTTTTTTTAGAATTTGTCTTTTTTCAAGAACAAGTTCAATTTTAAGAGTAGGTAGTTATCTCAAGAAAAATTATTTTGTTTTACATAAAACGTACTCTTTAATAAAGAAAATTTAGTTTTTTAAGAAACCGCAATTTGTTGTAAGATAATGTACTTTTTTAAGAAAAGGTAATTATTTAAAAAAATTACTTTTTTTAAGAAAAGGTACATTTTGCAAGAAAATTTACTTTTTTATGCAAAGGTACTTCTTCAAGATAAGGTTTTTTTTTAAGAAATGTTACTCTGTTTAAGAATGATTAGGTTTTTTTTTGAGAAAATTTACTTATTTTAAGAAAACGCACTTATTTAAGAAAATTTCATTTTTTAAATTTCTTTTACTTTGTCTTTTCTAAATTTACTTTATATTGGGTTCAAAACTACAATATGTAATAAACAGGCTCCATCTAAGAAACTTTCCATTAAACAAGAAATTTCTACCCATATGTTAGTCTAGACACAAACCAAACCAAAAGTACGAGTGTAAGAGTAAGTGTGTAATTCCATGCTCAAGGTTGTATTTCATGGATTTTGCAGTCTTGCACTTTGGCTTTTCTAAATTTACTTTTTAGTGTGTTCAAATCTACGATATGTAATAAACAGGCTTCGCCTAGAAAAGTTTCCATTAAACGAAATCATACCAAAAGTACCCAATATAGTTGATAATAATGGGTTGTAATAAAGTAGTTAAACAAAAGTTTTTTAAATTTTTTTCATATTGCCCCCATCCCGCAACGTGCGATAAGGAACTTCGTTCCAAAAATTCAAACAAAAATCCAAGAAGTAGAATATGCAATATTAAGGAGAGCGCCAGAAACAACCACTTACCTGGACATACATATCGTAGTTTTCTATCAAAAATATATGGTTAAAACTGCAGCCACTCGCGATGATTTGAAGAATCACACACAGGCACATGAGCGGTTAAAAAAGCGGTTATCGATGAAAAATTATACAAAAAATAAATTAATTTATTTTCAATAATAACAGATTATATCTACAAAATTTCTTATTTTGTAAAATATTTAACTTATGATGATATTTGGAGGAAAAAAATATTAACAGTTCATTATTGGATCGAAGTTCATTATCGCACGTTGAGGGATGGGGATTAAATGAAAAAAAAAATTAAACAACTTTATTACAACCCAGTATTATCACTTGTAATGGGTACATTGGCTTTGGTTTGTGTCTAGACTAACATATGGTGGGAAATTGTTTAATGGGAAGTTTTCTACGGGGAGCCTGCTACCACTATCCATATACATATATAAAAATGAGTTTGTGTTTATTGGTATGTTTGTTTGCTCTTTTTAGCCGTATAGACTCGAAAACGGTTGGACCGATCTTTTTGAAATTTTCACAGAATACAGATGTGTGGTCACTGGTGAAAATAAATATTTTTGAAAACGTAATATCTGCATATCCATATGTATGGATATTGAAAAATCACATCGACAATTTCGCGGACCGAGGCAAGGAGAATCCCTCTTATTTATCAAAACCGATTTCTGAAGAGTTGATTAACACTATGGGAGCAAAAGTTAGATATCAAATTGTTCAGGAG
The DNA here is from genome assembly GCA_963931995.1 of Phaonia tiefii. NCBI lineage: Eukaryota > Metazoa > Arthropoda > Insecta > Diptera > Muscidae > Phaonia > Phaonia tiefii. Next base: position 17,240,512 of record OZ008368.1, on the reverse strand, counting down.
ATTATAGCCGCGCGATATTTTAGTATTTCAGTCGCTTCAACTCCAGATATTGCTCACGTTGTTCACCTCAGTATAGTTCTCCGATATGTTGCTAAGAATGGAAAGCCTGTTGAAAGATTTTTAACTTTTTTAAACTTTGATGGTCATAAAGGTGTTGAGATAGCTGAACATGTTTTAGAACTTCTTGCGATTTGTGGCTTAGATTTTAAAAACTGCAGGGGCCAATCTTGTGATAATACCCCGAACATGTCCGGTATTTACTCAGGTGTTCAGAAGATCTTGTTAAATCTCAACAAATTCGGGATTTATTTACCGTGCGCAGCGCATTCGCTTAACCTAGTTGGGGGAAACCGCTGTGAAGTGCTGCTTGTTCGCAGTAAATTTTTTTTCTATCGTACAATTACTGTACACTTTTTTCTCAGGCTCGACACACCGGTGGCACGTTTTAAAGAAAAATATACAAAACGAAAGGGTACTGAAATCGTTATCCGAAACTCCTCGTTGGGAAGCTCATGCGAGCGCCACTGAGGCAGCTCTTTTAAATCTTGCAACGAAATCCTAGCGGCATTATATAAAATTGCTGATGATTCGTCACAAAAAAGGGACTGTAGACGCGAAGCTGAATGTATCGCGGATAAAATTCAAACCTTCGAATTCGTTTTTATGCTTGTTTTGTGGACCGATATTTTGAATAACTTTCGGGCAACGAGCAAAGCATTGCAGTCTGAAGAGATTGATCTGGAAACATGCGCGTTGATGTACTCGTCACTAGAAAATTTGTTAGATGAGATCAGAGATAAATTCGAGGTGTTTGAAAACAAAACCAAATCAATTTTATCTGACTCGGATTATGCGAATGTTGCATCGCGGGTTCGACGAAGAACAAGACAGCGAAACGATGGGAATGCTCCAGAAGTTGTATTAAATCCGCGAGACTATTTTCGTGTCAACGGTTTACGAGAGAGCCCAAGTTTACGAGAGATTTTCATTTTTGGCTGACTTTAGTTTGACAGAAAATGAGTACCGCGAAAAAATTCCCGGTCTAGTTGACTTTTACCCTGACGATTTGGAAGATATTTATCCTGAACTTAAACAGTTTCACGATTTTATCAAATCAAAATTTCCATCAAAACCTAAGTTTACTCACTCTGAACTCTACGAAAGTTTGATTCGAGATAATCTTGAAATTGTTTATCCAAACGTTGACATTGCTCTTCGCATTTTTTAACTCTTATGATTACAAATTGTACAACAGAGCGCTCTTTTTCAAAGTTGAAACGCATAAAAAACGAGCAAAATAGTGTTATGCGTCCAGAACGATTGGACATGCTAAGTCTTATGTCCATTGAATCGGTTGTTCTTCGTCAAATTGATTATGAAGATGTCATTAATGATTTTAGTGATCTGAAATGCAGGAGAAAAGCTTTTAAAGATGAACGTCGTTCTCATATTTAAAATAAATGTCCAAAGATTATTTTATGAATTACTATACTGTTAATTATGTAAAATCAAAAAAATATATAATTTGTCAGGAAAAAACTATTTTGATTGTTTTATTATGTTTACAGCCTTTAAATGATATGAATATGCTGTTTAAAATCTATAAATGCATAAATAAAGAATAATTTTACAATTATTAAAAAAAGGGGGCCCAAAATTTGAACGGCCTAGGGCCCCCATTTGGATTAATCCGGCACTGGCTGTATCTCATGAACTATCAGAGGTATGGAAATGATTTTCGGTATATAAGTTGTGTGTATAGTTCGAATTACAGCCAGGGGGTAAGTGGGCGGTGACACGCCCTCTTTACAAAAATTGCAAAAACCGAATGTAATGAAAATTTCACAATGACAGTCCTTGGCTATACTTGGAAAAGATTGGTTAAAGGGGCGTTGCAGCGCCCATACATCTTGAAATTTAAAATGGTTATATATCATGAACTATCAGAGGTATGAAGGTCAGATTTGGTATATAAGTTGTTCCTACAGTTCGAATTACAGACAGGTTGGAAGTGAGCGGTGCCACGCTACCTTTTCAAAAATTAATCTGCCGGCTTTTCTAATCAACCGATTGTTATTAGCCGATTGTTATGAAAAATATCGTTATCCCAATAATGCATTTTTTTAAAATATTAAGAATAATTTTATAGACGCCACTATAATCACTGGAAATTATAAAGGAACCAATGTCCTGATTCCACGCATTCCCATGATGCGATGCCTACAGATATGCCCATCGATTTCAAAAGATTCCAGTTTCCGATTCGGCTGCCATTTGCGACGACCATTAATAAAGCGCAAGGGCAGTCGCTTAAAGTCTGTGGCACAAATTTGTGTTTTCCCACGGACTATATATACATGTTCCATGTTCACGTGTGGGTAAACCTTCCGACTAATATATATTTGCACCAGATGGTAAAACTAGACATTTTGTATACCCTAGAGCACTTGAATAAATAGAAAAAAAATAGCAAAATTGTGTTTCGTTAAAATAACAATTCATGGGCAGCGAAGCGCAACGGGTACTGCTATTATAAAGGGCTATCCATTTCGTGGTTTCAAAAGTATAGGGGTGGAATTCGACATCTGTCAAACTAAGTTGTTCAATCAATTTTTTTTATTTTCAGTTGAAAGTCTGACATTGACGAAAATGGATCGCTTAACTATCACCCAACGCATACGAATTATTAAAACCTACTACAAAAATGGTGATTCTGGCACAGCCACATATCGTGCTTTAAGAGGAGATTGTGGTTTATATAATCATCCAACTACGCAAGCTATTGGCAAAATTGTGAAGAAATTTGAAGAGACTGGAGCGGTTACAGATATTGTAAGGCCTGTTTCGCTCGTTCAGCTGAAAATATCGCTGCTGTAAGTGAAAGTGTTCTCGAAGACCCGAATGTGTCGATTCTTCGTCGTTCTCAGGAATTAGGACTGTCTTACGGCACATTATGGCGTATTTTGCATTTGGATCTACACCTACATCCATATAAAGTCCAGCTCACACAACAACTGAAGCCAGCTGACCATTCACAACGTCGTAGATACGTGTAATGGGTGCTTGAACAACAGGCGGTGGACGGCGATTTTTCGAACAAAATTTTTTTCAGCGATGAAGCACATTTCTCGCTCGGTGGATATGTTACTAAACAAAATTGTCGTATTTGGGGTTCTGAGAGTCCTAAAGTAATTGAAGAGAGGCCATTACATCCAGAAAAAGTCACTGTTTGGTGCGCTCTTTGGTACGAAGGTGTGATTGGACCTTACTTCTTCGAAAACGACGATGGAACGACTGTCACCTTCAATTCGAAACATTATGGTCATATGATAACCGACTTTTTTTGCCTGCTATTGAAGAATACGACTTGGAGAATAAGTGGTTTCAACAAGACGGTGCCACATGCCACACAACTCGAGCGAATATGACTTTATTGCAAGAGACATTTCCTGGCCGCGTAATTTCTCGTCGTGGCAATATCAACTGGCCACCAAGATCATGCGATTTGACACCATTAGACTTTTATGTGGGGCTACGCGAAAGACCGTGTTTATGCAGATAAACCTTTAACTCTTGAGCACTTAAGAACCAATAAAGTTATGGCTGAGATACCGCCCAATATGTGTCAAAAAGTGTTCGAAAATTACTTCAAAAGAATCAATGCCTGCAACGTGGTGGTCATTTAAATGATGTAGTGTTTCACACATAATGTCAACGTTAAAACTTTATAATAAAAAAGAAATATCATGAAAAAAAGTATTTTATATGTCTTTTACTGACTGACGTTTACTTTTGAAACCGCAAAATGGATAACCCTTTAGTATAAAGAGAAGCTTTTTACATAAATCAGCACACGATCGAAATCTAAACAAATACTACTAACAATTAGTTATTTTACATTCGTCTTCATAGTATTTCAGTCAACTGCAGGTTTATTTGCCCATTATATTTTACAAAAACTTTGAAGGCAAAACGAAGTCTCCAGAGTCCAGCTAATATATATATTGTAGTTTTGAACAGAATAAAAAGTAAATTTCGCAAAGCCAAAGTGAAAGAAAAAATGTAAAAAATGTTTTTGTATACACTGGGCATTGCTGAACATCAAATGACTCACTTTGTTTGGCCATAGCAACAACAACGAAACAACCAAACACACAACATCACACATACTTTGTACGAAGTAGCTGACGTATTAGAGTGTCACCATAACGTCGACTGCGCAAGCCCATGGGCTTGCAAATCAAATTTTGCGTGGCTATGCTTTATATCTTCGTTCAACAACAGCAACAGACACATCTACATACATACATAATTATGTTAATACATACGCTATAGACACAATTTCGTTTGCCTCACCCCTGCCACACCACTCTTTCATTGCTCTCTTGCTCGCTCATTTTTGTTTAACACGTCATTATTCTCATTCGCAGTCGCAGAAAATGTGGTTTTAGCAGCAGCATAAAATCTGGTTTTAGCAGCAGCATAAAATCTGACTTTGACAGATGTAGTCCCTATACGCCGCTATAGATGTTAACACATAAAAAATTTTTCTTAAAAACTTCATCATTTTACAAAAAGTATCTTTCTATAAAGATCCATGTAAATTCTTGTAATTTTCAACGGGCGTCTTAGGCGTGTTGAAACTAACTAGTGCATAATATATAGCGAAAGGAACTTCGTTCCAACCGGGTGTTCCCCGCAACCTCATGTAAGGCGAATAGACAGGTAGTTAAGAACAATGTTATTTGGCATAAATAAATCAACATATATAAAACTAGAGATAAGCGGTTGCTTGTGAAACCACAGAGTATTGAGATAGATGGGATTTTAATAATTTCACGTCGCTACTATTTACGAAAAAATATTTAGAACCTCAAAGAAACTAGTCTCATAAGAAAGTATTTACGAGCGTTAGAAAAATCTCGTGCTCAGTTCAGCTCTACCTCATCAAGTTGTTATTTTAACAGGCAGTTTGAAAGTCCCCTGACTTATTTAACTTTCAACCAACACTGCTCCTGTCAACTACCATCTGTACGTAGACTACAGTAATATTTTAATGAAGCTGCGTCATCCTGAATGTCGACGAAAATGGGAAAAGTGAATTTCGTGTGCTCATCAAGCACTATTTTTTGCGCAAAAAGAAACCATCACCGAAACCAAGGCAAGGCTTGATAAATACTATAGAGACTCTGCACCATAAATGTCAATGACTAAAAACTGATTTACTGAATTCGGTAGCGGTCGTACCAGCACAGGTAACGCCGAACGTTCAGGTCGCCCAAAAGAGGTCGTCACGAAAGAAACTGTCGATAAACACCTGAGCATGTCGGCATCGCAACTGAGTGGGTACATCACATTCTACATCAATATTTGGACATGAAGACATATCCGCCCGATGGCTGCCTCGATTTCTCATACCATGTGTCCGCTTCAAAGGGGAGTTTTGTGATCTTCAACTTGAATACATAGGAGATTTTGAGCCGTTTCGTAACCGTGGAAGAAACATGGATCGATCACATTACACCTAAGTCCAGATTGTCTTATTTTATGCAACAACTTGGCGTATTTGAAATAAGGCTCTTGGTTCAAAAGCATAGAAAATTCAGCACCGGAATGAATTGAAGCCGTTCAGTCTTTCATATAAGTACCGTTTCAGTCTTTTTGTTTACTTGAAATGCTTCATTTCGACTTCATGGATATCTCACTTAGCTAAATTGCCGTATTTGGACTGAAGTGCAACTTGAAGAGGTTCAAGAGCCGTCAGTACATCCCAGACAAAATAAAGGTTCTGTGTGGTTTAATTTCTGGTCGAATCATCCTTCCATATTTCTGCAAAAATGTATTTGGTTCCAAGAAGCCGGCACTACATGTCAAGCAGCCGATAAACAGTTCAATTTATGCTTCTAACCGCTGAACTGGGCGCCTAGATCGTATGATATCACAACTACAGGCTCTTCCCTCTGAAGCTACCTAAAGTCTAAAGTCTACATGAGTAATCCGGATGCGACAATATTGGGAACATAAATTGAAGGTGTCGCGAACTGTGTTCAGTATGTGATATCGACGTTTTATAATTTTTCTGCAAAAATCTTTCAATTTTATCCTGCACCTCATTTTTAAATAAACTGTTTAAAAATATGGATACAAGGATTACAAATCTTATGGTCCTCCTGATAACATTCCAGCGGAGCTGGTAAAATATGGTGTTTCAACGCTAACACCTGTTATTATGCCGATCATCAGAAGTGCAGGGATAAATAACCGAAGCCTTAATGAGTGGAAAGAGGTCTTGGTTATCACTATCTTAAAAAATGGTGATATAACACTGTACAATATCTGGATGGGTATCACTTTTCTTAATGCAATAGCAAAAGTAATGGAGGCTCCTAATGCCAAAATGCACTACGCCGGTGGTCGATACAATTGTACCTAAGGAGTAATTACGCTCCGGGTAACAAGAGAGAAAATATACCCGCCTCTGATCCTACAGTTCGTAGAATTTAATGAAGTTTTCAATAATATAGGAATACAGAGTAGATAGGTGAAACAACGAGAAGCGACCAGAAGCCAGCTGTGCAGCAAACTAAGTTTAAAAAGCGTTTGATTGACACTAATGACTGCTACGTTATGTTTGGTTTGGCATCGAACGGAAATAAGCACTCCCCTTTTATTTCTGTCTAGCCAAAGACTAACAAACAACAGCAACGCAAACTCGATGAAATTTCCTACTACCCATGGTAGAATTATCTATAAGGTAGTTGCATTAGAAATTCCGTGGTTAAGCTGTCAAAATTAACTGAATAATGAAAAACAATATGTACACACAATACGAAACATTGAATCAGCTTGTCTTACTTGATACAAAGTCTGTGCTATAAATTACATTTTGATTGAAATTCTTTAAATTTTATTAACAAACAAAAAGAAGCAAAATCAAATTTGACAGCTTACCCACGGTAAAGCTGAAAACACACACAACTCAGCTGGGCTGACGCGTTTACCCGATAGACAATTCGACCATGTTACTACATCGAGTACAGCAAGAGAACGCTAAGAGGGGAATGAGACTCTTATCCATTGCTCTATGATTCAAAGGAATATGTAAAATCGCAAATGACACTTGTCTCAGGGCCCACAAATTTGATGACATCAAGACCAAGTCAAACAGACTCTCCATAAATGCAAAGACAGTAGAATTGAGAATAAATATTAAGAAGATAAAACTAATGCATATCCGGATAGAATGAACGGCGTATAACAGTTGATATACTAACAGTTGAATACGTAAAATCAATCAACTATTTGGTTTTCAAAATTATCCCGGATTATCAACGGATATAAATGACCATAAAAATAATGTCCATGCTGCATTCCTAAACCATCACAAATCGGATTTCAAGGAAGACTACATTGGGAATATTCTATACTATTATATGGTTGTGCTACATGGAGCTCAACAAAGATGACGAAAACTAGGACCCAAACGATTATCAATGGTTGTCTGACGCAAGTGCTCCGTATTTACTGGCCCAAAATAAAAATTATAATCAAAACTTATTGAATTAGATCTATGTTGAACAAAATTGAGTTCAATCCGCCATATACTTAGGCATTCAGAACAACATAGACCAAGAAATACATGAAAGCCACACCTGGAGAATGAATATAAACAAACGTGACTAGCGTGGAGTCAAATTGTTATATTTTCTTTAAAAACCATACAATATGGACAAATAAGTAAAGGGTAATTCCAAAATATTTTGACACAGTCTAGAACCCGACTCCTATTGAATTATATGAAATTTGGGCAGTAGTTTCTCCTCATCCATACGAATTCTATGACATCCGAATTTAGTCAAAATTCGAAGTAGTTTTGGAACGAAGTTCCATATCGCACGTTGCGGAATGGGGGCTAAATGAAAAAAAATTAAACAACCTTTTTTAACAGTATTATGCTACAACCCAGTATTATCAACTATATGTGGGTACTTTTGCTTTGATTTGTGTCAAGACTAACATATGCTGCTAACCACAATTCGGGGGCAACAGCCGAATTTACGGCTGCTACAACCTCTTTTCAATCGATTAGTTCTCGGGGTGTAGTAGAGGTAAAATCATGTACGATGACGCTAGTGGCATATGGACATTACTAAGTGCGTTTTTTACCCCTATAAAGTTATTTATGGCCTAATTTGTACAGGGGGGGGAGATAAGCGATATAAAGTGTCATTTTAATATCCCACTTTAATTTCGATTTAAGCAATGAAAATGTTGCCACATGTTCAATTTCAAAAAAATTGCAACAAAACCTTAGATACATTTTGTTGTCAGTTCTTGTGAATGAAAATTTTATCAAGAAGGAGAGACTCAATAACATACATTTGCAAGCTGGCATACAAATGGTAAGGTCATTTAAATTGTTTTATTTTAGGGAAAACTACGTGTATAACACTGGTTTACAGCCAAAAAATACCAAGAACGCCACATGCCTAAATAAGTTAATTGGGACCTCCTGAACACGAAAAACGCTGTAATTTTTTGTTTTTCGGTGTATGTTCCCACTCAAACACTTGTGGAGCCGAACCAAACTGTCCGATCGAGATAGATGGCTTATTGTTGGAAGGCAATTTAATGCCCTTTCCGTCGATATGCTGTAAATTTATTTTTGATAAGAAATGGCTGAGTTATGGCACCCCAAAATTAAAAATTTGGCTTTTTTACGTTTTTTTCGAAATTTTTCAATTTTATTTCATTTTTTCTACGTTATAGTGAAGATCTGGAATGTTTTATTTTCTTAGCATATAGTTTATTTAATTACCAACATTTTAGGCGTAATTTGAACAAAAGCGGATGAAAAATAAAGTTTTTATTAAGGATTTTGTGGAACGACAATATATTCATTTTCATTGCTCACACATTATATTCGGCGTTAATTCAAAAAATTTGAATTAAAATCGGTAAATATTAGTATATAACCACAATCAGGGCTCTAACGTTAGCGTCAATTCTAAATACGTTGTCGATAAACATAATCACTTGGCGTCAAAATTTGTCAACCTTGTTTACTTCTTAATTTTTGGTCACTAACACACACACTTCAATCTCAGCAATTATTCCTAAACTATTATAGGCCGGAATGACAAAAACTGGATCGACTGATCTTTTTTACCTAATAAAATATAAATTTACAATTCCTTTTCACATTTCTTTCAGAAATTTCAAATAATTTTATCTTATTTATCAGAAAAATAGAAAAACTTTTGCAACATATAGTAATTTTTGTATTAAGCTGGCAACAATCTGCCTTCTGTCAGGGAAATAAAAAGAACTATATTTTTGTCATCTATGCCAATAGTGACGTCAAACGCCAGCTCTTGTTCTTCTTCCATAAGAATACGTGTAAAAATGTTCAACGCCTAAGTTATCTAAGTCTATCGCTGTGACCGTCGGTGGTGCAATGGTTAGTGTGTGCGGCTCTTGTACATGAGAACTTGGGTTTGATCCCTGCTCAGACCACCTTACACTGCTTTCGAATGGCGGTCACCTCGCTTAGTGATAGCGACACTATCGAGTACTTAGCCATGAAAAAGCTTTTCAAAATACCGTTCGGAACTGGTGTAAAACTGTAGGTCCCAATCAGTGGGTGTAATCCCAAGTGGGTGTAAAAACTAGAAATCGCACATCCCACAGATTTTGAGAAGCTCTCCTCAATCTCTTTATGGGATGTTATTGGACACCGTGTTTGTGTTAAGTTATCTCTGCGATTGTGTTCGTACACTTACTTATACGTATTTGATCATGATACAATTATATATCAGTTAAAATCGTTTGAACAGGTGATTTAATTTTGTACATGTCATTTTTCGTTTTGTAGGTATTTTCGTTTGTACTTTTTTGTATTATTGTATTGTTGCTACACATTTCAGTTGAGTTTAGCAAGTGAAACGATTCAACAAAAACAAATTACCAGTTATTGCTGCCTACAACTACAACAACACCTACTGCTACTGCCAAGTATTTGTTGGCATTTCGTAGTATTAAGTATGGATAGTTTTGTTTTAGTTACAATTGGCAATAGTTTAATGGAATAAAACACCAGGCCTACTATCGAATTCAAACTGATGATCAATTCGATTCTGCCCCTCCGTCTGATTCGAGCCTTTATACACGGTATAATAAAATTCACATCATTGACTCCCATTGAATTTCTCTTTTTTTTTATAAAAAGCATTGATGTTGAGAGTATCATTTTGTAACAGAAACATAAGAATGGCTACTACTATGATTCCGTTCTACTTTTTTGAATATTTGTATCACAAAATATATCGTCAAAGTCTGTATAGATTATAAGATGCATGGGTTTACTTCTCATCTCACTTAAGCCTATTCTACAACATCAGGCCAAATGGAAGGATACGCGGAGAGAAAAATGAAATGAAACTCCCTGTAAAGGAATTCGAAGGTTGGTTGTTTTATATTTACACCATATATTTTGAAGAATACAAAAACATTCATCTGCATAGTCACAAACGAAAAAGGAAAATTGTCGACAATCATTAAAAATCTCCGACTAAATCAATTTATTTCCGCTCTTTATGTTTTTGTTCGTTTTATTCAAAATGCAGCCTTAATCGCTTCATTGTTTTGAAGAAAATCTAAATATCTCAATCTAACGTTACCCCGCATAAAGTTTACTGAAAATGTTACGCAATTCTCTCTGTTGACAAAATGGCTTTACAATTGGTTCCAAATCCGATCAAATTCCAGCTGTCACGTTACTCATACATAACCCTAAGGAATGGGTGCGTATAGCAAAAGTAGTACTACGGTGCAACTAAATGACCGTGTATACATATTTTATGGAATGTTGTTTTCTCACAGTGCATAAGACTTAATATAGCAAAATGAAAAGGTCAATTTTGGACCGCTATCTTGGCTGCCATTTTGAATTTTGAAAATCTGATTGCAGATTCGTAATCAGCGACCAAAAACCCCCTATAAACAAGTTTTGGTGAAAATTGGTGACGCTTCAAAAATATCCAGCTCAAAGGGTTCAATCAACATTAATGATTATAAAGAAATACCCATAACTTTCGAAATCTTCAAGATCCCATCGAGAGTGACTTCTACCGAACATTCTGAGACATTTCGGTGATGGAAATTGAATTTTAAAGATTTTTACTATTTTTTGACCTTTTGAGCTTGAATTCGAAAATATGTTTATGTTTTTCAGCAAATTTGCTACTGGTGGTTTGTAAACAACCCCTCTGACCTGAAAACATGTAAAACCTATCAAAACCGTCGGCCCCAACGAAAGATATAGAGCCAAAATCAAAAAAGAAAGTCAAAATTCATAAAAATCCCTAAAAGACGCATTTAATTTTTATTGATCAATAGATTGTTGAAAAGATTCTAAAAAAATTTTTTTCTACTCTTAAATAGTTGCTCAAAGTCCCTGAACAGTTTCAGCCAAAACGGAGGGGGGTCGAAAAATTTTGTCCAATTTGACGTGGAATGTCCCATATATTTTTATATATCTATTTCTATACTTCAATTTTTTTAAATTTATTCGAGCTTAAGACCTTTTTAAAAAAGTGTTTTAATGATACTAGAGCTATCTGTATAGCTGTCTCGGATCTTGCCAAAATCTTCATCAGCAGACGCTCTTGGTATGCCTCTCGGTGAATCCATCAAAACTGTATATATCGGTGCACCTTATCAGTATGGTTTTAGACCAGGCAAATCCACGACTGACCAAATATTCACGCTACGCCAAATACTGGAAAAAGTCCACGAAACAGGAAATCGATTAATACTATTATCGTTTTGTCGATTACAAAGCCGCTTTCGATAGCCACATACGGGGCAAACTGTACGAAGCTATGTCTTAACTTGGGATTCCGGCAAAACTGATCCGCCTCTGCAGAATGATCGTGACCAACACCAAATCAGCAGTGAAAGTAAGTAAAGACCTCACTAAGCCATAATGTACCAAGCGAGGACTGACACAAAGCGGCACACTTTCGCGCAATCTCTTCAACATCTTAATGGAGATTAGAAAATGAGAAAAGCTGCAGTAAATACGTGCTAGACCATTAACACGAAAATCCATATGTTGCTGGCGTATGCTGACGACATAGACATCATTGGGCGAAACTGGCGAGACGTTACTGCTTTATTTTCAAGAATCGAAAAATAATCAGCGATGGTGGGTCTTGCTGTTAATGACGGCTGGACAAAATTGATGGTGTCAACGACTAAAGAAACCTCTCGACTTGGTCCGCACTTGAACGTTGACAACCGATTTAGTTTTGAAGTGGTAGATAAATTTGTCTACCTTGGATCTGCCCTGAACAATGACAACAACGTCAGCCTGGAGATAAATAGGAGAATTGTGCTTGCAAATTGATGCCATTTTGGGCTCAGCAAGCAGTTTAGGAACAAAGCCCTCTCTCGGCGGACAAAAGTCCAGCTATATCAGACTCTCATTTTACCTATACTGGCATATGGCTCCGAAACTTGGGTCATATCGCAATCGGGTGATAAACACCGTGGAGTATTCGAGAGAAAAATTCTCCGTAAAATATATGCTCCTGTTAAAGAAAATGGTGAGTACCGACGTCGTTAGAACCAAGAGCTATATCAGCTATATCCTAACGTGGACATAGCTAGGTGAATCAAATTAGGCAAATTCCGTTGGATAGGCCATGTTATCAGAATGGTTGAAGGTGAGACAGCGTGAAAGGTTTTCGATAACGTACCCGGTGAAAGCAAGAAAATTGGGCTGGCTACAAAGACTTCGCTGGCAAGACCAGGCAGAAGAATCGCGCCTTATCCTTGGTGTTACCATATGCCGAGAAAAGGCGAAGGATAGAATATGGAGGAATATGTTGAAAAAATTTTCGGGGATCACACACGGCAATTTTACTTGCCCAAGTCTTGAGTTTCTAGAGCTTCCATTCTCTCTCCCCCCCCCCCCCCCCCTTCTCACTCTCCTATAAACTCTAGACTTGCGCAAGTAAAATTGCCGTGTGTGATCCCCGAGTAATGAACTTGTCACTGAGTTCAAAACTAGTCTTACCAATGACCGTGCTTCCTTAAACTATCTATTATTCCAAAAAGCCAAATATTTTTCACTGAGAAAGCTGCATCAGACCTTGAAAGCTTGTAGTATGAAATTCTCATAAATAAACAGTCCAAAGCAAAACTATTTAGTTTGCTCCAAGAAGCTCAAGATCTTGTTTACGTCCATCTCCATAAATAAGTAGGTCCAAATATAGGTAGGACCCTATAATGGACATCCTCCTGCCGGCTAGTGCTGGGTACATGCAGCTTCAATAGACCCCATTTCCCTGACCTTTAGTCTTGCCGCATGGCTGCCAGTCAGACAGTGTCCCGTCAACAACAAGCTTTGATACCTTGGGCCCGGCTAAAACCAGAAGCCTCATGGATCTGCTGCTAGCCACTATGGGTCAGATTTGCCTTGACCGTATACTACCTGCGCTCCTCGTCCAGCACTTCCGTATCATCATATAGCAGCGCTTTTTGCGAGATATGTCTACATGTCGCTGGGGGCATTCCAACACGCTGCAATTCCTGTGGAGCCTGTAATGTAGTCCCTAGTCTGGCAAGCTCATCCGCTCTACGGAATTCCCTTGTGTCCTGGCACCCACATGAGGTTAATGTCGTACTCCTGGGCCATCTCGTTAAGAGATCTGCGGCAGTCCTGGGCAGATGTTTTAAACTGGAATGCTGGTTTCAGGGACTTGATAACCGCCTAACTGACTCCAAAGACGACTTGACTATTATCTTTCAGCCAGGTCTCTTCTCTAATAAATAAATTGTTTGGCTCGATAATAGATTACCACTTGCTGGCTAGGGCTGTTTCCGCTTATTCGCCGGGAACGTTGTGGTGGCTGTTGGCTTCCTTGCCGGGAACTTACACGTCCGGCTAGCTGGTTGACTCCCTTGGACTACTTTGTGCCGGGGGTGGACTCGTCCGGCAACGCACACTGTGGTATTTCCTGAAGGGAGCACTTTCACTACACTGAGGGCCACAAGCCAAAGAAAAACACTTCATTTTTTTAAATTCTTCTGTAGTAGTGGGTGTCCGTCCCACGTACTGCACTTTATTTTAATAAAAAAAAACTTTAAAAAATCTTCACGGGCTGATGTGCCTGTTGCTGCTGCTAAACCTTTTTCTGATTGAGTAAATGCTTGACAATCACTAGCAATACGTTCCCCAACGCTGCTGAGTGTCATCAACTGCTGATGCAATCCAACAGGTAGTGATGGTTGGGCGACAGGCACATCCCCAGCGATAGGCATAAACATCCTGCCCACCTTGCGACATATCGTCTATGCGATGTATCGCAACGATTACTCTTACAGATTTGTCCCATATTTTTGTGTTTTTTTTTTAAGTTCAATTCAATTCAATACAAATTATTAAGGAATAACAAAGAAAAGAAAATAATGAAATAATAACAAAAACAAATCCAAGTATCAATATGAAAGAAAGAAAGGAGAGTAGCAATATAGACAAAACAAATGAAAGGGATATGATGCCTACTGCTTCCTCTCCTGGCTGAGACACGGTTGGGTTGACTTCAGACGTTCCACTGATAGTGATCGTTCTCCCCTTCACCAATCCATGTCAAGCCACTTAAATAGTTTCCCATTACATCCCATGAAGGAATTGGGGAGAGATTCTCATTATCAGTGACCTGTGCGCTTTATAGTTTTAAACTCAATTATTGGGACCTACAGTTTTATACCGGTTCCGACCGGTATTTTGAGAACCTTTTCAGGCTAAGTAATCGATAGTGTCGCCGTCACTAAGCGAGGTGAGCGTCGTCTAAATAAATGTAAGGTGGTCAGAGCAGGAATCGAACACACGTTCTCAGGTACAAGAGTGCGCATAGTAATCATTGCACCACCGGTCTCATCTCTAATAGCCAGCCTGCTCAGGTTATATACGAGAAAGGGACAACCCTAGTTCCCTAGAGTAGACCCCGTAGCTTTCCTGATCATTCACTTTTTAAACCACATAGAAATCAACATATCCCCTTTTACCAGAAATACCTTTGTTCCAGCAATACATTACGCGTATGAGAGTGTGGGATTTTCGTTAGAATAGTGGTTCCACTTTCGAATAGTCGACAAATGCAGGAATGTTGGAAAATTCAATGACCGACTCCGGTCATGCCCCATTGCAATAGCCTTATGGTAAACACAGAAGCAATATGCCTGTCTATAATGTACACCGACACAGCGTCAACATTACATTCAGTGACTAAAAGGGTGTATGTAGTGTACACTCGTGAGCACTTGTGATTCACATCGTAAACCTTCTCTGAACACTAGTCAGTAGTGCACAATAAGTGGGTTTCTCAAGCATCCGCCACCACACGATAACCTGATAGACCATTATCGCTCCAACCACCGTCGTATAGATTCAGTGTACAATACTCGGAGAAAGTCCTGATTTACAACCTAAAGCCCTCTTGGAGGAGTATAGAGCTATCGTCGCATTTTCGGTCTTTTCACAATATTGGGTCTAAAGCTTGCTGACCAAAATATCAAGCTTAATTGCAGAACCATTGAAAGTGATTGGTTCCAAGGCAGGTATTCTATTCCACCGTGTAATTTATTTTTTTCCAGGCTCTTCTGCCCAAAGTCCGTAAGCTACCTTGGAGAATATCCCTTAGATTATACTCGTAGGGAAACTTGCCCCTTATAGCTAGTGCCACGTCGTCAGCATAAGCAAACATTTTCGCACCCACATTTTCGAGAGTGACCAGTATCCCATTCAGCGCAAGATTTTATTTTATCAAACCAACACTCAGGGGATGCCCCCAATAAATGCAGGGCATTGTGTTGGCGAAGGAAAATTGAGGTAGTGGAGGATGAAAATAGAGAGTAGTGTCTGTTGAGATTCGCCTTGATTGGTGGGAAATAGTTTATTCCACATACGGACTGGACTGTACTGCTGAAGAACAAATTTTCTCTATAGTGTGTAGTGCGGTCAACCGGCCACTCGATAAAAAAACGGATGGGAGTTTCTGGAATACCGCGTACTTCAGCTAAATATCCTCACGTCTAGCATAAGTTGACGGATGTCCGAGTAACACATTCAGTGGAAGTATCGATAGACCGCTCCCCACATTTCGACGATGCTCAAGGGAGGCAATAGATTTGGATACCCTACAGTCCCCTATCAACACCGTCGCTCTTCTCTGGACACGGTCGAGAAGCTCCAAATGTGTCCTAGGAGCATCTGCCCATATATGGGAGTTATATTTCGTCTTTGGTGTGATGTAGGTGGTGTAGATATTGAGAAGATCAGATGGAGTGAAATAAGTATTTCTTGCACCACTTTAAGAAGCCTAGATACTTGAATGCATCTTTCGACACTTCAAATACATGTTTTGCCCAACGGGCATCACATTGTATTTGCATGCCCAGAACATCAAGAGCGTCTGATTCATCAATATCCATACCGTCCATAGACTATGACCTGGGTCAGCAATCTGCTTATGCGACAACAAACAACACTGAGTCTTACACGCATTAAAATTTATTCTATTCCTTCGATCCCATTCAACATTGGACACCAGGTTCCGGTCGGGTGTTTCATTCATCGTCCGGCATTTGGCTGCAATCTCTTGAAGACTTGGACTACGATCGAATGAGTAAGAATGACAGAGATTACTGTCATCCGCAAAAGAGTAGATTGGATTCACGGTCTGACCCAGGAGATCCCCAATGGAAATAAGAAAAAGAGAAAGAACAGAGCCCTGTGGTACATCTGCAGTCAATTTATGCTCGTCGGATGAAACCCCAGCTACAACAACTCGTATAGTGCGATCTCTGAGAAATCTCGATATAAATCGAGTGAAGTTATCACCGATACCAAAAGCAAGGAACTTTGACAAGAGTGCATCGTGCCATACTCTCTCAAAGGCCATGGATATATCAAGAGCCTCTATCTTGTTCACACCAAGCCGGTGGATGGATCGATTCCACTGTTCCGAAAGGAATGCCATCAGGTCTCCCGTAGATCTCATTCTACGGAAGTTATACTGCCGATCATTAAGAAGGTCATTGAACTCAAGATATTTTATAATATGGTGGTTAACCATAACCTCTCCATAACCTTCGAGAGCGCAGAACAAATTGTAATTGGGCGGTAATTTGAAGGGTTACTTGCATCATCTTTTTCAGGGATTGGCTGGACATTAGCAACCTTCCAACGCGCCGGGAAGACTCCTGCACGGTATGCAAAGTTGAAAAAGTTGCGCAGTGGAAGTGCCATCGTCGAAGAGCACCTATACAAGACCAGTGCGGGTATGCCATCCGGGGCCGGGGATTTCCATAGAAGCACACTTTTTGTAGTGTGCCTTCCTTAACATACCTCGTACAGGTCAATCAATTCATCTGTGACACGCCTAAGCCCCATAATATACACGTTAAACTTAAGCGGCGATAGCGCAAATGCTATGGCATTAGCGATATTACACCCTCAATATCAAGACAGGCTACCAACATGCACTCCTTAGCAACCAACGATTTTTGTTTGTATCCAACCAGTTCATGTGTTTCTATCAGCCGTTCCCAAGTCTTCAGTAGGAACGATGACAGGCTTATAGGTCCAAAGCCTTTAGGTGCAGTGCGGGAGATCCTTCCCACTTTAGGAATAAACACCACTCTTGTATCCGTCCAAACCCTAGAAGTGTAACGGAAATTTATACACGCCATGTATACATTTATCAGTCAGGGGATCAATGTCGGGCCCGGGAGACTTAAAGTGTTTGAAATTACCCACGGCCCATTTAAGACTGGGTTTAGTAATTGGTGTCGATATGTGGCCGTCGGTGGTGCAATGGTTAGTGTGCGCGGCTCTTATACATAAGATCCTGGGTTCGAACCCTGCTGTGACCACCTTCAAATTTCTTTCGGCGGCGGTCACCTCGCATAGTGACGGCGACACTATCGAGTATATAGCCATGAAAAACCTTCTCAAAATACCGTTCGGAATCGGTGTAAAACTGTAGATTCCAATCAGCGAGTGAAAACTGGAAAGCGCAAAGCTCAGTGATTGTGAGAAGTTCTCCCCGGTCCCTTCATGGGATGTAATGGGAAACCATTTATTTTTTTTATGTTCATGTGCAGTGATCTCCTCGTTCAGACAGAGAATTGGTTGTCCATAAGGATCACCTCTACTCCACTGCCCAGGAGAGACCTTCCGTTAACCCCTTGTCGTATTGCCTGACGCCTGTATTGTCCTTAGCTTCGACGTATCGGATGTATCTTCTATTGATTTACAGAAGAGCATCCACGAGTTTATTTTGGCTCCACTGATTGTATTCTTCTCAACTCAACTTTGTAATTATCCCAGTCCAGCTTATCTTGGCTCTTTTTAGTAGTTGTTGGCATGACTTCCTTATATCCGCAAGATCTCGATTCAACCACTCCGGCTTCTTCTTCCGTTTGACTACTATATTCATATGAGAACGTGTGTTCAAACTTTGTTCACCTTTCATTTCCTTTAACGATGATTACCTTACATTGAATTGAAGCTGTTATACATATGTTTCAGATTAGAAAAAGAAAACATCATTATTTATGGAACCCCAGATTGGAATAAGCCTCTTCTGTGGACTGTCCTAAATTATTAGCCTTGCCCTAGTTGCGTTAAATTTGCCACTCTGCATCTAAATTTGTATAAACTCAGCTGAGCAAGTAGTCGGTATATTAGAGATTTCTACTCCTTTTCTTTGTTGATATCTAAAATATCTGATAACCATATTATGCAGATAAATTTTTTCGAGTTTATTTTGGTTTTTTTTTTCATTTTTTGCTTGTCCCTATTTTAGTTGCTGCCATTAACTTTTAATGATAATGTTGGATATATATGAATAAGAACGATTCATTGAATGTATTGCGTTGTTTAAAACTCATTTGCCACCAAAAAAAAACGCAGGAAATTAAGGGAAGTGAAATGAAATAAAATATGTTGAAGTAGTTTGGTGGTTCTCCGTGGTTCTCTATTACTTTTTCGACAGAGTTTAAAATAAATTTTTGTTGCAGTAATTAGTTTCTTGTTTACAATATGGTACTAATGGTTTCTCTACTTTAGATGCAGTTAGTGTAAACATTTTAAACATATGTTTCGCTTATAGAAGTCCGTTGTCTTTTGGCGTTTTTATATATATTATTATATTCAGTTTTTTTCCCTGTAACAATGGAAGATTTTATTGAAGTTCTTAAGAATTATTATGCTGATTCAAAATCAACTTTAAATTCTTGTCAAAATAATTTCTATGGTTGACTTTAAAATTTCAAGTCTTAACTCAATTATTTGGTCATGTCAAACTCAAAAACTCAACAGCAAATTATACACATTATTAAATGTGTCAAGAGCTTTTATATCACAACTAGAGTGTCCAAAAAACCGGCATTTTTTGGAAGCCGGTTTTCGATTTGTTCGAAAAATCAATTATTCAAGAATCCGGTTTTCGGTTTGTTCGAAAAATGGATTTTTCAAGAAACTGATTATCGGTTTTTAATTTTGGCAAAAACCGGTGGAACCGGTTATTTTCGGTATTTTTTTTTTTTTTTTGCTTTAAATTAAATTACACATGTAGGACTTACAATACATTTGTTTAACGTTCATTTCATATACTTATTCATGTTGGAAATTCAAAATTTTACATCTGTATTTCATTAATTACGTTTTAATTTTAAATAAAAACAATAATTTATTCGAGCTTTCGTATTATATTTAAAACTAAAATGTTCGAGTATTAGGTATATTTTAAACTATTTTATTGTTCAATATTTCGCTCATAATTGGGCATCATCTTCGGGAAGGTAAACACAATTATTAATTTAAAAAAAATAATTAAATTAAAAATTAAAATGAAATTTTTAATTAATAATTGTGCTTATTTTCCTGACGATGCTACCCAGTGGGTAGCGAAATATTGAAGAATAAAATAATTTAAAATAGACCGAACGCTCGAACATTTTAATTTTAAATATAATACGAAAGCTAGAATAAATCATCAGATTTTGAAAAATATATATCATATTCTACTTTGGAATGCATATTTGATATAAAACTTAAAAGTTCTATTCCAATTCGCATGAAACTGATTTAAAGCCGAAAATCATATTCAAATTTGAAAAAGATTTTCATGTATGAAAATCTTATTAAGTTTAAAACGTTTACAGCCAAAACCACGGTCTCGAGAGAAAACCTAAGCGAACGAAAGTCAGTCACTCACTTTCGTTCTTGTCCCAGGCTTTAAATGTAATTGTGTGTTGGTGTGTTTGCAAAATCGGAAGCCACTAACTTTTTTAGCTGTCGGCTAGGCGAACGAAAATGTAAAAACCAGTCACTTGTCTTTTGGTTGTCGCATAGCTGGAAATCAAATAAAAGCTTGAAACAAAAATAATTTACATAGAATTCAATGGAAGAAACACAATGGACAGAAATTAATGTCATTATAATAAATTTGTTATTAAAATATATTTCCATTTCAGCAGAAAAACGCCAACTTTGCGGCAACTGCAGATACTGGTTCCTCGTACTCTTCTCTCTCGCTCCGAAATTAAATGGCGAACGTCTACTTTATGTTATTGTTTTGAACAACAACCACACAAACACACGTAAAACCATGCGAACGACAAGTCAAAAGATAGTGACTCGCTTTTTGAAACGAAAGTGAGTGACTGAGGGTGTAAGTGTGGTCCGATTTTGTACTGAATTCTATATGTTTTCGTTTGCTTGTTAGTGGCTCCCAAATCAGCTGTTTATCGCATAGAACGAAAGCGAACGTTAACGTTCGACATCGGGACTTTGGCTGTTAGTTATCAAATAATTTTAATTTTGAAATTTGATAAAAAAAAATGTTTGAAAAGCTTAATTAATTTGTAATTAATTCTAATTCAAATCATAAAACGATTTTGAAAAAAAAAATTGTTTGGATATGTCAGTTAGATCATATTTCAAAATGGAAATCATGTTACTTAATTCCAAAATTTCACAAAAATTCGAAAATCATATAATTTAGTATTAACTTTTTTGACACAAATTAAGTACAATCCGATTAACCGGTTAACCGACGTCAAATAACCGATTTCCGGTTTGTTCGAAAATTACGTTTTGTAAGAAACCGGCACACGGTTAATAGCAAAAAAAAACGGTTAACCGGTTTCCCCGGTTTTTCGGTTTCGGTTTTGGACACTCTAATCACAACCCATTTTCAATTATAATTATTCAAATTATAATTATTATTTCCAATTCTGATATTTCCATTTCATTTTCCGATCGGCTTTTAATATATTATATAAATTTATCTTCTGGTCTGATGTGCTCTCAGTTTTTATAATATATAAAGTTTTCCACGAGCTTGTTTAAAGAATAAGAATATTTTCAATTATGTTTATATTCAAAATTTCCTACTCTGCAACTAATTAAGTGGCCCGAATCAGTAAAACCTGGTTTTTAGTTGAAACTGGGGGTTATATGGAGGATATATGGAATATTTTTAAAATGGTTTGTTATCTCCTAACGTATGTCTAAAATATACATTAGGTCATTTGGCAATTCTTTCAATGCATTTTTGACTTTTTGTTGTTTTTTCAATTTATAAGTGTTAACTAGTTTATTTTAAGTATTCCAACATTTATTCATACATAATTCATATTGCCAACAATCTGATTGTAATAGATAACATCCCCTTTAATCTGTTGTTTTATACCCCCATTGAAATTATCGTTTTAAAACTCAAATTCATTTACACAATTTCGCTCACTTTTCGTGACTAGCGTAATTGTCCGCTTATTAATATTTAAGCCAAAGCACGATACCTTATTGTAGCTATGAAAATATGCTGGTTAAAACAATCTCTCACTACCTTAAGCTTTATAGAAGCTCTGATGTGTAACATTGCTGATACAGTAACGAAACGTTTAGAACACTAGTGAACAAATAAACTGCCCTAAAATTACTGTATATATGATTTTATTATGCCATTCACAATATTTAACGCAACATGTGTTACATTTAAAATTCAGCTGATATTGCCAAGTTGGTATTAGAACTTAAATGTTGTGCAAGTTACGCCAAACAGTGCTGGTAAAGGTGTTGCAATACTTATAATACATTTGCATCCCTTTCCGTTGTAAAGAATATCACTAATTCACCACTGACGGCAAGGGTTTAAGAATTCGCTAACTGCTACACAGACTACAAACTACTAGAGTCGTGACAAAAAACATAGATGTTGGTAAATTTGATTTTACTGTCTTTGAACCAGTTTCAAATGAAACGCCGAATTGTACACACTAGCGAGTAATAATATATAATAAATAGCGTTGTTATTGAAAGCCGCAAAAACTACTTAAAGATAAAAACATACATGGGTTTTTTATAATTTGCATTGGATTTTAATTTGCATTACTTTATCAAATGCAAATGCAAAAGAATTACCATTGTTCGCAATGGCAATTAAAAAACTTTGAAATTACCTTTGCTCTGGCACTGCAAATGCAGGTTGTGGAATCGGATGCAAACTATATTGAAATACGGGAGAGGTTTTAAATAGTTTGCATTTGTTTGACTGCTGGCAATTCTGTTGTTAAAGTATTTTATATGCAGCGGTTTGTGGCTTCGATAGGTATTGCCTCGTAGTGCTTTCAAATTCATAAACCTGTATTGTATAAAATATTTGAAAAAAATTACAGCAGACAGTTGTCCGAGGCCTTCGGCCACGGACTGTCCCTGCAGGCTGTGTCAGAGACACGGCCATTAAGTTTAACGTAGAATACACCATCCGATAAGACAGAAAACATATATAACAATAAATTCATTTGCTTATATTATTTATCATTTATTGTTATATATGTTTTCTGTCTTATCGGATGGCGTATTCTACGTTAAACTTAATGGCCGTGTCTCTGACACAGCCTGCAGGGACAGTCCGTGGCCGAAGGCATCGGACAACTGTCTGCTGTAATTTTTATATTTACCAACGGCATTTGATTCAAGTCCGTTTAAAAAAAAAAATATTATGTTCAATTTTTTTAAACTTAATTTAATTTATGTATTTTAATTAATATTTTTATTGAAATAAGTTCTGCGAATGTTGAGAGGGCCGCCCTAATATTAAAAAAGGTTTACCTTATCGAGTCTTCGCATTAGCATTCGAGCGTTGTGTGAAAGCTTTACGCTTTACAATTCAAAATTAATGTTACAACAGCTTTATTGAAGCTTTCGCAAAAAAGCTTTATTACGTTAGCTTACTGTTTGTTTCACTTTTTACTAGATACATGTTGCCAAGCAACATTAGCCTGCTGTTCGTTTCACTTTTTACTAGATACATGTTCCTAAGCAATGTTGAGCAACCAAAAACACTCAACCAAACACCACACATATGTTTGAGTGTATGTGTTTAAACAATTTTCATTTGAGAAATTAAAATACTAGAAATATATCAACCAATATGAAATGTATATCAAACGAAAGATAACATCTTCATTTACCTACAAAAAAAATTTTAAAAAAATTCATCTAGCCGTTTCCTCAAATTCAATGAAATAAAGATTACAACAATAAAAACCTGACATGACACCTCATACCGTAAGGTAAGACGTATTCTACGTCAAAATCAATGAGTGTTGGAACTCACAGGCGATGTGTTAACACCTTTTGGTTACATGGTACCTGTTCGATTTCTAGTAAATGTTACATTGGAAAATAAAAAATTAATAGTTTTTATGCTGAAGGCTTTCTTGCTATTGCTCTTTCTTTTTTCTTACATCTGCTTTAACATTAGATGTAATATTGTTACAACAAATAAAGCAACACCTTTCAGAACACCTTTCTATCAGCCATACCCTGTAGTTCCCCTTGTAGTTCCGCCGGCGAGATATTATCTGGTCCTAGCCACTTGAAAGATTTGAAGCTTTTTATAGCCCATAGAATTGTAGATTCAGTTATAATTTCACTGGCAACATTCGATCGACGTACTTCAGCGGACTCTCCAACTGAAGTACCTAATTACAGGAATAATCTCAGAATTACCAGGGAAATCTGAAACCAGGAGCAACCGCAGTGACCTCTCAGTTGAGGTCGTCCAAGAACCATCATATTTCCTAATGTACCCAATAGTACAAAGTGTTACGCCCAAAATTGTCCTAAGGCTGGATACTTCCGTTGAGCTTTCTACACTGCAGCAGAAATCTGTCCAGGATTTATGTTTGGCTTTCCTCAATTCACGCTTGTACTGCTATTCCCAGTCTTGTTGTGCCCTTGTGGAGTTTGCCCTATTAAAACACATTCTATAAGACTTCCTCAGTTTAATCAGATGTGGCGACCAACAAGATGGCCGCTGTTTGCCCGTTGTTTTGAGCTTGGAACATACGGCCTGTAACCAGCAATTGAGGGTCCAGATATACTTTTTTATATATCTTTCTATAGAGTAAATAACTTTACAAATGTTCCACACAAATTTGTACGGCATCCCATTTCTCGTCACATTTAAGTTTTTGTTTACTAGTGTTATAGGATTTGCTGGTTGAAAGGTTAATAGCACACGACTGCTAATTTGGGATTATTTTTCTATTCAGTTTTCCGCGTACATTCATAATATTTTGGTTGTTGTCGTTCGTGACCATAATGGAGTTCACTTTGCTAATAATTTGGAAATGTGTTTTAAATAGATTCCTTATTGCGAGAGACTATAAATTGTACAAGGATTTTGTAGGGTATCGAAAATGTGAATGAACTTAAAATAGGAGAAAGCATATGGTACATATTGTACTAATCATCATTAATGTTTGTGAATTGGTTGAATTTATTTCAACCACATTGGTGAGGTCATACTCGGCAGTAGTGTGAATCAAACCTTATTGATTTTTATACTTGACTACTTGAATATCTAACCACTGAATAATAAAGTTCATGAAACTCATGGGAAAGAATATAATTTTTTAAACTTGACTACATGAATATCTAACTACTGAATAACAAAGTTCATGAAACTCTTGGCAAAGAATTTAAAAAAGTGAATACTTGAAGTCGTTCCTTATTGGCCAAAATAAATTAGAGTTATTAATAGATCATATCTGTTGTTTTTATCATATATGGAGCAAATTAATTATGTTTCAATTAATTAGGATTATCTCTAAATATATAAATTAAAAAAAATGGTAATAATGGCAACTGTACTGATTTTCAAAGCATTTTTTCATATTGGCAGTTTTGATTTCCAAGTATTTTATATGTACAGGTTTATGAATTTGATAGTACTACGAGGCAATACCTATCGAAGCCACAAACCTCTACATATAAAATAGTTTAACAACAGAATTGCCAGCAGTCAAACCAAATTCGAAGTATTTAATTCTACAACCTGAGGAAATTGAAAATTAAAATTTTTTAATTGACACTGCGAACAATGGTAATTCTTTTGGATTTGCATTAGCTAAACTAATGCAAATTAAAATCCAATGTAAAATAAAGACCCCGTGTATGTTTTAGCGCTATTTTATTCCCTATAATAAGACAAGGTTCGTTTTAAATTACGAAAATTCCAATAGTTTTGCTTCCTTTTCTTTTACACATATTATTTACACCACTACACATCCACAATTGTCAATATTGAACCATTTTACCAATATTTCGCTTTGCATACTTTCTGGCGTTTAATCACGGACTGACTCAAAATTTTCAAAAACCTCGACTATTTTTTCGAGCTATGGTTCTCGTCACCCGGAGTCTACCAGCTTCTAGATTATTCTACCCTGTAGTAGATCAGTTTTTAAAAATAACCAGTTTTAAAAATAAAAACAACATATCAACTGTAACGAGGTTACACACTGCATTTGAGTTACCCCGGTTTGGTTTTTTCAACATTTCTTTGGTCCGATCGACACGAGCTTTTTTTGTCAACTTATGTGGGATTCAACGAGAACAAATCTTTTTCACTGCCAAAAGAACACGCAATACGATATTGATGCTTGTCATACTAAAGCCCAAGGATGCCTCAATCTCATCGATGGTTTCCGGCAAAATGACCGGAGTTGGACGACCTTCACGTAATTCATCCTGGAGCGAACGGCGGCCGAGACTGAACTCTGGGTACCATAGATTTATAGTGATTTTTGATGGTGCTTCATCACTTAGAGTCGAAACAAGTTGATTGAGACACTCATGTCTCGATAATCCACGCCGAAAATCGTAAAAAATCATCCCACGAAAATTATCACGGGATAATTCCATGTTTTGACCGTGATGAATTTTTCAACACCAACTGGAAATAGAAAAAGTGATCGTAAGTGAAAAGGTTATATATGTTCCAATTTGTATCTGGCAACACTAGTATTGCTAGGTCTAAGTGGCCACCTCGTACTTAATCGTAATAATACATTTAAATATGCACCTACTTTCAAAATATAAATACAGTGAAGGCTCGCTAGTCCGAAGCATCTTTAATTCTAATATTCAGTAATCCGAGCTGCATTTTCAAATGCATTACAAATCCTACACCCCGATTCCGCCCATTTACCCAACTCAGACTTCGTCACCCCGAAAGGTTTCGCGCTCGCTAGGCTCAATGTTGGAGGTTTCCTGGTTTTCGTTGCCAGACGGTTCGCACGATCATTGCCGACTATTCCACTATGTGCCGGCATCCAGATGATATTCTTCCACTCAATTACCTTTCTATGTTTGAAAATTTCCGATGATATTGCCTGCCATTTGCTATCCGTGAAGATATTCGCTTCGGCTGGGCTTGTATTATCCCCGAGCCATTTTTCTTTAATCTCCCGAACTTCCGCTTGAAAGTTCGTATTACGATCCGGGAGGCATAGGTGGGTTGCGGTTGCCAGATTTTCAATGAAAAGTCCTAGACCCGTTTTCCCCCTAGCTTTAAGCGATCCGTGCAACAGCGAGTTACATTTGGCGTTTGTACCAGGTTCCCATCCTGCCAAGCGTCTCTAGATGGCATCATAGTCCCACAGTTTATCTTAACCTTAACTCGGATATTCGGTCAGTTTCACTCGTGTCTTGCGTGTACCCGACTAAGGCCCCAATTATCCGTTGGTGTTTCGACTTAAGATCCCTGTTGATCCATTCACTTACTGCCTGTACGCGTTTTGCCGGAAGGGCGGCCTCTAATTTGACCTTAATCTCGTTTGGCTGGATATATAAAGTAGTTTCCATAGCCCTGGTCGAGGTTGTCCTCATTTCACCGCTAATACCAATGCAGCACATTCGTTGAACCTTCTACAGTATCGCGATATTGCATTTTCTCTCAACTGCCGTCCACCACACTACAGAAGCATATGTTAGTATTGGCCTAATAACGCTTCTGTAGAGCCAGTGTGTTATTTCCGGGTTGAAGCCCCATTTAGAGCCTATACCCCTTCTACATAGCTACCAACAGCCTTATTGGCCCTACCCTCTATATGGTGCTTCGAATTAAATTTCCGATCTAAGATTACCCCTAAGTCCGTCTCTTCCAGGAATCGTGGCCCTTCAAACTCTGAGATTTTCCTTTTCCCTGTAAATAGGCATATCTCCGTTTTGTCCTAGTTCATATTTAAACCCCTTGACTGTGGCCCATTTGCTCGCTATATTCAGAACCCTCTCGGCCTCTCTGCATAATTGAATAGGATTCTTTCCCCTAAGCTGTCCATCGTCGGTAAGCTTCCTTAGGGGACTGTATATTGTGAGGACCCACAAGAGTGGTGATGTATTAACCCCTTGTGGTGTTCCACGTTGTACTCTGTCTCTAATAATTATATCATGGGAACTGCAGTATATCCATCTATTGCTTAGCACATGATTGATGTAGTCTTTTAATGCGCGGTCCACCATAAACTGGTGTAAGGATTGGATGAGTGTTTCGGTCGGGCAAAGAGTGTGTACAATTTTTTTATTGAGCGATTCCTCTATGTAGTGAGTTACCTCCTGAAATGCGGTTTCTACTAATCGACCTTTGACATATGCGTGCTGTATTCCAATTTTCGCAATGTCGTCCACTATTCTCTCCAGGATTTTGATTAGAATCGAGGTAAGGCTAATTGGTCTGTAAGCCTCTGCCGTTGCATAACTTGTATTTCCAGGTTTGGCTATAAATACTACCCCTGCCTCCAGCAAATTCTTTAGTGTATAGACGAATTTTAATCTTTCCACCAAAGTGAAGATTCCCACCTATTATTTGGTCAAACTCATGTTGTAGAAT
Source organism: Phaonia tiefii (assembly GCA_963931995.1). Classification (NCBI taxonomy): domain Eukaryota; kingdom Metazoa; phylum Arthropoda; class Insecta; order Diptera; family Muscidae; genus Phaonia; species Phaonia tiefii. Next base: position 17,212,253 of record OZ008368.1, on the reverse strand, counting down.
AGCCGGAAAATTCCCATCCGGTCCCGCCGTTTTAAGGGGAAGAAGCTTTTTATAGCTTTTTTATCATTTGGTCCGTAATGATTGGTATGTGATATATGATACTATAATTTGGCATTGTCCTCGTTCCGCTGTAGGTTCCGCGTTCCCGTTCGAAAAGTGTGTATTCATTGTCTCCATTCTCTTCCCCGTGTCGTCTACTAGCGTTTCCGCCTGAGCGTGGGTCTTAGAGGGGAACTTTTTCATCTTTGACATATCGTTGACGCTTAGACTACTGAATAGACTCCAGGAGTTGCGTCTCGCCTTTGTCATTATTTCGTTGACTTCTTTTCAGAAAGCTTCCCAGAAAGCTGGTAGTTTTTACGCGTAGCCCTTTTGTACAGTCTACGGACCTTCTGATGGACCTTCAAGATGATGGACCTTCATATTCCCCTGTAACACAGGACTCGAAGGGGACTGATGGGGGCCTGATGTCTTCGAAAGACTGTACCAGTGCTCCATGTCACTTTATCGTCTAATTCGTCCATTCTAAAGTATTCGATTTGAAGATGATCTAGTCGATTTCTAAGTAGGCTTCCGAACTTTTGTATAGTTTGTCTTGTCTTCGTCGGCCATTTTACTGCCCTCGTAATAATATTTTCTTTATCACTTAAGAAGTCAGACTTGGAGTCCCACCTCTTTTTAAAGGCTGTAGACTTTTGCAGTCCGCCTTGGGTGCATCATCGTTGTCATCCTTATTCTAGTTGCGAATTGCTTTGTGTGTGCTTGTCACTGTCTCTACTACAGGGGTCAAGGTACTCCCCCTTGTAGAACCATGAGTATGGTGGTCCCAACTTTGCGGTTTCATCATTGACTTAATCTCATGGTGCTATCGTGGATTAGCATAGGATTAATCTCAAACGTCAAATCCGTATCAGTTTCATGGTGTGTTCCAATTCCGTTTACGGTATCGTTCTCATTGTATTTGTTTCTGGTTTGTCGTTAATTTTTCTATGTTCACGTTGGTCCCACGAGTATGCCAGAAAATATAGTACAGATCAACACAGTGACGGCGTGAGCTGGACCGGGCTACACGTCACTACCCACCCGTGCCTTGGCTGGGACCTGTTTGATGCCAGTTTATTTAAAGACTAACTGGCCATCCAGGTCCGCCAAAGTCGCTAGAATCGCCACGACAAGGATGCTTCATTGGCACTCGATATTTACGTACACTGAAAGAAAACTCTTCGTGGCATGGATGAAACATTTTCATTAAAGTTTCTACGTTGTTATAGTGAATAGTGTCGTATATCCGCCAATGTGGTAGTCGCTGCAACGAAAAATTTCATACTTGACTTCGTTGGCTATTTTTCATTTAGTTGCTGCAACAACTTACTTGTTGTTCCTGCAACAATTTTATTTAATTTGAATTTTGTAGAAAAATGGGTGGAAAATTAAAAAAAGTAAAGGCATGAGTTTTAAACTACTGATATTTGGTTTATCTCTTACTTTTTATAGATTATATGTATTATTTATTTATTCTGGAGGTCTGTCAACGTTTTTAGTTGACGAAACAATTTCGTTATTGTAACGAAAATTATTTTTATGATGATATAGAGAGAGAAGCAGTCGAAAAAGTGAGCGGGCATAAAAAAGAGGCCAGCAAGAGAAAATGGTGAGCGTAAGTGCTGGGACATGTACACATCTTAAATCAAATCAATCAGTTCGAAAGTGGCAGACATATTTCTCCGCCGGAATAATTTAAATAAATTTGTTAAAACAGAAGACTAATTAATTAGTAATAATATTTTATTGTGCAAACTAAATTGTGCGAAATTATGTTATTGCTGTGATCGTTTGTATAACTTGGGAATCTATAAATCAAATAGATAAATAAACAGAATCCAAGGAGTAACACATGGTAAAATAAGTAAGGTAAACGCACTAGGAATTGTTACAACAAACACAGGCATTTTGTTTTTGTTTGGTGTCCATAATCTGTCAAATTTTCTTCATGTGTGTATCTACTGTAAAAGTAAACAAAAAAGTACACAAACAAAATACATGTGAATTTGACATAAGAGTAACACCTAAGCAAGAAATATGTTGAAATCAGCTGTTCTAACGAGTTTACCTTACTCATTTTACCATGGAGTAACACGACAGCAAAGAAACTGACGCATCGAAAGCAGATAAACTACCCCGAAATATGTAACTGAATTTTTGTGTGTGTGTATGCGCGTGACGGTACAAGTCGCAACAAAATGTTCGTGTTTTTGTGTTTTATTCATAATTCGGTCGCGCCTGTTTCGTAGGGTTGGTGTTTGGATTCAGAAACAAACGAAAGACAGATACATTAGTGCATGCAATCGAAGTAAATGAAAACTAAGAAGTCAAAGAAACAAAGTGTTTCAAGTACGACGAGCATAAAAAAGAACAATTGATCGTGGAATCAAATGAATCCAATCGAAATTTTAACAAATTTGGTCAAAATAAATAAAAGAGCAGTTGAGGAAAATGCTTACAGAGCGATCACTGGCTTAATAACAGGGACATTTGGCGCTACAATTGAATATCAAAACCCTCAACACAACAACAATTGCATGATTTAATAAAACAATGATGTGGTTCTATGTTAAAGGAGGAGAATAGGGGAGTAGAGCTTATGTTCATGGTAAGTACAGATATAGATATGTATGTACGTATCTTTAATAGAAATCTTAACAATAAATTCTTCGTATATGTTTTTAATTGCAGGACCTGAATATGACGGCACTAACCCCTCGACTTCCACAATTTTCTCCAGACGAGTGTTTCAACATAGAATGAATATAATATATTTAGCAACTAGATTTTCGAAATCCAAAATTAAAAAAAGTGTTATCAAAACACCTGCAATGTAATACAAACAGTATATATATGTACAATTGTCAATAAATAATTTCAAACACACTTCTAAACATATATTGCAGCAATGAAACAAAACCATTGTAGTAATGAAACATATTCATTACAACAATGACTCAAATTTGTTGCACTAATGAAACAAATTCATAGCAGCAATGAAGCAAATTCCTTGCAAGAACCATATGTATTCATTGCAACAATGAAACAAATTCATTGCAGCAACGAAACAAATTCGTTGCAATAATGAAGCAAATTCATTTCAGCTACAACCATACTTTTACCATAGTAATGAACAATTTCCAGTTGATGAACACATTTTCATAGCAGAAATGAAACGATACGTTAGCTCACTTTCGATGACAAAAGTTGTTGGGGTGATGAACATTTTCATCCCTGTGACGATGCTTTTCTGTTCCGTGTAGGCCTGATTAACAGATAGACCTAAATCGAGACTCTCCACTTTCTCCGGAGTTTACGCAGCCTAGGCCGCACTTAAGCCCCACACCGCGGCATGGTCTTTAATATGGGCACTTAATCTAAGGCACTAAAAACATTAAATATTGACGCCAGTGAGTGATTTGTTCGTCGAAGTCTTAAAATATTGGGTGTTAAGGTTGCAGGTAAGAGATAAAGAACCAATTTGTATCACAAAAGAATATAAAACTTCGTAAATAATCGCCCAGGTCTACGAAAACTGTACTGAGGCTGACTGGAAGAAGATAAAGTATTAAATTCGACACGTTTTAAATAATAAAAATACAATTAAAGTTATATAGCCTAAAGAGACAAAATCGATCGATTGGAGACCGATGGATGTGCTTGGTACTGGACCAAAGATCCAAATACGGTTGCATTCTTAAAAAAATGGAGTCCCATAACATCCCATGAAGGGATTGAGGATCTAGAGTTTTACACCAAACTAATTTTTCATGGCCAAGTACTCGATAGTGTCGCCATTACTAAGCAAGGTGACCGTCGTCGAAAGAAATGTAAGGTGGTCTGAACAAGGATCGAACCCACGTTCTCATGTACAAGAGCCACGCATACTAACCATTGCTCATATTTTCGAAAAATTCGAAGTGATTGTAGAGTTGAAAAAAGGAGTAACTTGGTAAAAAAATTGGCCCATAAATATAGTAAGGGGGAAGCTACCATATGCGACTTAAAGAAAAACGGGCGCAAGCTTTAAATAGGTGGGTAAAATAGTAAATATGTGGTTCAAAAATAACCTTTACAGATTGGCTGAAAATTATAATCATAACCGAGTTAAAATTCGCCATACTCTGAAACCTGGCGAGCAGGAGAATTTCGAACGGTAATTGTATTCATGGTTTGAAACCCGGCGATCCTGGATTGTGATAATAACTAAAGAAAAAAAATGCGCAGAAGAAATCGTTGTTCGTTAAGCCAAATTGATCTGAAATGCACTTTAAGGCACGTACTGGGTGGTACCAAAAATTGTGGAAGATATTTTCTATTCGTGGTATAGGGTGAAAGACTGTCAAGCTGATTTGAACTAGTTCCATGGTTTTGAAGCGAAATAAAGAGCATTATTACCGCCATGGATGTGGTTGATTCCCATATGTACAACGCAGATGAATCAGATCTATTTTTTGGAAACCATTGGTACATGCAAATGAAAAATCTACTCCAGGAAGGAAAATGTGTTCCTTTGATGCGCTAACAAATCCGGTCTTCATAGACTCGATATTATTGTTATACGAAAGTCGCGTAATCCCCGTTCGTATAATAATCCGTTGTCCGAAACTTGTTATTTTTTTCATTGAACAGACGGGGATCAACATTGGATAAAATTCTTCAAGCATTGCAAAGAGGCATTCTTCTTCCTCCACCTGTTGAGTCTGCCGACCACGATACAGATACTGATTGTGATAAATTGGATGCTCAAGTTGAGGGAAACATTACAAATTTGACGCCCTGAATTTTAATTTTAACTACTTATTGATGCGGAAACTGATAGATGAATTGAAGACGTTGTTGAAGAAGTTGTTGATGACGTTGTTGAAGAAATTGTTGAAGACGTTGTTGTAGACGTTGTTGATGACGAACAGCCTCCACTCAAAAAAAAACAAATTGTTCCATTGTAGTGCCATACCAATATTATAAAGTTTGCATTACCCGGGCTTCCACAGCGTCACATGTAGTGGAAAAGCGACGATGATTGATTTTGCCTCAATGAGGCATAATACTTTTCAATACATTATACAATATTTACATTTCGCTGGTAATTCTAAAAGTGATCGTATGTATAAAAATCCGACCAATTTTTGAAATCTTCAACGCAAATTTTAAAAAATTTCCGCAGAGCGGACTGCTAACTGCCGACGAACGCATGATTCTGTATGAAGGCATGGACCCAAACAGTTCATACGTCGAATCCCAATCCATTTTTGATTTACATTGTGGTGCATTGCTGACCATAATGGATATACACTTTACGTATAGCGCTGTCTTCTACTATTTATATTAGTTGTATACCTTGGGAGAGTATCATCTAGCAATTTCCACCCATTGCCAGAACCTTAAATTACTGTCATCTATTTACTCGATATGCCCGGTAGTACCTACAATATCCGTGATCTTTCGTTGTCACTATAGTTGTATGTGGAGATTTCTAAAAGTTTCCAGAACTAGTGGCATTGCCGATTTAAATTGTTATCGAATTTGCAGCGTATTCACCAAACTGGCTTTTTGTAAGAGTATACCTTCAGGCGCAGCATTACTCATCCTGTTACTTACCCTATGTTAATTTGGGCATAAAGAAAACGCATTTACATACGCTTAATGCTTAAATTAACATAATGTTAATAACTGGGCGATTAATGTTACTCCTGAAAGTATACCTTTGCAAACACATACCACTTCGCCAAACCAGGTTGATGAATACCCTGCGATATCGATAACGTTTGTTAAGAATCATCGAGAAACAGGTGGAATCCTCCAGAAATCCTGGTGTCAATTACTAGATCTGCTATGAATAGCGGTCGACAGCATTTATGAGCCAGTCTGTGATTAAACGCTAAAAAGTAGGCAACGCGAACTAATAGTAATAAGGTTGAAATCATACATGGGTTTTTGACGTAGAATACGTCTTACCTTACGGTATGAGGAGTCATGTCAGGTTTTTATTGTTGTAATCTTTATTTCATTGAATTTGAGGAAACGGCTAGATGAATTTTTTTAAAATTTTTTTTGTAGGTAAATGAAGATGTTATCTTTCGTTTGATATACATTTCATATTGGTTGATATATTTCTAGTATTTTAATTTCTCAAATGAAAATTGTTTAAACACATACACTCAAACATATGTGTGGTGTTTGGTTGAGTGTTTTTGGTTGCTCAACATTGCTTAGGAACATGTATCTAGTAAAAAGTGAAACGAACAGCAAGCTAATGTTGCTTGGCAACATGTATCTAGTAAAAAGTGAAACAAACAGTAACCTAACGTAATAAAGCTTTTTTGCGAAAGCTTCAATAAAGCTGTTGTAACATTAATTTTGAATTGTAAAGCGTAAAGCTTTCACACAACGCTCGAATGTTAATGCGAAGACTCGATAAGGTAAACCTTTTTTAATATTAGGGCGGCCCTCTCAACATTCGCAGAACTTATTTCAATAAAAATATTAATTAAAATACATAAATTAAATTAAGTTTAAAAAAATTTAACATAATATTTTTTTTTTTAAACGGACTTGAATCAAATGCCGTTGGTAAATAAAAAAATTACAGCAGACAGTTGTCCGAGGCCTTCGGCCACGGACTGTCCCTTCAGGCTGTGTCAGCGACACGGCCATTAAGTTTAACGTAGAATACGCCATCCGATAAGACAGAAAACATATATAACAATAAATGATAAATAATATAAGCAAATGAATTTATTGTTATATATATTTTCTGTCTTATCGGATGGCGTATTCTACGTTAAACTTAATGGCCGTGTCGGTGACACAGCCTGCAGGGACAGTCCGTGGCCGAAAGCCTCGGACAACTGTCTGCTGTAATTTTTTTAATTTGCATTGGATTTTAATTTACATTATTTTATCTAATGCAAATGCTAAAGAATTACCATTGTTCGAAATGGCAATTAAAACAATTTTGATTTTGCATTTACTCAGGCAATGTAAATGCGGGTTGTGAAATCGGATGCCAATTGTAATGAAATATGGGAATGCTTTAAATTGTTTTGAATTTATTTGACTGCTGGCAATTCTCTTTTTAAAGAATTTTATTCGGAGGGGTTTGTGGCTTTGATAGGTATTGCCTCGTAGTACCTTCAAATTCATAAACCTGTACTGTATAAAATATTTGAAAACCAAATGTGCCAGATATGAAGGCAGTCCTTTGAAAATAAATATAATTGCCCATGGTATTGAAATTTTGTATAATTTGCATTTCGAAATGTAATTCAAATTAAGCTGCAAATTATAATTGTCATATAATTAATTTGCCACATGTATGGTTGAAATATATACTTATTAAAAATGGATAATTTTGTACTGTATAAGTAAAATTAAAGGAATTAAAACTGTTGTACTTATCGCAATTTAACACGAACCTTGCTTTATTGAAATAGAAATTTAGTTACAAATTTAGTTATGAATAGAAAATTAGTTACAATATTACATTTGTCAAGGTTTTGGCAGTTTTTTTAAAGATTGAACGAATAATTAAATTGGTTTATTTGATTGATACGATTTCGGAACAAAATAAAAAACGTTGAAACCGTCCACTGACAATTTTCAGAAAATCGCCGTTCGATGGATGACCAACAAACCGGTGCACCGGTTTCCGTTATCGATTTTGTAATACTCTAGCTCTCCCTCAATACAAAATATGTGATATTCCAACCAAAACACGCCTAACTAAAAGGTCATAACAGGAACAAAAAAAAGAAGGGAGACAGCAAAATACGAATTTTCTTTAATTTCTATACGCATTACCTCCAAATTTGCCCAGAAATATAAGCAGTTTTAAAACTCCAACTGACTGTCGACCAGAATTTGGTGGAACTGAAATACTCTTTCCACATATTACTTTATGTGCACAGTAACTAGTCATCTGATGATGAATTTGTCCTACGGATTTCGAACGCAATCATCCTCGCCTTCAGTCTACAGCGGAAAATTACTACTGTCCATTTGTTAAAAGTTGCATATGTCAGCCAATTATTCACCTAATGAGCAACAACAGAAATAACCGCCTCTCATATTACGAATTCGTATTATTTTGCGTACGATAACATGACGCAGAAAAAATCCATATATCCTTGCAATGTAACATAATAAAACCAGTCCGCTCTATTTACGCTACATTCACTCATAGAGTAAACCAATGCCTAGAGGGAATATATCTCTCAGCAAATTGATGGCATTAGACGTTGAATGTTGAAAAGAATTGGTTTAATAATAGCAGATAGAGGCAGTACAACAAAACATCCAACAATAAATCGACTGCAGCATTTTGTGTTGGTGTATTAAAATGCAAGACAAATGTATACAAACAATAAAGCATAACTTCACTTGAAGTAAGTCGAACATCTCTCTATCACACCGTATTCCCCACGAAGAATGTGAAATGGAACGTCATATGAGAGAAATTTTCTCTCTAAATATGTTTACTCATGCATTCACTTCACCATGCATAACCCACTTGTGATAAGTGACTTCATTTTGACATTTCGACTAAACAACAAAATAAACTATAGATGACCTTTTTTGCTTTAATACTTTTGTATGTTTAGTAAGGTGGGGCGTTTTGAATCGAGCAAAAATTTTCCCAAGAGACCAATAACTTCAACTCTCTGCTTCTCTATGAACTCTACAGCTTCCAAAAATGCAATATGAATTACAAACCTAAAACTGCAGTTATATTTTGGTGTTCTTTCTCTCCTCTTTTCCCGAAAAAATTTAAATATATTTATATTGTTTTACTTAAGTAATTAGTTATATTTATTAACACATGTTCGGGAATAATTTCTCTGAATATTAAAAAGTATGTATTGCCCTTGTGAGCAATAAATTGTTTGTTGTAATAGTTTGTGTATTTGAGAATTGAGTTATAAGCCAATGGAGAAATAAACGCAATGGACCCAGCGAAACAACGGGAAATAAGTTAACGAACTGCATGACTCGAGGAAACAGTGTAGAATGCAGTCAAGAATTGTCATTCTCAACCCAATTTGGAAAACATACATAGCGAAAACAGGCCTGAAAAATCCATAAACAGATACATAAACGTAGATATATAAGTACCTACACACTGAAAAATATCGGCCCCAGAAACATTTTACAGGAAACATGTACATGTTTGCAAGCATTGTGTTCGTGACTTGAAGATCTGCTGATTTTTGTTCTTTTAATGTCTGTCACGTATTTGTTTTCAGCAGTTTTCATCAAAGAAAGCCACATTTGGGTCACAAATACATATATTATAACCTGTTAATCATTGTGTCTCCAACATTCAACATTGAATAGCAAACACAATGCAACACGATATATTTGCAATCAAACACCAAGAAGAAGTCATAAGACGAGAGCTCCATGCTGTATGATTGGCATTGTAATCACCACATGCTAAGAATTTGTGCCCAAGAGATAAGAAAAAGAATTCACGCTGTTCTCTCTTTATGGTCCGTCTCGGGGGACTATATATCGAGGATATAGTGATGGAGCCAGACATGTCTTCAATAACTAAGGTCGTGGCCGCACTTTCTTTGGCGCAAAGGTACTGACCTTGTTGATGTTTAACATTTAACACACGAGAGGTTGTCAAATATAGAAAGTTAGTTTTCAGAAGGCTGTCACACGTTTGTTGAATTTTATGTTTCGGGATTTGGCAACCCTAGTGTTGCAATCTGGCAGCTGACAGCTCTATCGTAAAGTTGGAAATTTTTGAGGTTATGCGTACTCAGAACGTTTTGACATACGAGCGCTATTTGTGTTGTTTACAGTAACTTAAAAGATTCATCTCGGCCCAAAAATGGAACTAAATCGTGAACATTTTCGTGCGATTATTTTTTACAACTTTCGACGTGAATTAACTCAGCAACAGTGCATGGATGAACTTAATTCAATTTTTTGCGATGAAGCTCCATCAAAGACCAGTGTTTATCGATGGTATGGTGAATTCAATCGTGGTCGTAGTTCACTCCAAGACGAATTTCGTAAAGGTCGTCCAAAATCAGCTGTTGTTCCGAAAACCATTGATGCTGTGCTCGAACTGATTTTGCAGGATCGTCATGTGACCCATCGTGAGATTGAGACAACCTTATGGATTAGTGGGACTAGCGTACATTCAATATTGCATAAACATTTGACTATCAAAAAAATTTGTTCGCAATTTGTCAATCGCTCAAAAAAAGTCGCGTCCATTGGTCGAAAGGAATGCTCCAAAAATTCGATCGCGGTGCTTCGAAACACGTCTATGACATCGTGACAGGTGCTGAAATCCTGGATTTACGCGTATGAGCCCGAAAGTAAACAGCAGTCAACTGTATTGGTGTTTCAAAATGAGCCAAATCCAACAAAAGTTGTTCGCGCCCGAAGCACTTCCAAGCAAATGGTCGCCTGTTTTTTCGGAAAAACCGGACATGTCGCAACCGTACCACTAGAACAACGCAGAACAGTGAATTCTGAATGGTACACAACCATTTGTTTGTCACTGTCACTCTTCACCACGACAATGCGAGCTCTCACACATCGGCCGAAACAACTGCATTTTTGAGCACCCACAACATTGATTGGATGGGTCATCCGCCGTATAGTCCTGACTTGGCACCGAATGACTTCTTTTTATTCCCGTACGTAAAAAACAAACTGAGAGGTCAACGTTTTTCGACACCTGAAGAAGCGGTTGCTGCATTCAGAATGCATGTTTTGGAGATACCTCAATCAGAGTGGCAAAAGTGTTTCGACAATTGGTTCAAACGCATGCAACAGTGTATAAATCTTCATGGGGAATATTTTGAAAAACTATAAAGTGATTTTCGATGATTAATATTTGTTTTTGTTCTCTAATCCCGAAACATAAAATGCAACCCTCTAAAAGGCAATATTCAATATATTGCTTGAAATTATAATTATTTGCGTTTATTTCGGCAGTATTGGTAATACAGGTTAGTACAATGAGAATAGCCGATCAACCATGAGATGTGCCATCAGGTTACCTGGCATGATCAAGTTTATAGTTGGTAATACTAACGTAGTTCGTAGTGAAATGAGTTTTGGAAATCAATTTGATTTGTATTTAAGGAAGATTTAATTTCCAATGTGTGTTACTCCCATCCATAGACATTCCAGAAAGCTGTATTTAATTGTTGTTTGGGTGCAAATATAACGTGTTTGTAGCGTGCCGCAAATATACTACACTTGTGTCCAAACACTCTGTGTTTGCTATATATGTTTCTGTTAATCAAATCTGGTTTTGTTTGTTTAAACCTGCTGAAAACAAAAAATGGCAGACAACAAAAAAGCAGCAGCTCGTCAATTCATGAAAGCAATACTTGCAAACATGTACATGTTTTCGGCAATATGGTGCTGGGGGCGTTTTTTCAGCGTGTACAGTCAGGCACATGAGAACGTGGGTTCGATCCCTGCTCTGACCACTTTACATTTCCTTCGACAAAGGTCACGTCGCTTAGTGATGACGACATTATCGAGTACTTAGCCATGAAAAAGCTTCTCAAAATACCGCTCGGAACCGGTGTAGCACTCGGAACTGGTGTAACACTGCAGGTTCCAATCAGCGAGTGAACAAATTAGAAAGCGGACAGCTCACAGGTTGTGAGAAGCTCTCCCCAATACCTCCATGGGATGTAATGGGAAATGGTTTTTCATGATCAGGCACATATTGATTTGAGCACTTATTTAAAAAAAATCCAATGAGTGTTCGAACTCACGGGCGATGTGTTAACACCTTTTTGCTACACGGTACCTGTTCGATTTCTATGAACACATTCGTAAATGTTACATTGGAAAACAAAAAACAGCGTTCAATCATATGATGACGTTACAGTTAAATAATATTAATACTTAAAATTATTTAAAGACCCAGTGCAAGCACATGTGTCATTCTATTCTTGCTCAATACTTTTTTTTTATTCCCACAAAAGTCAAAGAATGCAAAGCAACAGACACTTGTACATACATACATACATTGTTATATTCGTACGATATAACCGAAGATCAACATAAAATACTTTTTTAATATTACTCCAAATTAATACTCCAAATTAAAACACTTCAATCTCGGCTCGCCGATATCGGATCGCCTTAATTTTTGGCCTAAACTCTTCGTCGAAACCCGCACTAGCTTTTTAATCCAAAAATTAATAAAATCGGCTATGAATTTCCGGAGAAAATCGCGTGGGAAAATTATATGAAAATCGTCCAATAATCACTTTCAATACAGACTGCCAAGCAACGAACAAACAAACGATGATAAGACAAAACCGAAGATCAACAAAACACTTTTTTAATATTACTCCAAATTAATACTCCAAATTAAAACACTTAAATCTCGGCTCGCCGATATCTGATCGCCTTAATTTTTGGCCTAAACTCTTCGTCGAAACCCGCACTAGCTTTTTAATCCAAAAATTAATAAAATCGGCTATGAATTTCCGGAGAAAATCGCGTGGGAAAATTATATGAAAATCGCCCAATAATCACTTTCAATACCGACTGCCAAGCAACGAACAAACAAACGATGATTTACTCTTACAAACCTAACACTTGCGTATGTATTAAATTTATAGTTTACTGCCCTAGAGGCGCGCGTATAGATGTTAACACATCAAAAAAATATTTTTTTAAACTTCTTTCACTTTGTTTTTTTAAATTTATTTTTTATTGGATTCGAAACTACAATATATACTAAATATTGGCTACAGGGTCCACCTAGAAAACTTCCAATTCAACAAGAAATTTCCCAACATATGTTAGTCTAGACACAAACCAAAGCAAAAGTACATAATAGTGTTAAACAAAAGTTGTTTAATTTTTTTTCATTTAGCCCCCATCCCGCAACGTACGATAAGGAACTTCGTTCCAAAACTCATAGTTTGTCGTTGATTGACTGCGCCCAAAACCTACTTGGAGTTCTTGGACCAAAAAAGTAAGGAGATAGCTCGATATTTGTGTCAGTGGGGGTCTATATACCCACAGACCGTAACTCTAAATTTCTCGGAGTTATTTTCGATAATCTCATTACATTCTCGAAGCATGCGGATCACATTAGGAGAAATGTCCACACTCGCAACAAGGTCTTAAAGGCTCTTGCAGAGATAATTTGGGGCAAGGAGAAGGAGACAATTGTAGTAACTTATGGAGCTATAAGTCGCTCGGTCCTCTACTATGCCACCCCGGTTTGGACCTCATTCCTCAGTGAAAGTCAATGGCAAGATCTGCAGGGCATCCAAAATAGTGAATTTCGAATAGCAACCGAATGCACACTAATGATGAACATAGATCACTTATATGAGGAAGCCAAGATGCTGTCAGTGCAACAACATAACGAGTTGACGAGACAGTTTCTGTTGAGTGTCTAAGTTGTTAACGAGGCAGTTTCTATTGGCTTGACATCTGCACAGTTACCCCAACAATCATTTTGTGATGCAGAATCCACCTCCTCGTCACATCCGGAAGGACATCAGGCGCTACTGCGCGGACATCCAAAACGTCGTTCCATCGATAGCAGTATCCCCGAAAATGTTGCACAACACGGAGCTGTCAATGGCTATTCAAGCAACAGGGGTCCTTGATGAATACCCATTCGCGGTTTCGGATAATGACAGGCTTCTGCCCAGGTACACCAGAAGTATTCTGGCCAGCATGGAGGATAAACCCAAGCACTTTAGATCAGTCTCCACAAAGCCCTCATGACACTATTCCTATTTTCAACTGTACTGACAAGCCTACTGACTTGCGCCCAGTGGACCTATGGGACAGACCCTTGGAGCTGACATAATTTCTGCAGCTCCCCACCGCCATCTCCAGTAGCATATAGGGGAATTACTCTTAATTTTGTTTTTTTTTATAACTTCCAGGGAAGAGCGAGTGGAAACTGACAAACTATTACAACAAAACCTAAACCAACCTAATTAATGTGAAGGGTACAATAAAATTCGGTTCTAACATACATGATGCAGTTTTATTTCAATTCAAAGAAGCCAAGAACTGGCATAGGTTTATCCATACATCCTCGCCCTGTCAACAATCAATTCCATGTAATCGCAACATTGGCTGCCCTTGCAACACCTGAATGAAATGCAACTCTGTGAATAAACTAATTTCTGATGAACATCAATCTATGTGTGTGTGTGTGGGCGTGTGTGTATCAGTTTTGTGTATTTTCAATTACAACTGATTTTACTTTTGACACAACCTATGGTACCTGTTGTGTCAACCTCAAAATGGCATAGTATTCCTTCTTTTCCACACAGTGTGTTGTTGAAGTAAACAAAAATCGTGTAGAAACTCATAATTTTTCCTGTATTCCAATTCCGTTTCGAAACGAAACGATTTGTTTTCAAATCATTACCAGTCTATCTCTACTACTTGCAGTAGCTACGAGTAATAGGCACTGCACTCACTTGCCAGCATATTACACAGCCATATACACATACATACATATATAGTTAGTGACAGGACAGAATTTGTCAAAAGGATGTATAATGATTATGAATGAGATTGCTGCTCTTGTCAATGCTCAGACTGCTTGCTAGTTTTGTTGATGTTAATGCTACGAGTATTGTGCATCGATACCATTCCATCAAATTCCATGTCAATAGTGCCAGTGCAGCAACAAAACGGTGATACGGGTCTTTTTGTTTGGCAACACAAAGCAAAATGCTGGATTTAGAAACGATAAGTCACTGTAATTGGTCCTTTTATGTACTTTTTGGCAAGGGAGAATAGAAAATGAACTGGTATCAGGATTCATAGTTGAGTATTTTTAACGAGTTACACGTGCAAGTATTCAATTTGCTTAAAATTCAAGCGGAAAGTAAACATATTTCAACCGAGAACTTACAATTCTAATGCAATTTTGTATGTCTTTCAGCCGCTATGAAGACACAAAGAATGAATTCCAACAAGTATAATGTTGTATGTAAATATTCCCCGTAAAATATGGATACACCTGTTATGGGAAGCCATTAATCTTCACCTGCTGAAAATGGCCATTTATGGAAATACTTAATCGCTATAAACTAAAGTACATAAAAAGTAATGTTCTGCCAAACGTTTATATTAATAAAAATACAATTTTATTTTGAATTCTCAATTTTGTGGATGAAAGCAAACTTTCCTGTTCATTTATTTTCTGATTTTGTTAAACATCTCTTAAGTACTTATGATTAATTATAGTTGTTTGTTGCAAAAATGTACGAACAAGTTGTAATTAATTCGTTATAAACTAAAGGGGGTTATATCATAAATTTAAAACATAGGTTTTTCAATTTACATTGGATTTTAATTTGCATTACTTTGTTTAATGCACACTAGCAATGGCAACTAAAAAAAATTTGAATTTACATTTGTTGAGGCAATGCCAATGCAGGTTACGGAATGCCAATTGTAATGAAATATGGGAATGCTTTTAACAATTGTGAATTTGTTTGACTGCTGTCAATTCTGGTCTTAAAGTATTTTGTAAGTAAAGGTTTGTATCTTCGATAAGTGTTGCCTCGTAGTGCTTTCAAATTCATAAACCTGTACTGTATAAAATATTTGAAAACCAAAACTTGCAGGAATGAAGAAAATATTTTGAAAATATGTGTACAATTGCCAATGCTATTTCAATTTTTTTTTTATTTGAATTTTCATTTGTATACTGAACGGAAAAGCATCGTCACAGGATCGAAAATGTTCATCACCCCAACAACTTTTGTCATCGAAAGTGAGCTAACCTACAGTTTCATTCCCGTTATGAAAATATGTTCAGCAACTGCAAATTGTTCGTTACTGTGATGAAAGTATGGTTGTTGCTGTAATGAATTTGCCTCATTATTGCAACGACTTTTTTCGTTACTGGAATGAATTTGTTTCATTGTTGCAACGAATGAGTATCTTTCTTGCAATGAATTTATATCATTGCTGCAATTAATTAGAATTTGCTTCATTGCTGAACGGTATTGGATAAAGAAAATCAAACTTGCCGCGACCACAAAAAAAATGTGTAGCTACATACCGGTCTAAATTTTTGGGTTTTGACTATACTCACTTAGTGTGATAATTTGTCTTACGAATCGAAATTCCATGTTTAGGATGCTGTAAAAATAAGTCTGGCTGTTTTTTTTTCAATTTGTTTTCAGAAATATATTACACAATATAAACTTTAAATAATTCCTTTCAAAACTTGACCAAACAATAATGCGTTAAAAAATAATCTGTAATTTTGTATCTGTACGTTTCGTCATATCGCAAAACACTGCAGTACTAACTTCAAGCGCGATGCGCTGAGTTTTGGTACAACATTTTCAATTTTTTTTTCACAGTTCTTATTTTTAGCTCCCAAGATATATAAAAGTGGAAAGCGAAGTTAAAAAAAATAAAAATTTTAAATATGGACAGGTCTAATGTACATATCTATATCTGTACATACCATGAACATAAGCTCTACCCTTTTAACATAGAACCGCATCATTGTTTTCTGAAATCATGCAATTGTTTTTATGTCATTCAATTGTAGCGCCAAATCTCCCCGTCATTAAACCAGTATACGGTCTGCAGGCATTTTCTTCAACTGCGTTTGTATTTATTTTAACCAAATTTGTTAAAATTTCGATTGGATTCATCCGATTGTTCGTTAAATTTATAATTTTTATGTTCGTCTTTCTTGAAACACTTTTTTCCTTTGACTTCTTCGATTTTATTGACTTTGACTGCCCGCAAAATGTATGTGTGGCTTTTGATTTTTTCTGAATCCAAATACCAATCAAACGAAACAAGAGCGACCTAATTACCCAGCGGCGTAAGTCATGACCTGGAAGGCATGAAATCATGACCAAACAGGCCTTCTTGAAAGAAATCATGTATGAAATTTTTCGTTGCAGCGACTGCTAAATTGTCGGATATACGACACTTTTCACTATAGCACCGTAAAACCATTAACGAAAATGATTCATCCGTGCGACGAAGCGTTTTTCTTTCAGTGTACACTTTCGCGTATTTAGCTATGAAAAAGCTTCGCAAAATTCCGTTCGGAATCGGTGTAAAAACTATAGGTCACAATCAGTGAGTATAAAACTAGAAAGCGCACAGCTCACTGGTTGTGAGAAGATCTCCCCAATTCGTTGCTTAGTAACGGCGACAACACTATCGAGTACTTAGCCATGCAAAATCTTCTCAAAATAGTTCATTTTCGTTTTGCGAAAAATTAAATATCAAACGGAATATTGTTTCAGATGCCGCATTAAGCCTGGTATTTTCGGGCTACGTTCTTCCTTCTGTATGTCTCAATTTTCTCACTCTCGCGCTTTCTCCATTGCCGTTTCTTAAACCGAAAGAGATTTACCATTTCACCGTTTCCAATTGAAATTTAAAAAATAGCAATTTAATTGTGAAAAGTTTTAATCGAAATTTGAAAATTATATTTGAAATTTGAAATACATCAATTGAAATTTAAAAATTCTATTTTTGAAATTTGACAGATAAGAATTGAAATTTGAAAGAGATCAATCGAAATTTAAAACACATCAGTTGGTACAATGAATTTTAAAACACATTAATTAATATTTGAAACAAAGCAATTGAAATTTAAAACACATCAATTTAAGTTTGAAAGACATCAATTTAAATTTCAAATTCGTCACTTGATATTTAAAAATTATTAAACGATTTTATGTATTATATTTTCAATTCAATTTCAATTTCAATTGATATCTTTTAAATTTCAGTTGATTTTTTTTTTTAATTTCAATTGGAAGTGGTCTAGAGAGAAGATGTCGTCTTTTGACAACTGCAAATCCACAACCATAGTCATGTTTTTTCTCATGTCAACTCGGTTACAGCAACCCAATTGACGCAAAATTAGTTCATGGTAAACGACTTAAAGCCAAATTCGGTTTCTGCTACCGAAGTGATACTAAATTCAATTGCTTTAGCCGAATTGATACTAAATTCGGTTGTTGCAGCTGAATTGATGCCAGATTTATTCGGTTGCTGCAAC
This sequence comes from Phaonia tiefii, assembly GCA_963931995.1. Taxonomy (NCBI): domain Eukaryota; kingdom Metazoa; phylum Arthropoda; class Insecta; order Diptera; family Muscidae; genus Phaonia; species Phaonia tiefii. The sequence goes on along the minus strand of OZ008368.1, from coordinate 17,194,180 downwards.
CGAACTCGGTACCAATTTCGGTTGTTACATCCGAATTAATTCAATATTCTGTTGCTGAAACTGATATTATTGAAACTTAAGTTGACATAACGAAAATAATTGAAGATTCAAAGGTCACAACCGAATCAATTATGAATCGAGGTTGTTTTAACCGAATTTCAGTTGAGATAACTAAATTTATTACCGACAACCTCAATTCGGTTGTAGGAGCCGCAATTCGTGGCTGAAAATCAGTTAACGCACGCTGAAAAAAGACGGCCTCTTATAACATATTTTCCCAAACATATTCTGCAGGAACCATGTCTATGTTAGGAAATTCCAAACTGACATGTATTTAAATGCAAACAGTAGCATGTTTACTGGCAAACATGTACGCTTTTACATGGAAACATATGCGTTCTTCATACCAAACATACATATACTTACGTGGAAGCATTCGCGTGTTTCTCCCAAACCTCCATATACTTACTTGGAAACATACGCGTATTTCCTCCCAAACATAATAGTATTTAGAGACGAATTATCGTTTGATTCCAATATATTTATATGTATTATTTATTATAATTAATTTTATCAATATAAATCCACATCTATAAAAAATTAATACAAAAAATTAAATGAATTAAAACGGTCTTTTCACATTTACTTGCATTGAATGCATTATTTGTTTGTTTTCATGAAATGAGAATCTGCTGCTCTGTTGCTACTTCTTTTTTTTGTTGTCTCTCACGAAGGCTTCAACTATGCGTGAGTTATCACCTTTGATGATACACAAACAATATACTTATGTATATACACATCTAGTTCATGCAAACCAAGCTCGGATTAATTACTTGTGTTTCTTTTATTATATTTCACAATTGGTACGCCGTTCCAATTTTCTCAGTAAAGGTTCGGATGAACAAAGGTCGCCACGGTCTTGCCCTTTCCAGTTTCCTTCCACAAAATCGTGTCTCACTACTTTGGCAGCACACATACATCCTTTTTTCATTGATCAAACGCTTTTGATATCCTCTGTCCGATAAACCATCGACGACTGAATACATAAAACTATAAGGCAATACATCAGCCAAAATAAGAAACAAAGACTTCGTCTGCAATTTACACACACATTCAGGAATATTTATGAATCACGGACTGAAAGAATAATGCAAAACTACAGGCACAATTAAAAGGTAGACTCTCTCGTTGTTCCTCTTTTATTCTCTGGTTCTCGAGAGACCATAAAAGTGCAATAAACACAGCTGTATTTGTGACACAAATACGTATATATTTGGGTCACAAACACATAACACATTAATGATTGTGTCTGATACAAAGAATATTGAATAGCAAACACGATGCGTTTGTACACAAGTATGTTATATTTCCGACAAGTTCCAAACAAACAACAAAAAAACAACAGATTATTCAGCGTGCGCTTACGACAACCTCTTTTCAAGCAATTAGTTCTCGGCGTGTGTTTTTTTCTAGAGATTATTCGTCATATTTTCCAGAGGCTTCTTATGTATACTTTTTTTTTTGATGACAATGTATTCTTTTCTCTGCAAATAATAACTTTAGAATACAAACCAAACCCAAACCTAAAAAATAAATATATTATCAATGTTTTATATAAAAATATATATATATTAGGGCGGGTCAAATTGTATGGAACGATTTTTTTGATGAAGCATATAGCCAAATCGTAATCTAAAGGGTTTTTCAATAAGAGTGCTACAAAAGTTTTTTTAAATAAAACAAAACCGGTTTTAGATACCAATGAAATTCTTTATTCCTGTGAAAGTACGTTCGATGCCATTATGTATGGAATTCGATTTCTTTTGCATGGCCACCACGGGCACGCTTGCAGAAGTCCAGACGCTGAACCCAATTTTCGACGGTTTTCAAGCATAAATCGGCCGATACTGCTGCAATTTCACGTTTCGTACGAAGTTCATCAATCATCGCTGGCTTCTTGGCATAGACCATAGACTTGACGTAGCCCCACAGGAAATAATCTAACGGCGTAAAATCGCACAACCGAGGCGGCCAATCGACTGGGCCATTTCGTGAGATAACACGTTCACCAAACTTGGTTTCCAATAAATTGATTGTGGCATTCGCTGTGTGGCTTGTGGCATCGTCCTGTTGGAACCACATCTCCTCCAAGTCCATATTATCCAATTGGGGCCAAAAATATTCGGTTATCATTGAACGGTAGCGATTCGCATTCACAGTAATGTGCCGGTCTTGATCATCACGGAAGAAGTACGGCCCAATGACGCCGCCGGCCCATAAACCGCACCAAACCGTAATTTTTTCGGGATGCAATGATGACTCATGGATTACGTGTGGATTGCTGTCTGACCAATAACGCATATTTTACTTATTGACGAAGCCATTCAGCCAGAAATGAGCCTCATCGCTGAAGATGATTTTCCGATGAAAATCCGAACGTAGCGCTCTTAAAGTTGAGGACATTGACTCCAAATTTCGGTAGTAAATTTTAATAATTTCGACTCGTTTTTGGCTCGTATATCTTTCCATGATGAAACCTTACTGAAGAGAAATGTCAAAAGAGCGGGAAAAAATATGGCGTCGTTTGCTGTCTCTATTGATTTACTTTTGTAGCGTCTCTGTTGAAAAACCCATTATAGGTGATTCTGAGAAATTTTGCTCAAGAGACAATAGCTCTAAGTCGGATTTGGAGCCCCCCAAAAGATATTTTTATAACCTTTCAGAATCTGTATTGATACCTGTAGTTAAAAGTTCATTTTAGGCTATTTTTCGACAAAAGATTCCTAATATCTCTACTAAAAATAAAAAAAATATTGGCGTCAATACAGATTCTGAAAGGTGATAAAAATAACTTTCAAACAAGCCCACACTGACAAATCTACTATAATTCTATCCGATTTTATGACGAATTTAATTAAATTATTCTATGTGTATATGGAAAAATATCTATTTTGAAATTTTGGGGGGCTCCAAGTCCGACTTGAGCTATGGTCTCTTGAGCAAAATTTCTTAAAATCACCTGTAGATTACGTTTTTGCTATACGCTTCATCAAAAAAAATTAACCCGCCCTAATATATAGACAGTAAAAAAATTCGTTATAATCGCGAGCGGATTCCAGGGATTCCAGGACAGAAAAATGGTCAGTATTCCCGGAAATTCCAGGAATCCTCGGGACAAAAGCTCTGAATGTGTTCCAAACATATACATGATTCCTGCAGAATGTGTGACCTCTGTAACGCAGGTCGATTTTTCCACCGTGTATAAGTTGGCTAAAAATACACATTACATAAAAATCATACATGGCCAATTACTTACCTTAAGCGACATACATGTGTTTAAATTAACATGTCCAAACTAACAACAAGGCCATTAAGTTATACATGGAGTTAAACGCTTTATCCCGCCAACGGCAAGATGTTCTTTTCATTTTTTTTTTCTGTGACCAAAAAATTCTTGTTTATTTTTTAACATCCCCAGTTAATTTATCATTATGCACTATGAATGGGAAAGAAAACCACAACAAAAAAATCATTTAACAAGTGCAAATGACATTTTCTGCTTGACATAAATTCTAAAAAATACATGAACCCCAATACATATATAAAATATACAAATACAAAAGCGAAATGTTTGCATAATCTATTATAGGATAATAGGTGTCATGTCAGAAACATAAGTAGAGTATAAAAGAGCAAAAACTTATGAATATTGTATTACTTTTTTATGAAAATCGTTTAAACAATATAAAAGAGTCCATTATATGGACAATTAAGCGGGTGTTTTGTATTTATATGACATTACTAGTACAACTGTTACTGGACACAGTAGGATACATCAGGAACCACTCATATCGAAAACCAATTCCTTTCATTTCCCCACATCGCAATTGTTAACTGAAAAAATGCAAGAGTTTGCAATCACTGGTGAACGAATGGCAACTGTGTATGCCAACATAGGCCTTAATTACTGGCCAAATTTTGACCAGTGATTTGTGGCTCCATTGTACTGCTGGGCCATCCTTAAAATAATGCACTCTTCAACATTAAGTAATGACTACTGAACACTCTCGTTGAATTCAATTCAAACCTGAAATGAAAAGTTTGCTGGTTTTTTGCCGAATTTTGTGAAAAGAAGATTAGAATATCTATCTATTAATTGCATTATTCATACATTCACCACACACAAGTGTATGTATGTGTGTGTGTATGTATGTATATGAAAGGCATAATGACCAACAAAAGAATTTTGCTCTAAGGACGAGTATTCAACCCAAAATACTTTTAATAAATCTGTAGGTTCGGTGGAATTCATTCACTCACATTCCATTCGATGAGTGCGAGAATGTGGAAAGCGCCAGAACAAAAGGATATAGACACAACCTATGTGTGCGTTAGATTGAAAAAGGCAGCATGAGATAAATAACATACATGCAACTTATGAATGGAGGGTAGTGCAGTAAGTTTGAGAAAATATTGTAAACATTTTATTAGCTGTACATGAAATGCTCCAAAAAAATTGCATACTTTATTTGTAACTTAAGACCTTTCCAATAGGGGCAGGTGAGATATCAATGACATTTTTATTTCCTATCAATAATATTAACGGTGTTCACAAGAGTGTCCTAACTGTTGCATGTGTCGTATGTGCTAAAGTCGTACAACAGTTGTACAACTGTAGTAGATTTTTTTCATACAAAAGTGTTCTGCCGTGCTTATCAAGAAGGATTAAGTCCACTTTCCTAAATTTTTCAGGAGAAGCAGATTTCTGAATTGTGCTTGGAGCGGCATTTGTAATAAGAAACCCGTTGTTTTTTATAATGAAATTAATAACATTTATGTAGTTTTGCCGCAAATTCCAACCACAACGGAAGGTGCAAAATGTTGCTAACTTGAGCTTAAAAAAATTATTATTTTTTTTTTATATTTTGGAGTTGAGTCTTTCTTAGTAAGCGGGGCAGTGTTGTACAATAGTACAACTTTTGCGGTGTACTAAGTGATCAGCTAATACCATTTGTTTACCATTTAATGTATTTTTTCAGATTGTAACAAGGCGTATTGAAGAAGGTGGTAGCACCAACACATCTGATCGAGTTTGTTTATATATTCGCCTCGCAATTAAAGTAATCAAAAACTGAAAACCGGTCCACCGGTAGGGTAGAAGGTGTAATTTTACGCCCAAAATGCAAGACATTAAAGTTTGAGTAAAATTCTATACAAGGAGTTATGGGGCTCCAAAGTTCGGATATACGGAGGGCTACTATGTATTAAAAAGCGTCTAAAGGAATTTGTCTGGCAGCGTTTTTGGACAATATAAGGCAAAATTAACAAAACAAATTAAATGAAAATTTTCAAAAATTCAAAAATTTCGTTCAAACTTTGAAAAATGAACGAAAATAGTTTTTACATTTTCCCAAAATCTAAAAGTCCAGAAACGAATATTAAGGAACAGAGGTATTTCTCTCCCTAGTCCGTGGACTCGGCCGGACGATTCAAAATACAAAATAATCGTCCGGCAAAAAAAAATCTTGCGACAAAAGCCCCCCATTATCTGGACTTTGGAGGTCCACAACTCCTAAAATAGGGATTTCCCCCAACTTTTGAATTTAACATTTTGTGCTGAAAATCGTGTGTTCAACCGCTTCCCCATAAAAGTTCTGATACGACAACAAGACATAAAATCGACCTGTTCCTTATTATTACTATTAAATGCAAATACTCGAATGTATGAAATTTTGAAAAGAAAATAATAAAAAGAAATTATATTTTTTTATTTTGTATATTAACAATAACCTTTGCCACAGGTGTCTAAAAAATTGCAATTTTCTAAACAACTGAAACCCCGGTTTCTGGGATAGAAGGGTTCCTGAATACTTTTCTCACAATCAGCTGATTTTGACAATTTAATTAATTAGAAGTCGACCAATAACATCTCGTACTTTTACTTACTTATCCGGTCACGAACAACCCCGAGGGGTCAGGGACCTTACAAAACGAAGATAACATATTTCCAGTTCGATCTTTTGCCTTATCTCTCCAGTTGGCAATACCAAGTGTACGCAGGGATTCGTCAACCTGACCCTTCCAGCGGAGTCTTGGTCTTCCTATTTTTCGTCATCCTTCAAGTTCGGTTTCAAAAACCCTTCGTGCTGGTTCGTCTTCATCCATTCTACTGACATGGCTAAGCCAGCGCAATCGTGTTATCTTGATCCGCTTACCTATGTTAATGTCGGGATATAGCTCATACAGCTCATGGTTCATGCGTCACGGATTCTCGCCGTTGTGCACTATAGGGCCATAAATTTTACGGAGTATTTTTCTCTCGAAGACTCCTACAGATGTTTCGTCTGCTTGCGATAATACCCTGGATTCTGCGCCATAAATCAAGACAGGTTGTATGAGAGTCTGGCATAATTGGACTTTTGTTACTCGAGAGAGGGCTTTACCTCTTAAGTGCTTGCTTAGCCCAAAATAACATCTATTCGCAAGCACAATTCTCCGTTTGATCTCAAGGCTGACGTTGTTGTTTTTATTTACGGCAGATCCGAGGTACATAAATTCGTCAACTACGTCGAAGTTATAACGGTTATCAACGTTCACGCTTTGGTCTAATCGCGTGGAGGCCCTGTTCGTTGAAACCATTAATTTTGTCTTGTCCTCATTTACCGTCAGACCCACTTTTGCTGACTCCTTCTCAGTTCTCGAAAAAACCGTAGTAACTTCTCTAATTGTGCGCCCAAAGATATCTATATCATCAGCATACGCGAACAGCATGTGACGTTTGCTGCTGATGGTTTTATTCGTGTTGACTGCAGCTTTTCCCACAATGATCTCCATTAAGATGTTAAAGAGATCGCACGATAGGGTGTCGACTTGCCTGAGGTCTCGCTTAGTTTCGAAAGGTTCGGTAAGATCCTTACCAACTTTCACTGCGGATTTGGTGTTCGTCAAGGTCATCCTGCAAAGGCATAAGTTTCTCCCGTATCGGACTATCGAAGTCCGCTTTATAATCGATAAATAGATGATAGGTGTCGATTTAGCGTAGCGTGAAAATCTGGTCAGTTGTCAATTTTCCAGACCTAAAGCCACACTGGTATGGTCCAATCAAGTCAGCGATAATCGGTTTTGGTCTTTGGTCTGGTAAAAGGCTTATTCCACGGTAGTTGGCACTCGGGTCACCTTTTTTAAATATGGGACATCGTACACTGAGACTATGCCGGGCATGCATTCATCTAACCAAATTTTGCTAATGAGCTGGTGCATGCAAATTATCAGCTCATCGCCGCCAGCCTTAAACAGCTCCGCCGGTAATCCATCGGATCCTGCGGCTTTATTGTTCTTAAGCCGGGCAATAGCTGTTCTGACCTCGTCTTGGTTAGGAGGGGGGCAATCGACGGATATCTCAGGTACCACTAGCGCGGAGAAATGATCTCTCCATATTCCCAACATGCTCTGCACATCTGCGATGAGATTTCCGTCCTTGTCTTTACAGAAGAGGGGCCCTGAACCATGTCTATTAGTTCCGTTTTAGACTTTTTGGTAGAATTTTCGGGCTTCGTTCTTCCTTCTGTATGACTCAATTTTCTCACTCTCGCGCTTTCTCCACTGTCGTTTCTTACGCCTAAAGAGACGGTTTACCTCCTTTCTTTTCTCCCTATACCGCTCAGTCGCAGCTCGCGTTTCAAATGACTGAAGCATTGCCATGCGTGCAGCGTTCTTTTTATCATTTGAAATGCGACACTCTTCATCGTACCATGGTTTGTTGCGAAGCGGTTTTTCAAAACCAAGTACGGTTTTTGCGGCAGTTTTTATAGAGTTGGAAATGGGTTTCCACTGCGCTTCAGAATCGTTATCGGGAGGGGTGGGTTCTATACCAAAAGTTCCGAGAGCTTCCTTGAGTAGGCTGTGGTTACCTCTGGTAATTGCAGCTTTCCGATGTCCAGCTTTCTCTGCGTCTGGTTTCGTACGATTTTCGCTCTACTTAATCTTGTGCGAACCTTTGCTGCTACCAGGAAATGATCAGAATCAATGTTAGCTCCTCTGATCACTCGTACGCCCATTACACTGGATGAGCGGCTTCCATCAATTACCACGTGATCAATTTTGTTCTTCGTTCTTTGATCAGGGGATACCCAAGTAACCTTGTGGATGTCTTTATGTTGGAATCTTATACCACTAATGACCATGTTTTTTGCCGCGTCAAAGTCAATCAGTCTCATACCGTTGTCGGAACTGTCAGCATGTAGACCGAAATTGCCAATAGTTGGATGAAACACATTCTCCCTGCCTACTTTGGCATTAAAATCTGCTAGTACAATCTTAATGTCATGGCCAGGACAGGGGTAATACGTTTCTTCCAGGAGCTCATAGAATATGTCTTTGGCATCATAATCTTTCTCTTCTGTCGGGGCATGCACACAAATTAGGGAAATATAAAAATATTACGCTTTTATGCGGATTGTGGCTATACGTTTGAACCTAGAGACTAGATGTCGCAGTCTTTTGACAACTACAAATCCGCAACCAAATTAATATTTTTTCTCATGGCAACTGTAATATACTACATGCCATGTCCTGTCCATCGCATTTCCTGGATTGCGGTAATGTCAGTCTTATAACTTTCGAGGACATCTGCCAATTGCATACTTGCACGGGATCTATATACAGTTCTTACATTCCAGGTGCATATCCGTAAATCGTTGTCCTTATAACATTTGCGGGGGTCGCCAACAACTAGGGGTTGTTTATGTTTTCTGTTTTGTTTTTGTATTTTCACTGCCATTATGAACGGTGGCGGGAGGCAAACCCAGTCACCGGGTTTTTGCATTTTACCTACTGCCAAGATATTTAATTGCAGCCGGATGCAATATGTCGAACCTGGATTTTCTTCTTTTGGTTTTTTATCCGCCGTTGGCCCATATGTTTGGCTCATCCGCCTTTTAAAGGACAAAAGAATATGCCCGATAGCTTGATGAGCTTCAGTGACATCAATCACCTACTAAGTCTGCGACACATCAGTGATCGCATAACCAAATCAGGCTGCTCATTTATTTTCGCCTTCTCACTCTAGGTAGCTAACGGAGGTTTGCGACAAAGCCATTGTCCAGGACATACTGCGTGGAAGTAGTGAGCTGCTTGGACTGCCCAATGAAGGAATCATTTCTGGCCACTCCCAAGTGAATGGCTATCAGAAACTTTCCACCTCCACGGACAGTCCCATGTCTACATCTAGTGCAAAGAGTATTTATATCAAGTGGAAGCATTAGCACAGCTGATTTCAGTATTTTCATGAAGTTGTATCTTACCTAACAACTCTCAAATTCATGTGTATTTTATTTTTGTACATGCTTGTTTACTTGTATTGTTGGTAAATATTTATATGTACATGCAGAGTTGGACACAACGTAGGTACGTAATAAAAACCAAATGCCTGTTGTTTATGCCTACAATTGCAACAATGTCTAATGCTTCTACTTGATATTAATACAATTTGATGCAGTGCCATCACCTTCTTCAATACGCCTTGGATTTTAGTATAGGCATTTACGACAGGGTGCTCACATATGTGCTATTGGAGGTCTTATATTTTCTTACAACCGTAGTACACCTTGGGAATTCCCTAATTATGTGTAGCATATGACATCATTAAAATAACCGCCGCGGATTTACTGGGTGATGCGCCTTCGACAGATCCAATTTTCGATTACCTTGGCACATACGAGGGCGGCCCCAAAACTAGCTAATCTGGCGTCAAAGACGATCAAAAAGTAGACAACCAGAAGATTTGCGCAATTTGGCAACCCTCGTAAAAGAGAACCAAAGAGTGGTAACAATTCACTCAAACGCATTTCTCTCTCGCGTCATAGCTTGATTATTTCACACTTTTCTCATAGTTTGTGTAATTTTACTTTAACATGGTTCGAATTTGTATAGTTATATAAAATCGGGTGTACTGAATTATTATTTTTTTTATGCGGGGGGTCTCAAACCACACGTAATGAATAGTTGATTACGGAAACGTCAAACTTTCTTGATGTGTTAACATCTACAGGAGCGGGTAGGGACTTAACTCACAAAGAGAATACATCCAAACACAGCATGTCCGACTGCGATCACAGATTGTCTGGCGTTAAACTCTTCCGAAACGGCTGGACTGATTTGTATGAAAATACTATTTTTCATACCCCTAAATGATAAGGGTGACCCATCAGACTGTCACACTGCGAAAAAAAACATACACTGATGTAGCGGCAGCGAACAGTTGTCTTGTGTGGGTGCGGAGCACTCTCAGAGCAAAGAAAATAATGACGTGGTTATTCGTCAGTGATAGGCAAATTCACGGCGCACCGTCTTTTTGGTTTCTCTTTTATTACGTATGGACATGTGCGCACACATTGTAGAGAACTAAACGACACTTATCATTCTCGCTTGAGCATTCAACAGGGCAGGTAGTGTTATCGCTTGTCATTTAAAAACAGCGTTGCCACAGAGTAAAATTCGTCCCAACCAATACGTTAAATGAGCAAGGTGAGTTAAATTTTTTAGTTTCAGAAAATTATTTTGGCAAATAATTGTATAGAAATTATAAATTTCAATTATTTTTCTCCACGTAATCAAAATAAATATTCAGTTTTGAAATTGGAAATAAAATAAATATTTATTTCTATCTCTTTCATTTAGGATAGAATAAATATTTTCTTTCTGTCTATTTGAAATAAAACTTATTAAAGAAATTGAAAGAAAAATTGTATTTCTATTTCAAACCCAAAATTAAAAATATATTTCGGCCAACAAAAATAATGTATATAAACTAGTAAAGCAAAATATTTTTTTCCCAATAATTTCTGGAAAATATTTGTAGTATACAACTAAGATTTCGACTAAATAAATTTCAACTAATGATATCAAAAATAAGTTTACCATTTAAATTTAAAATTTTAAATTGGGTATTTGAGATAAAATTTTACTGGCAACACCGGTTTGTGGTGAGAGCGAGAATGCATATAACGCATACAATCGCAGAATGTAATAGTATAAGTTGCCTATCACTGTTATACGTATATACAAATGAGATAGCAAGAGAGCAGCGAAAATTGTGTGAACTTTGTAGCGTATGTACGAACATAACAATGTATGTATGTACGTACATGTGTCTGTTGATTTGCTTTGGCTTTGTTTTTTGTGGGATTATCTGCATATTTCTGAAGCATTTACACAAAAATTTTAACGCACAAAACGAAATGTTGTTGATTGGTTTGAGCCATTGCCTCTACCTGGTATTACTAAAGCAATACTTTCCAACATCCAACCGCCCATCTGCAACACACCAAATGTCATCAATTTACTGTACGTCATTACTCTATGGATTCAAGCAGGTTATATGCAAGATTTATCTATTACGGGTGGAAGCGTTAGAACAGCTGATTTACATTTTTTCTTGTCGTTGTAGACCGACCTTGTCAAATGTTGTTTCCAGTACAGGTTTCCAAGATGTATCCAGTACAAGTGGTAACGTTAAAATGACAGATTAAATGTTTTCTTGTCCTTGTGGTTGTTGCCGAAAATTAGAACAATTCCTCCTGCTATTAACTGAAATAAATACCTTTTGACAATTTCGATCAGCTGAATTTGACAAGGTCAGCCCCTGAAATAAAAACAAAATGCCTTCAATTCCTACAGCTTCTATCTTACTTATTTTGCCATAGTTACATGTATACGTTTATGAACTTGAAAGTGCTACAAGGCAACACTAATTGAAGCCTTAATCAGTCAAACAAATTCAAAATATCAAAAACATTTCCAAATTTCATTACAATTCTCATCCGGCTCCACAACCAGGCATAGCCTGGGCAAATGCAAATGTAAAACTCTTGAATGCGAATGGGGGCACTCGCCACGGATTGATTACAGGATCTATACAGCGGTAGACAACTCGATAATAGTCCAGTGTTGAGTGCCAATGTCTTCTCCGACGGTCAGACAGGTATCAAGCTCATTCGTCATCTGCCCAGGACGGTCTCAGATCTATTATCGAAATGTCTCAGGAGTACGACATTCACGCCATGTTGATGTGTGGCCACGGTATCATTCAGGTCGTATCGCCACTCAAATGATACACTTCTCCTGGATCCCTCAAAAATAGTCATCCCAAAGTAGACGTCCTACTCAAGGTTGGTGCTGAACACGTGCATACAGTTTGCTGAGTAGACTTTTCGCCATCGTAAAGACATTCGTCAAAAGACATATGCCATGACCTTTAGTATCGGACAACTGTAGTGATAGATCCAAGAGGCGGACGCTTAAGTATATCAATGCAGAAGTCGGATTTGAAAACATTCAAAATGCATTCCAGTATCAATTAAGATCACAGAGCAATTCACAAACTGAATATCATTCAAAAATTAGTTGTTGTTAGACCAGTCCAAAAAATGTTCAAGATGAATATCTCAAATGTTGGTTGATTATAGATCAACCGAAAAAAACCTGATCCTTGTTTTTTTCCGGTTGATATATAATCGTATGATGGGAATACAGCAAGAAGAGTATTTACAGATCCCGAGAGATCATCTGAAATAGCAAGTGTTGATATAAACCATATTACACGATTTAAAGTAATCATTGAAGTACTTGCGTGGAATGCACCAATTGACTCTAGAAAATTTGGTGACAAAATATTACAAAAGATATATGATATATACAGGGTGATTCAGGAAGTTCCGGACAAATTTCTCCAGCGTATTCCTTGGCTCATTTCATGAAGAAAATTCCACTAGGACCATGTCCGAAAACGCAAGGGTGCGAAATGGCAGCGGGTTCAAAATTTTCGGATTGGTGGTCGGAGGGTAGTAGGGTAAAGTTGCTAACTTCTGAGCCAAAACTTCCAAAAACAAAAACAAACATTTTTGCATTTCAGTAAAATGGTCATAACTTTGTAACGGTAAGACCTCTGGGCTTCGTTTAGGTTATTTTGGAAAGGTAAGAGGTATGGCTATCTTTCAACAGAAAAAACATAAGTCACCTGCCATCTGGCTGAGCAAATTGAGGTTATGTGAATTTCTTCCCCAATTTTTTCCCGAAAGCTCTGTATCTCGGCGATTTGACTTTTTTCTATGTTTTTTTATTGATTCTGAAAATTTCAATAAAATAAAATCTTAAACGTGTTAATTTACAAAAACAAATAAATGTGTGCTGTTATTTCGCTTTCAAAAACAAAAACAAACATTTTTGCATTTCAGTAAAATGGTCATAACTTTGGAAAGGTAAGACCTCTGGGCTTCGTTTAGGTGATTTTGGAAAGGTAAGAGGTATGGCTAAGCATAAGTTAAGCTGATCATATTGAGGTTATGTGAATGTTTTTTCCATTTTTTTCCGAAAGTTCTGTATCTCGGCTATTTGACTTTCTTCTACTTTTTTTTTATTGATTCTGAAAGGCCTCTTAAAGACCTTTTCAACAAGCCCAACAAAATCCGACCACTGGCTCAGAAGCAACTTAACCATACTACCCTCCGACTGCCACTCCGTAAATTTTGAACCCGCTGCCATTTCGCACCCTTGCATTTTCGGTCATGGTCCTAGTGGACTTTTCTTCATGAAATGAGCCAAGGAATACGCTGGAGAAATTTGTCCGGAACTTCCCCTTTTTCGTAGTCCATTTTTGGGGAAGCCTCTAGTGGGCAGTAGATTGTTTAGTTTTTTCGTCACGATTGTTTTGTATGTAGTTTCTTACAACTTAAGTTAGTGTGAAGTATATAGTTCTGTAAATATTATTAAATGTAGGAAAATACGTAAGGATAGATTTAAGTTATCTTTAAGAGACTTTGTTGTAATGAATTTTAGGGACATAATAAATGAAATGAATTGTCCGGAACTTCCTGAATCACCCTGTATATGTCTACAACATGTGCTTGGACTGGTCTTTAAATAATTTTAAGCATTAATATTATTTAAATGTAACGTCATCATATGATTGAACACTGTTTTTTATTTTCCAATGTAACATACACTAATGTGTTCGTAGAATTCGAACAGGTATCGTGTAACAAAAAGGTGTTAACACATCGCCCGTGAGTTCGAACACTCATTGGCCTCTACCGGCCGTTGAAGTTACGATTCCTACCACATTTTTGAAAAAAAATGTTGTTGACAATATGGCGCTCAAACGACGTGTTATGGTGAACATATACTTATGTATATAGGAAAAAATATTTTTAAAATTTTGACAGAGCATTTTTTTCACGACGTCGTTTTGAATCTTTGTCATGCATATTAGAGGGTTGGAAAAAAAGTTTGGCGAGTCGCACCCTAGAATTAAAGATTAAGCCATAACAAATCCGGGACCACAAAACAAAATTTTTTTCGCGCACCCTAAATACGGCCGAAATGTTTTTTTTTTTGTGCTGCGTCGTCATTTGAAGTCCGATTCGAACGAAATAAAAACCATCATACACAACTTTTTACTTTGACGTCAACTTCTACCTGTAACTTCTTCTACAGCGTTTTCTACCACCCTAAGCGGGATAATTTTTATTATATAAATAAAGACATTTTAAAATAAAGTTCACGTCAAAGAAAAAAGATGTGTATGAAGAAAATGTAGATATTGTGAAAACAAAAACAATGGTTTTTATTTCGTTCGAATCGGACTTCAAATGACGACGCAGCAAAAAAAAACAATTCGGGCGTATTTAGGGTGCCCGAAAAAAAATTTTTTGTGGTCTCGGATTTGTTATGGCTTAATCTTTAATTCTAGGGTGCAACTCGCCCAACTTTTTTTTTGTATGGAGGCCGACCCTATCTAATGCATATTCTGTCTTCCCCAATTTACTGTATTTTTCATAAATATTCCATGAAATAGCTAATATTTCAAAAAAATTCAATTGATTCGCAGGTTTGTTTTTGTGTTTCTGTTGATGGAATATTTATGTCAAATACAGCAAAATGTGGAAGATCAAATATGCATAATAAAGATTTCAAAATGACGTCGGGAGAAAAATGTTCTGTCAAAATTTTGAAAGTATTTTTTTTTTCTATATATGTAAGTATATGTTCATCATGACACGTCGTTTGAGCCCCAGCAGTTCCAAAATAAATAATTTTTTTTTTTCGAAAATATGCTAGCAAACGAAACTTTAACGCCGGCAGGGGACTATAAGTACCCTCGTATAAAAAAGTTTCACCTTCCCGTAATCACGTATTTAATACGCGTCGTTTGCCACGTTGTTTAGTATTTTTATTTGAGCCATCAAAAGCAAACGATCTCAGTGAGTTTGTAAACAAGGAAAAAATTGGTCACCCTTATGTAGTTCAATATTTCCATTTGAAAGGTCCAAGTAATATTAAAGCCGAGCTAGATTCTACTCTGGGGGAGTCTGCTCCTTAATTTACGACTGTAAAATATTGGGTAGCATAGTTTAAGCGAGGCCGTACGAGCTACCAAGACGAACACCATAGTGGTCGACCAATTGAGGTGTCCACGACAGACATGGTTAACAAAATCCACAAAATGGTATCCAAAAAATCCTCGGCTGAAGGTGCCTGCGGTAGCCAAGACGAACACCATAGTGGTCGACCAATTGAGGTGTCCACGCCAGACATGGTTAAGAAAATCCACAAAATGGTATTGGATGATCGTCGGCTGAAGGTGCCTGAGGTAGCTGAAATGATAGGCATTAGCGTATTCAAAACCGAAACCGGTTAATCGTATTCCTGCCGGTTAACCGTGCGTCGGTTTTTTAAAAAAGTGACATTTTCGAAGAACCGGCTTCACCGGTTACTTCAATTCGTTTAACCCGGTTTTTCGATTTTTATACAACTGATATAACAATGCAGAATTAGAAATCTAAATCCTATTTCATAGCTTACTATGGTTACTGACCCCATCAGACAGACACAAAAGTCTTTGCCAACGAATTATGTCGCCGATAGTTTTCTGAAATAAGTTGTCCATGGCAATAGAAGTCATATCTGGCAACTTCGATTTAGATAAAAGGTCCAGGTACGAATGACGACAACACAGCTAGTATGTTAGCAGAAATGCATAAAACAATAAACAGTATTCACTATCCAGGAAGAAGTACAAAACGTGCAAAGGATTATTTACTCAATTATGACTTTACCTAACTGGGGAAGTCAAATATTAGAGCAGGTAGGTTGAATAAAATAAATAAATAAAGAGTGGGTCATATCAAATTTGGAAGTACCTCCCCCCTCCCCCTTATTCCGAAGCAGTATATTGACCCAAGATTTGAAGATGAGAAAGCTGTGCACAAGATCGGTGCCCGCTTGCTTTCAATATAACAAAAACAACGTCGTGAAGATGTTCCAGTAAAGTGTTTGGCGAAGTTTCACCGCAATAAAGCCGAAGTTTTGCATCGATTTATAACCGTGGATGAGACATGGATCCACCACTTCACACCTGAGATAAAGGAATGGACTGGAATGGGAGAATCGTGTCCAAAGAAGGAGAAGATGGTTCCATCTGCATGCAAGGTTGCATGGCGTCTGTTTTTTGGGATGCGCATGGGGTAATTTTTATTGATTATCTTCAGAAAGGAAAAACCATCAACGGCGCATATTACGCTAATTTATAGATCCCTCTGACTATTTTCTATTTCCAAATTAGAAAAAATGGCTCGGGGGTAAAAGATTTGCCAACAATGCAGAGGTTCAGTCTGCGGTTCATAGCATTTTTTGTAAGGAGTTTGACAGTTCTTACTATAAATGGGGTATCGACGCTATTGAATATCGGTGGAAAAAGTGTACCGAGCTAAACCGAGATTATGTTGAAAAATAAAGAACATTTTTCCCAAATTTTTTGTGTCTTCTTTGTTAGGTCGACAATTTTTGGGACCGCCCTCGTAGACATAAAAAAATAAATAAATGGTTTCCCACTACATCCCATGAAGGGACAGGGGAGAACTTCTCACAATCACTGAGCCGTGCGCTTTCCAGTTTTCACTTACTGATTGGGACCTACAGTTTTACACCGATTCCGAACGGTATTTTGAGAAGCTTTTTCATGGCTATATACTCGATAGTGTCGCCGTCACTATGCGAGGTGACCGCCGCCGAAAGAAATTTTAAGGTGGTCAGAGCAGGGTTCGAACCCAGATCTCATGTACAAGAGCCGCGCACACTAACCATTGCACCACCGACGGCCACTCGTAGACGTTGTGACACTTTAAAAGTGGGACTATGGGTCCGAAGTCTATTCTAACGAGCTGGGCCTAGACGTGGCATAAAGGCTACCAGACCATTGTAGTGTCTTTCAGACAGTAGTCATAGCAATCGGAGAAGATTTCCTGTGGTTGGGATGTAACGTTGTCACCGCTTGTGGTATCAACATCAATACTGACAGTCAGGTAGTAATAAAATCTCTGCAATTTTTATTCCTGACTACAAGAACTAACCACAACTCCCGCGCATCACTAAATGAGATGGGAAAACAGTTCAATATTCATCATATATGGGTGCCAGGGTACAGGAACATTTCCGTGAACAATAGCGCGGATGTGCTAGCAACATTAGGTACTACCTTAAATTTTCCCCTGAATATGGAGCATGTTGGTATGCCTATCTATGCGTGCAGGCTCATACTTCAAACCGAAGCTTCAGATATGCAACTGATAGATGGTTTGGAGACACAAAATGCAAGACATATGGCTAGCACACCCCATAACTATACCAGGTCAATATATAGGTACAACTATGGGGACGAAATTTGACGTTCCCAGGTATCATAATAGTTCTCATTGGACTAATTGTGGCAATAGATACCGTAACTTTTACCTAAACTAACTACCCAATTAAATATGGAATTTTCATATAGGGATTGTTCTATACAAGTCTGTCTTTTCTTCTTGCTTGGGTGCAAATATAACGTGTTTGTAGCTTGTCACAAATATAGTAGGTACAAATACATTAAGTTTGTGATTCAATATTACATGTTTAGGGACAATGATTAATAGGCTGTAACATATGTTTTTGTGACCAAAATGTGGCTTTGTTTGACGAAAACTGCTGAAAACAACAGCCTGAAAACAACAGACAACAAAGAAACAAGAAAGGATCAGTTCTTCAATTCTTGAAAACAATGCTTGCAAACATAGACATCGTTCCGGCAATTTCAGCGCTTTTGTCCGATTTTCAGCGTTTCTTGAGACTATCAGCTCAAAACGAAATCCGGCGATTAAATTTTAAAATAATTTTTCAAGTCATCTTCTTCAGATTACTCGAAATCCTCTCTATTGATTCCCTAATAATTTTAGATGATTTTCATCCTGATTCCATTTTTTACCTATATTTGTCACAAAACCGACACCTATTGTTACCCTCGCATATTCCTTCTCATGTAGGTAAAGGTGTATCAATGGATGTGTGCATAGTCTGTTATTTGAATAGATTTTATTTTTTTTCCATGTGTTTAATTCCACTAACACATGTGCAAATGTTCTCTACACAATAAGATTCTATCTTCAAGCACCAGACTTTTAGTTCTTTAACAATAGACAAAAGGGTGGAAAAAAGTTAAGGGCTTAATTACCCATGTGCTGGTTTCCTTTCTTTCGGTTTGGTCATACAGAAAGCACAAATTATCATGGTTTCTGTTTCTATATTTGTGTTTTTAGAATACGAATACTGGGCAGGACAATGAACTGGCGTGTGTTCCACATCGAGTAAATCGAAAAGTGTTTTTGGCACGTGTTTTAATTAAAGTCAAATTAAAGATTCCCTAAATACTAGGAGCATCAACACAAATGAAGGATACCAACGTTATTATATTTAAAAATTTCTTTGAATGTATGTGGCTGTCGTTTTCAATGTGCACGAATATAAACTGTATGCAACAAATGTTAAGAAGGCCTACACGTTGAAAAATCTGTGATTTTTTTTGTTGTTTAGGTGCAAATATAACGTGTTTGTAGCTTGTCGCAAATATACTATACTTGTGTCTAAATACATTGTGTTTGCTACTCAATATAACATGATTGATACACAATGTTATACAGGTTATAATACATGTTTTTGGGACCCAACTGTGAATTTCTTGTTCAAAACCGCTAAAAACAAATACGAGACAGACAACAAAGAAACAAAAAAGGAGCAAATCTTCAATTCATGAAAATAGTGCTTGCAAACATGTGCATGGTTCCTGCAATATGTTGCTGGGGTCGATATTTTTCAGCGTGTAGTAAAAGAGAGGCTATTGCAGTACAATTCAAAGAAATATAGTTTAGTACTGATTATGTAAATATCTTCGACCATCGTCGAGTAGGTTAGCTTAGGTGTTGGTGAATGTCGATGAGCAAATCACTTTGACTTATAGGTCCGTTGTGATGACACTGGTTAAGTAGATTTCAAAGCTTAAGATCTTTCAACGCCAATCTGTGATAATTCCTAAAGTCCCTAAATAGGTAGGATGTCATAGTAGACGGGTTAGTTCTGGGCCCGTGCAGACAAGATGTTCAATGGATTATTTCTCTTCCTCATAGTTACAGCTTCTAGAGAAGATATGTGCCGTGATCTTTAGTCTGACAAGAAAAGTTGAGACAACCGAATTAGCCGTAACCGAATTTAGAGGTTAACATAACCTCATTAGAGGTTGTCACACCCTCACTAGAGGTTGACGCAACCTCATTAGAGGTTGACGCAACCTCATTAGAGGTTGACGCAACCTCATTAGAGGTTGACGCAACCTCATTATAGGTTGACGCAACCTCATTAGAGGTTGTCATAACCTCATTAGAGGTTGACGCAATCTCATTAGAGGATGTCATAACCTCATTAGAGGTTGACGCAATCTCATTAGAGGTTGACGCAACCTCATTAGAGGTTGACGCAACCTCATTAGAGGTTGACGCAACCTCATTAGAGGTTGACACAACCTCATTAGAGGTTGACACAATCTCATTAGAAGTGGAGACAACATCATTAGAGGTTGTCACAACCGAATTTATATAGTGTCAGAAATGAATTTAGAATTTTTTTTATTATTAAATAATGTTTTATTATCCAGTTATCTTATAAAAAAACATTAGAGAGCGAGAAAATAATGTTATTTATATACGGTAATCTTTAGAATAAAACATTTATTTTACATGTCACTACCGACCTTTTTGAAGTCCGAGGCACAATGGGTCACCGCACCAATTCTTGTGTGTTGTATCTGGTGATTTAGGCCCTAAATCGTTTCCTACACAGATTATTGCAGCATATCTCAAACGACCGAACATGGAAAGCTTCAAAACTCTTGATACCGGCTTGGGTATTCTCTGCTAAATAAGACGATTTAACACAAAAACCACAATTACAATATTAAATTATCGTATTTTTCAACAGGCGCCTTAGGCGTGTTGGAACTACCTAGTACATAATATATAGCGAATGGAACTTCGTTCCAACCGGGTGTTCCCTGACACCTGATGGGACTTATTTGTCTGTGGTAAATTGATCTCACTCCATTTTCTGCAATTTTGTTTATTAACCCGCCCGTTAAGCCAAATATGAGCCTTATCGCTGAGCACTATTTTGCAATAAAACATGGCGCCAGTTTCTACCGGTTGTAGAGCCAAATCGGAGAAATACCGACGCACTGTGTTGCGGCTAGTGGAAAAGTAACTTTTTTCCGATTATTTTTTTCAGTGTTTTTAATGATGCAATTTTGTCACAGACATTCCAAGTAAACAAAAAACACATAAAGCTTATTTTTATGTTGGCCCGTTGATTTTTAATTGATTTTAGAAGTCAAATATACAAAATTTTCACGAAAAGAGGGGATTTCTGGGCTGTATTCAAAATGATCTCATTTGATTTTGGTGACAGATATTTTGATTCGGAAAAAAAATCTGCCTTCGGACAAGTATCTTCTGTAAAAAACAGGAATGTTGTTTGAGACATTTTCATATGCACCTTTTTTAGAGCGAAAACCCGACTAAAGGTCCATTTTTCCTTTAAATTTGGGTTAGGTAAGCAATATCTAAAAAGTCCCAGAGAGTCCCAGTTCCAAACCACTACAGAAATGTTACATAATTTGTTTTCAACGAACTGTGAAAAAATCAGCTGCCCATACCTGCCCTCCTGGGAGTTATAGCGATTTTAGTATATCACTCTCAGTATTTATTCCATAGAAATAGAACGGAAATTCTCGGAATCACTTATTGAATAATTTAATCATATTGGTTTTCGGGTGACTTTCCGTCATCCCACGTCAAATTTTTATTATTTTCAGACCGGTTTCGGCTAATCGCCATCTTCAGTGTTTTCTTTTTTGTCACTAATTAGTCCGCATGTGTGTCCGTCTTTATATAGTGTTTTCTTTTAGCTTGTGGTGGTACCCTTCTCTCTCTCTGTTGTTTTACTATTTTATTCTCTCTCTTTCGCTCTCTCTCTCCCCCCCTTTGTTTTTACGTCTAGGTAGGTGGGTGAAATAATCCGTTATTGCGCGCTTAAGTTCTCTAAGTACGGAAAAGAAACTGCTGGTCTCTGTGTAAAGAAATATTCGTGGCATTATATGCCAACAACTGTCCACAAGGTTCTTATTCATGGAGCTGAAATAATTCGTTCATTTTTGGTCCCCATTGGCCAACTATCAGAAGAAGTATTGGAAGCAGGAAACAAGGACTTCAGAAACACAAGGCTTTACCATGCGACGAAAACATCAAGAAAAGACAATTGTGAAGACATATTACATTATCTGCTCGCCAATTCTGATCCCGCAATCACAAGTAGGAGAATACTGAAGGAGAAGAAACACCTGGAATTATCAGAGGAAGCAATGAACTTATTGGTAGATGACTGATAATTTGTAATTTTTCTGTAGAATGCAATAAAATATGCCTGTGTTATAAAATAGTATCTTCAAATTTTTTTTTTATTCTACATCTATTCTAGCACTCCACAAAAATGAGCATAACTCTCTTAAAACTGAAGCTATTGACTTCAAACCGGTATCAAATTAAAGCTTTTATTGCCACCTTTCAAATAAGAAATGAAATAGATTTTGGTTTTATATAAAATTTCAGAGTTTTTCAACAAATATCGAAAAATCATGAAATTTTGACGTTTATAATTCTTGTTCGGACCACCCTATAGTTTATTTAAAAAACTAATCAGAATAAAATATCAGAAATAAAAGAACAATTAAAATAAATTTTTTTTGTAAATTTTGCGAACAATTTTTTTTTTTTTTTGACTTTTGTTGAAAATTTGACCCAACAATTTTTTTCGGTGTAAATTTTTTTTTCACTCATTCTGTTTGGGATTTCATTCTGACCAATCTGTAGAAGTTTCTCATCGATACAATTAAAATTACAGTTTAGGCAATATGATTTCCAAAAAATTCCGGTTTCGCAACACTGTGCGACGCAAGTTATTGTATCTAGGCTTTAATTCCTACACCAGCTGGATCTTATACGGCTGTAGGACAAGATCTTTGTGAAAAATTTTCAACATAGTGGACGGAGAGAGTCCCAATTCCTGCGACTGACCACGAATCGATAAATGTGGATCTTCTTCCACACTTTAGTTTACAGCGGCGATATTCTCTGCAGTACGGACTATGCTTCGATTTGTTGGTGTTATTGCATCATTTAAAGAGTATGTGGTATGAAATCTATCCACAGTTCCATGGATGGCATGCTCAGTCGAACGATTATGTGCGCCATAAAAATCACGAAGTCGTTTATAAGTTGCGCCATAAAAATCACGAAGTCGTCTATAAGTTGGGCGAATCGATGACTGATTTTCAAAGCAAATTTGGACAATTTGATAGCGTCGTTCAAGCTTGAGTCAATTCATGATGATTTGCCAGAGTGTGATTATCAAAAATATCAAAAAGTGACCGCAGTGTGACAGCTAATCCTTTTGTAAGTTCTATCTAAGAAACAGAACACCCTTCATATTTTTGGCTTACCGCAACCACTCTACTTCGATCGAAAGCTTTCGTTCTTATTGTAGCCAAAAGAAAGATAATTTGGGTTTCACAATCTTGTCGTTTCAAGTCGAATGAACATGTTTTCATTCGACTTGAAACGACAAGATTTTGAGATTATAGCGAATAATGACGTGTTAAACAAAAATGAGCGAGCAAGAGAGCAATGAAAGAGTGGTGTGGCAGGGGTGAGGCAAACGAAATTGTGTCTATAGGGTATGTATTAACATAATAATGTATGTATGTACATGTGTCTGTTGCTGTTGTTGAACGAAGAGAATAATGACGTGTTAAACAAAAGTGAGCGAGCAAGAGAGCAATGAAAGAGTGGTGTGGCAGGGGTGAGGCAAACGAAATTGTGTCTATAGGGTATGTATTAACATAATAATGTATGTATGTACATGTCTCTGTTGCTGTTGTTGAACGGAGATATAAAGCATAGCCACGCAAAATTTCATTTGCAAGGCTTGCGCAGTCGAAGTTATGGTGACACACTAATACGTCAGCTACTTCGTACAAAGTATGTGTGATGTTGTGTGTTTGGCTGTTTCGTTGTTGTTGCTATGGCCAAACAATGCGAGTCATTTGATGTTCAGCATTGCCCGGTGTATACAAAAAAACTATTATTTTTTATTTTCCAATGTAACATTTACTAATAGTGTTCATAGAAATCGAACAGGTACTGTGTAGCAAAAAGGTGTTAACACATCATCCGTGAGTTCGAACACTCATTGATTTTTTTTTGGTTCAATTGAATAAAGGCACTTTATTATTTTTAAAGTAAACGATGATTTTTTGTAAGGAGCGTTTGTTTATTACAATTTATAACATCTTAATCAAAACAAAAAATTTTAAATCTATCGACAAAAAACTAAAATCAATGTTTACCGTTCTGAAGGATATTCTAACCGCCCAATTTCTAAAAAATTGGACGGAGTCCAACAGTTGTCGACAATTACATCAAGCATCCCGAGGGGTATGGAAAAATGTGAAAGGAAGGGATTCATTGTCTTTGTCTACGTATGAGAAAAGAAAAATCATCAGAATTGCGTCTGATTCTGCCTTATGCTTGTCAAAAATAAGAGCTCAAGCTGGAGTGGAAGCGAGCAAGTCATCAGTACGCAGAGTAATTAAGAGCTGTGAGTATCTTAAATACCTGAAATTACAAAATAGCTACCACTTAATGCTCCTCGTAAGGAAAAGCTGCTTCAATTCGCAAGAGACTACTTGGTATGGGATGTGCAGCCAAGAGGTCATGTAAATGACTGGAGAACCGTTTTATTTACGGATGACAAGAAGTTTAATTTGGATGGGCCTAATGGACACAACTATTATTTCCATGCTTTGCGCAAAGAAAAGCGTTTTTTGAACCGACATTACAGCCGAGAGGGCGGCGTTATGTTGTGGGGTGCTATTACGTACTATGGCACCATCGATCTTTAATTTCAAAGTGCAAAAGTGACTGGTGAAAGCTATAAAACGTTATTGGAATCGGCTTTTCAAAAGTTCAGTGAACTATTTGGTCCCATATCTTGGATATTGCAACAGGATTATGCCCCTATACACAACGCCAGAGTAGTAAAGGAGATCATGCAAGCCAAAATGTTAATATTCTTGACTGACCACTAGGGATATGACTTTTTGACTTTTTTTTCAAATAAAATGTTTCCTGTATCATAACGTGATGAACTTTTACCTAAAATAATTAAAAAAGGCCAAAATACCTTTCTGGAAGCAAAAAAGGTCACCCCCAAAATAAAAATTTGATTTGAAAATCAAATGATCATTTACGCGGCCTTAAGATCATTAATCTCTGTTGTTTGTTTTGATGGCCCGTAAATGATAATTTGATTTCCTATTTCTCTTTCTCTTACCATTTGTTTACAACTTACAACCTTACCCCCTCACACACACCACTTGACAGTACCACGTACTGAGAACAAAAACAATTAGAAAAAAAACTGTTACACTTCCATGCAAGCAGAGTTTAGGCAGTTTTGATGGTTGATTTTTGCAATCAGTTTGCTGGGAATAAAGATTGCGGTAAGAAGTGAAATAATTAAGTGATATTTTTAAGTTCACTGATTTTATTTTTTTGCCTTAGAAATAAATAAACTACACTACCATATTATATACCACATTACATTCTATCATCAGTGCCAGTGTTTTGTGCTTGTGCAAATTTATTTCTATTATTTTTTCATATTATACGATGTCTCACAAAAAAAGTCATACCACCGTAACAAACAACAAGGAGACTTGGACTAAAAATTTGGTGAGATTTCAGGATTCACACAGAAAAAGAGGAAACGTGGCTGTAGAAGAACATTCACTCGATACAAAATCTAGAATACCACTTCAATTGCAGATCGTAGGCAGATACCAGTTTCTTGGAGCATGTGTTAAAGGAAGAAAAGAAAGAATAGTTCAAATTTCTACGGAAATTATAAAATTGTGGGAAAATAACTGAATTTTCCACATGTGTCTGATCAAGTGATAAGAGCAAAGCTTATGAAGGTGCTAAAGGTCTATGATGAATGTGTCAAGCGTGGAAACTATGATGTTCTCAATGAATTATTTGACATTACGAAAGTGAATGGCCAGTGGCTATCCTCGGAAGATAAACGTCTATACCACCTACAAAAACAAAGTAAAGGACAGGTGGGGTACTCAACTGGACAACTGGCAAGTAAAGACACCATTCACCCTTCCAAGAGAAGAATATTCCAGTCTGAAACAGCAATACCCTCAACATCACAAGTCATGTCTCCCACAGACAGTGGTACTGAATCTGAAAACAGCAAAAGTAAGAGTGAAGATAATGAAGAAGACGACAGTGATAAAGACGATGATTTGGACACTCATATACAAAATAAAAAGGACGCCAAAAGTAAATTTGCTGTAAATATGGTTACATCAAGTGGAGTTTCCACAAAGAAAGCTGGTAAAATATGCAATGAATTACCACAACAAGGTATTGATATTCCAACTCCAAGTACATCAGGAATTTACAAGTCCACATTTAAAGAAGCAGCTAAAATAAAAAAAGAAATGCTGGAACAACTTCAAATGGAACAGTGGTCCTTACACTTTGACGGCAAACGAATAGATGGTAACGAATATCAGGTAGTTGTACTTCAGAATGAAAGAACTGACGTGAAACTTGATGCACTGCGTTTGAAAGATGGTAAAGCGGAAACTATTTTTGAAGAAATTACCAAAGTTATTGATGAATACAATTTATGGAATTCTATTAAGATGATCATTACTGATACAACAAACGTCAATACTGGGAAAAGAAATGGAGTTGTTGTAAAGTTGCAACGTATGTTTGAATTAAAGGGTGTCACAATACCACAATTTATCGGTTGTCAGCATCATGTACTAGACAGGATTCTCCGTCTGGTGATGGACGAAGAACTTGGGGGTGATACCAAATCTCCAAACATTGAATACCCATTTGTGTCTGAACTGTTGAATAAGTATGATGAACTGAAAGATAAGTTTGTGAATGGAAGTGAAGAAATTCTTGATAAATCAGGGTGGAGAGACGATATGAAGTTTTTGTACCATTTAACAAGAGTGTTCAAATTCTATGAAGAACAAAGGAACTTCCCTCTGATTCACTTTCAGAACATTCCTAACATGAGCAATGCTAGATGGAATTCAAGAGCCATTCTCGCCATTCTGGCATTCATTCTTATACCTGAAGCGAGAAGGAATTTGGAGAAGGTTTGCAGGTTCATTTCATATGAGTGGGCAGAACATTGGTTTTGTAGTCAGAAGTACAATAAGAATGACTTCAAGAATTTATCAGATGTATTGAAGCCTTACAAAAAGGCATTGCAGTCATTCAAAAATCACTGGAAGAAAGAGCCATCCGTCATGGACATACCACGAAGTAATCAGATAGCTGAACGTGCAATCAAGGTGATGCAAGACCTGTATGCTTCTTGCAGAAAGAAAGACAAACTGCAACTTCGATTCATTCTAAGTAATAAGCGCTAGACTCTTTATCAGAAGAGAGCATCATGTGACCCCTGGAGGCTTTGTGTTAATTTTGTAATAAATTTATAATTATTTATCACATAATATTTTTTGTTATATCACATCACATGTTTCATAAATAAATAAAATAACAATAGGAGTACAACTATTTTACAACATCTTCGGCCCTTAATATTGAGAAACATTTACTGCACATATTGAAAATTCGCTTTTTTGGTTTGGGGGTGACCTTTTTTCAAAATATGTTCAAATGAAACATCAATCCATTCTTTTCACATAAAAGTTCATCCAATTACGATACAGGCATACTAGGTTGCAAAAAAGTCATATCCCTACTGACCACCCTATTCGCCAGATTTAAACGTTATCGAAAATGTCTGGGGTTGGTTATCTCGTAAGGTCTATGAAGGAGGTGAACAATTTGATGACAAGCAGTCACTAATTCAGGCCATTAAGGATGCTTGGAATCAAATTTCGTTAGATTACATAAATTCTCTTTATCTCTCCATGAAAACCCGTATATTTGAAGTTACTAAAATCAAAGGGAGTTGTACCCATTACTAATAGCTCTTAAATAAAGTAAAATAAATTTTAAAAAACCAGAAAAACTGTTTTTCATTAAAATTAGTTAAAAAAATAGCACATTTTTTGACTTTTTTTTATAAATTGCTCAAAAAAAAGTTCTTTAGTTAAGAAACCACTATTGTAAGGATTTTTTTTTAAATTTCAGGATGTCTAGCTTCCATTTCCATTTTAAAATTCTGAAATCGATTACAAATTGCAAAAGATACAGGCTGCTGAATATGGAATTTTTAGTGCCTTTAAATAAGTGAACTAATGTGCCAGAGCTGGAAGAACTAGTTGGCAAATTTACTGATGCGTTCATGAACGCGTTCAATGAGTCCTGTAAGACCAGTGGTCATAATGCTGCCAAGGGTAACAAAAAACCTCATTGGTGGAACGCGGAGCTTCAGGATCTAAGATCGTCCATTAGGCGGCTTTTTAACAAGGCCAAAACGAGCGGCGACCAAAGGAATTGGGACGTTTACAAGATTAGTCTTAATATATATAAAGGTGAAATCAAGAAGGCCAAACGGAAATCCTGGCGAAACTTCTGTGAATCCATTGAGGGATCCAACCAAACTGCACGCTTAAGCTGCGTGCTCGCTAAAAACCCACCGTGTGCGGGGTTCTTAATGAAAGACGGTGGAACGTGGACGTATTCGTCTGAAGAGTCTCTTGGGATTCTCCTGGATACCCACTTTCCCAACGAATGACCGGAATGCCGGTCATCTGCCAGAAGAGCTATCAAGGGCAGGTCAGCATAATAGAAAACATTCTTGAGAGTAAGGTCTTCGCTCTAGGGACCTTCCTGGACATCGAGGGAGCCTTCAATAACATTCAACCTTCAGCGATTCTTAGGTCGTTACAGAATTAGGGGTCGACAGCTTAGTGACACGCCTAATTGGGAAGTTTCTGGTGGATAGATCCGTCAAAGTTGAATGGGGTGGTGTTACAATTGCTAGGAACGTCAACAGGGGGCACCGCCGGGGGGTAGTTCTGTCTCCACTATTATGGTTAACTTCTGTTAATGAACTGCTTCTTGAATTGGACAGGGCCGAATGCCAGGTCCTTGCCTATGCCGATAATATTGCTATCATCTGTAGGGGTGGAAAACTCAATTTACTTAGCTTTCGTACAACCAGCCTACTTAGACTGATTTCGAACTGGACCGCTAATAACGGACTATCACCTAACCCACTTCAAACTGAGCTTATCTTGTTCTCTTTGAAATATAAAATACCCGCATTTGAACTGCCGTCAGTTAATGGGATGCAATTACAGTTGATGGAAAAGGTCAAGTATCTGGGAATAATTCTCGAAAAAAAAATGTCTTGGAAACCGAATGTGGAGGAGAGGGTGAAAAAGGTGTCTGTTGCTCTTTACTGCTGTAAAGGGGCGATAAGAAGGTGCTGGGGACTGTCTCCTAAGATCGCCATGTGGATTTACACGGCAATAGTCAGACCAATACTTCTCTATGGCATCGTAGTTTGGTGGAGGTCCCTCCAAAAGAAATATTTTCTGAATTCCTTGATGAACATTCAAAGATCAGCACTGATTAGTGTTAGTGGAGCAATGGGCATGACGTCAGGTACTGCACTTTGTGCTATCCTGAACATCTGTACTCCTGATATCATGGCCGAATCGGCAGCCGCTACATCCCTGGCAAGAATCAGAGATTGTGGCGTTTTGATATTGGGGCATTCCGGACACGCCGAATTACTACACCGGATCAACTCTATTCCCGTAAAAACGGATTACTGTATCTCCTACCTTCTACCAGCGACAAATCTAAGGACTTCTATTCCGAACAGGAATACCTGGGAAATATCACTGGAAGGGATACCAGTAGTATCAGATTTTTCACGGATGGATCAAAGTTGAACGAGCAAGTAGGCTATGGGGTCCATTCACCGGACCTAAATGTAAATATCTCCTTCAAGCTGCCTGATCACTGTAGTGTATTTCAGGCGGAAATATCCGCCATACTGCAGGTTGCTGAACTACTGAAAAGTAATGTCACAACCCTCCGGAGAATAGTTATGTATCTACACAGACAGCCAGGCTGCCATAAATTCCCTGGGATCCATGTTTGCCACGTCCCTGATGGTGAAAGAATGCCACTCATCACTTAGGATGATGGCAGAGTATTTAGACATCAGGCTCATCTGGTTATCGGGACACAGCGACATTCCAGGCAATTGCCTAGCGGATGCGTTAGCTAGACAGGGCACTACGTCACAGGTTCTTCCGGCAAAACAAGGTGTTAGTATGTCAATCTCTACCTGTCGTTTGCAGAACTAGTCAGGGTCGTCTGGCCACAGGTGCACAGGAAGAGGACTAGGCAACTACTTAATTTTCCGAGAGGCAGGTTATCCACAATGATAGGAACACTTACGGGACATTATCTTGTAGGAAAACACGCCTTAAGATTGGCACATAGAAACTCGACTCTCTGTAGAAACACCTTCTCTTGGATTGCCCTGCTCTGGCAAGACTGAGAAGTAGGATATTCGGAACACATCTAGTTAGCACCGTAGCCCTACAGGATATTCCTGTAAGTCGTATAGGCAAATTTATTGAAAGGGCAAATTGGCTGGACCACTAGTCAATAGTTGCTATGGAGGAAACTGCAGGTATCACAATGGGCTTCTTTAGCCTAAGTGTGCTAGACAGCGTGCTGTCTTGCAGCCCTTTCAACCAACCAACCAACCAAATAAGTGAACCGGAATGTGTCAGTCATTCAAGGGCTCCTTACCTCAATGTACCTTACAAATTATTCGAGATGTATTGTATTGTTATTTTTTTTTACTATGACTTACGTCGAACTATACCACTTAGTAGTAAGTATTGACTGATTAAAACAAAATTCTGAAATTTTCGCACGAACTCCCTTTGTGTGTGACCAGCGTTTGGTAGATTTTTACAGTAATGCTTTCAAGTGATTATCTCCCTTTTCCATTACATTATTAAATTCATTAAAACAATTCTGTGAAAATACAGTTTTCCCCTCGAAACATTCAATCCCTGCTCCAATCTTATTTGCATATCTTCAACACTTATTTGCAAAAACCAAACCAAAATCAAAGGCATTGGCTTAAGATGACCATTAACTGATAACGACGATTTGCTTGGAGTCATAACAGTATGAAATGCTTTCAAAATCTAAATACAACTTTATACATGTATACACACACACACATACATATATACATATTTTCATATTCCACTTTTACATTAATTCCATAATCTTCTAGTTAAATCTAATTTGGAATATTGTCTTCGTCTCTGTATATTCATATTGTGAACACTTTTGCTCTGGTCCATTGCGGCGTGTAAAGGTAAAAGTCTATGCATTTTTGAAAGTCTAATAGCTTCCATACCAATTTGGGTAAACAAAACAAAAAAAAACAAGAGAAAATGTCGAAAGCCGCAGGCAAATTTAATTTAACTTAATGTATTTTTGTGTTGTCGTTTCGAAAGCTTCACTTTTTTTTGGTGTTTCAGTACGTTTATTTCATGTTTTTTCCCCCTCTAGTTGTGGTTAACCATTATATGATTATTCTCTTTAGGGATAATAGTTACTGGTGGTTTTAAAGTTTAAATTGAAATGGAGTTTGATGTTAGTAAATGAATATTAGAATAGTACAAATGTAGAATGAAACTAGCATGGTAAAAGCCAAAAACAAATACGTAATTAAAAACAGTACAATTCGGTTAACATGGTTAGTAGAAATGTTTGCAGTACCCAACTAATTCCACAAGAACAATTCAAATTACATTATATAGTAAAGTATCCATTATTGTTGAATGCATTGATAAAATACAAGAAAGCTGTGAATTCAAGTGGCTAGCTTTCGATCGAGATCGAGGAACATTAGTAGTTAAGAAATAATATTAATCATACGTCTGCGTGGTGACGTCATAATCCACCCACACATACATAGCTTAAGTAAATATTATGGGTAGTATTCTAAAAGTCCCGAAAGTGAAAGTAAACGCAAAAGTCAACGCGAACGCCAAAGTCAAAAAATGGTATTTTATACATCGGTTGTTTAAGAAAGCTGTTACTGACATATGCGGTTTATACAGTTGCCCAACTAAAATAAACAACAATAGATTAGAGAAAGTTATCTTGAGTGAAATGCTCAGAATGAAAAACATCAAAAAAAATTTAGCTCCATTTCAGTAGATCAACAGATTTTAAGATTGTTATTATTGATAATACTGCAAATACCAATAATATTCACATAAAATGTGTAAAAACCCTATGTTATTTTGGGTTTCAATGTCCAATAAATTGCCCCATCTATATTAAATTACTTTTCTTTTCAAAAACACGTGCCATTTGGCGGTATGTATTGATTGTAATGTATTGGTTCTTTTGTTTCTTATTGTCAACATCAACTGATGTCTAAAATTTTTAAATATAATTATAATAGTTTTGCAACGTATTATTTATTTGATCGTTCCATTTCTAATTTTATTATCGTAAGTAAGGGAGAGTTTCACACTCTCCATTTAAAAGCTCAATTTAAAAGCTCACTGAAAATTTTCATATTAAATGACAAACATCGGACATTTAAAGTACATTTAATTGGAGAATTTTCAACTGTAAAACTGGCCATAAGAATTTCAATTTTGAGTTATTTAAAAAAAAGAAGGTTGAGCTCTATCCGTCGAATGCATTTAAGCCAAAATTGGTAACTACTTATAAGCAATGAAATGCAAAATACTTCCATCTGCCTATCCTCGATCGATATTTTTCTTTAAATTTGTAATTTCTTCAACTAACGCGAAGAACTGTGGCGTGTTCCATTTGACAGCTGAAGTGTGTAACGTGACGTCATGATCCGTCCGTACATAATAACAAACACTCACCGCCATTCCCACCCCCATACGTCCCTGGTCTAACCGTCACCTAAGCATAGACAACACCCTTTAGTCGCACCAACCACCGCGAACAATCACAGTCACTGACAACACACAAGCTCTGTCGACGTTGTGTACATATTAACAGCGAACTAGTTCTAATGGTCACACCAGAATGAGTGATTGGATGCAATTCTCATTTGCGTCACTACAGCAATGGTACTTAGTGAAACAACACAAATTCCTGTACCCGAAAGACATCTTAGATTGGAGATATCTAACACCGAAATCATGAACACCATCACTCAATGGAAGCTAAGATATACCGGCGACGGAGACTAACTAGATTTCCTCGACCGCGTCGAGGATTTAGCCGAATGCTACCTATTGCCAGTCGACCGAATTTTACACACCTTACCTGGAGTATTGGAAGCGAATGCACTTAAGTGGTATCGGGTAACTAAATCTAAAATAAGCTCATGGCCCTCCTTCGGAAAGGAAGTAGAGAAATTTTTCTTGTCTGCCCATAATTTTGCCCAACTTGAGCGATCGTTTTTTACCCGCAGACAACACAACCGCGAAATAGCCAAAGATTACATTCTAGAAATGCTCACCACCACTCGCCAACACCCAAGTCTCAGTACAGGAAACCACGTGGACCTAATATATGATGGTCTGCGGCCAGAATATCGACACTATATCCGAAGGTCCGTTTTTGTGTCATTGGATGAAATGATCACACTCACTAAGGATTTTCAGTTACTCAAAACAGAAGAATCCAGTTCAGGAAAACTTCATACCTCATATATGGTTTCATGCGTCCTGGAATCCTATACTAGGCGTACTCATTG
Source organism: Phaonia tiefii (assembly GCA_963931995.1). Taxonomy (NCBI): domain Eukaryota; kingdom Metazoa; phylum Arthropoda; class Insecta; order Diptera; family Muscidae; genus Phaonia; species Phaonia tiefii. The sequence continues at coordinate 17,160,964 of OZ008368.1, read as the reverse complement.
TTGGCGGTGTAAGGGGAAGGGACATCACCGTTGGAATTGCCCGAATCCCGGTATAATTTTTTGTTCACACTGTGGAAGAAATGCATATTATCCAGACATTGTCTCTGGCTGCGAAACAATAGCTTCCTTAGCAGACCAAATCAACAGAGACCGAATATACCACCTCACCCCTCCACTCCGTCTTTCCCACAGCTGTTCTTGCATCCAAAAATAACCTAAAACTCGATAGGAATAACCGACACAGCGACATGGATTTCCAACGTTATGCTATGAACCGTTCGATTCCTAACCACCGAATACAATTGAAGCACGATACACCAACCAAGCAACGTCATTTGCCACGTAAACCCACCCTTATCAAGGTGGTGGACAGAAATTTAAAATCCCGTCATTCCAGTACAACGACCCACCAGCCATTAAGTTCCGTTTCAGTCACCCAAAATAATTCAAATGCAATGTGTCCCAAATCCAACCCGTCTGTGTCACAGCCCAGCCTAAGCTCAGGCAAGCTTCGCTTCGCAAAGCAAGGGGATAACACACAAGCTCTGTCGACGTTGTGTACATACGCTTATTAGCAGCCAACTAGTTTTAATGGCCACACGAGAATGAGTGATTGGATGCAATTCTCATTTGCGTCACTACTGTAATGGTACTTAGTGTTAAGGTTGACTAGACTCAAGTCGTCGCTTCCGAGGGAACAACCAGACAGGATTATAGCATTTTGCCTGGGGATCTAGTTCTGCAAAGGACAGGAGCAAAGTTTGGGATCCGTTCTTTAGTGTAAATACATTTGCTCACTGTTCCTACACAGTAGTTTCGGCTCACTGTTCCTACACAGGAGTTCCGGCTCACTGTTCCTACACAGGAGTTTCGGCTCACTGTCCCTACACAGGAGCTTCGGCTCACTGTTCCTACACAGGGGCTTCGGCTCACTGTTCCTACACAGGAGTTTCGGCTCACTGTTCCTACACAGGGGCTTCGGGTCACTGTTCCTACACAGGGGGCTTCTGCTCCCTGTTCCTACACAGGGGCTTCGGCTCACTGTTCCTATGTAACTCACCCGACGATTACCGATACCGGACCGTTCTAACTGGACATATAAAGCACATACCGAAACAGCATATCCGATACGGATCTCCTTAGAATCTACCAGTCCGCAACCTGCCCCAGACGATTTGTCAAGCCGAGACAAGTGCCCCCAGATGAGTGTTGTCAACCAAGACTAGTGTTCTCAAGCTAAGAGGAGTGTTCTTACCTAGTGAAGCAGTTGATGTTATTCCTGTAAAGCAAATTAATTTTTAAATTAAATATCAATAAAGAATCTGAATTCGAACCCCCAAAAATGGTAAACTATTCTGTTCTTATTTCGAAAGGTATGGTGGATCCTAACGAAAGACTCTGGACATGGCTGAGCTTACCTCGGCCCTAGACAAAACCACTTTACATGTGATCAAAAACGTTGCGCTGCGTTTTATAAACTACCCATTGAATAACGTAACTCAACGCAGGTAGTCACCTAACAGCTGTAGCGTTTTATAAACTACCAAAATGGCAAAAGTAATGGGAAATGACTGATTCGTGACTTATAGAATACCACCCTATATTTCGTAAACAGTCAGTACCATTCGAATCCCCATCCTTATCTTGTCCATCCGTTACCTAAGTAGATACAACTTCCATCACTCACACCTGATGTTTCTACACAGAAAAAAATTATTTTTCGATTTAATGAAAAAATTCCAAAAATTATTTTTCGATTTAGTGAAAAGATTCCAAAATCCTGTAATAAAAAATCACACATAAGCTCCATTATTTTTAGGTTGTTCCTCAGAATATTACTATTTGTAGGTTGAAGTAAAATTTTCAAAAAAATATATTTTATATTTTCAGTCGATGAAGAAAAACACATCCGACTTGGAAATTTCCCAACGACATTATCAGTGACTAAGGAGTGACATGTCCGAGTCCCTGCTGACTTGCTGATCCACTCCCATACAAAACACTTCATGTAACCCCTTGATATTTTCATACATTTGGTAAAAGGTCAGCAGAAATCGTCCGTAGTTTGTCTATTGTTGTCATCATCATATGATATGTACGCAGGACATCTATAAGTAAATTTTCATCATTGTGTCAGTTGATCAATGCGGCACTAAATGTTGTGCTCATGTGTAATCTTCTAAATACTACTTACTTTATTATAATTTTTGTGTATATATTGGATCTGGTTGGCCGGCAATTAAACAACATCTGGAAAGAGAGTGGTTAACATTATGAAACCTGGGCATGCATACATACACGCTGAAAAATCTGTCTATTTTTAATGTTTGGATGCAAATATAACGTGTTTGTAGCTTGTGACAAATACTAGACTATACTTATGTTCAAACACATTGTGTTTGCTATTCAATATAATATGTTTGAGAGACAATGACTAATACGCTATAACATATGTTTTTGAGACCCAAATGTGTCTTTGTGTTTTGAAAACCTCTAAATCCAAAAACGATACAGACAACAAATAAACAGAAAAGCAGCAGATCTTAAATTCATGAATACCATGCTTGCAAACATGTACATGTTTCCTGCAATATTTTGCTGGGCCGATATTTGTCAACGTGTAGGAATCCCCGAAAATTAGCATATTATTTTGCTAATTTTAAATATTTTTGAAATAAATCCTAAAAGTTTATGATACATATTCCATAATTACAAATAAATGTAAATTTTTCAGCTTGAAATATTTTGAAAACTTCAAATCCCTACAAATGACTTGCTGTTGACAAATGATAAAGACTTCCTCTACACACAGAGAAGAGATTCGTTGTCACAACTAAATTTACAGCCAACTAAAATTTAGCGGTTGTTATTCAGTTGTGATTACCAATAATTGTGTTCCGTATCATCAAATATTTTGCATATCAATTGATTTGTAATTCGGTTTTGTTTGCAAGAACTGAAATATTTAGTTGAAGCCACAACAACAAGAAATACATGTGATCTGTCAATAGAGTTTTAATCATAGAGTAGTGTCATATAAAGCTACCACCTTTCCCATGTGACGTTTCTTTTCACACTCTTCGTGGTGCGGTCAGTGCGTTGAAAAGTTATTTGACGTAAATTGACTTGCACCAGGTGGAATTACATAAATTGTTGACTTCCATTTTTCATTTCGTTTTGATGAAAAAGTATGAAATTTAAATGTATTTTGGATTTTTTTGTCAACTGTTTTTGTTGTATGTTTCACAAAAATTTTAACTGTTTTCTTATTGGTGGGTTTAAGTCAATTTCTCTATCTTTCCAACATGCAACGTCCATATGCAACACACCAAAATCCATAAATTTACTGAGGCAAATCGCTTCTCTATATGTAATATCTCTCTCGCTTTAGTTCTAAAAATCAACTTATCCTGTAGTGGTGATAATTCTATTAGTTGGATCAACGAAAAATGGAAAATTACGTCGGTTCTATCAAATAATTTATTGGCATCCTAAACTAATTACTTGAATTTAATGGATGTCACAAACATATGATGACGCCATATCCCATTACGAATTTTATAGAAAAAAAACTAAAAAAAGATTTTTTTTTTAAATTCTGTATTTATTTTATACTTAAATATAAACAATCGTATTTGAGTAATGTGAATAATGGGTAAACCATCCCCATTTTTGATCGAAAATATGAACAAATTATAAAAAATTCCTTTTTCTCGGAAACGGGGCATCGAATCGAAAAAATAACTAATTTTTGAGGGATTCAAAGGGTTTTCCATAAAGTGTTCCAATTCGTATGGAATATTTTTTTTTCTCAAAAAAATCGTCAAAATAATAAAATCGCCAAAAATAAAAAAAATGCTATAACTCGGAAACAGTGCATACAATCGCAAAACTAATAAATTGTTTACGTCGATATTAGGAAGTCTTGAATGGATGTCTTTAACACGGCATCACTTTTAATTTTAAACAAATCGCTAAAACCACAATTTTCCGAATAAAAAATCGCTAAAACCTCATTACGTCTATATTTCGGAAACGAGCGTCCAATCGAAATAGAACCAAATTTTTCCGGTGCGTCCAAACGCCAAAATAATACTTTTTTTACGTCGGTAAGAGGCTTTAACCAATGGATGCCCTTCATACGGCATCACATTTTTAAAAATTCGTTAAGCTATAATTTTTCAAATAAAAAATCACATGAGGTGTCAGGATACACTCGGTTGGAACGAAGTTCCTTTCGCTGTATATTATGTACTAGTTAGTTCCAAAACGCCTAAGGCGCTCGTTAAAAAATACGCTAATTTAAATGGTTCTTAAGAAAATATGCTTTTTGTAAAATGATAAACTTTTTCTAAGAAAATTTTTTTTTATAAAATATATTTTTTTCAAAAAAAAGTATATTTTTAGGTCCATTTTGTAAGAATATGTATTATATTTACCCGAAAAGGTCGTTTTTTAAAGAGAGATACGTCTTTTATTAAAAGCTAATGTTTTTTTTAAAAAGGTACTATTTTTAAGAAGAGTACTTTCTGTAAGAAAAAGCCATAAGAGTATGAATTTCCTTTACAAAGAAGTACTTTTTTTAAGAACAGGTACTTTTTAAAGTAGTGGTGGTACTCGTTTTAGGAAAAGGCTATTTTTTTAAGAAAATGTACTTTTGTTCGGAAAGGCTACTTATTTCAATAAAAGAAAAGAAAAGAAAAGAAAAGAAAAGAAAAGAAAAGAAAAGAAAAGAAAAGAAAAGAAAAGAAAAGAAAAGAAAAGAAAAGAAAAGAAAAGAAAAGAAAAGAAAAGAAAAGAAAAGAAAAGAAAAGAAAAGAAAAGAAAAGAAAAGAAAAGAAAAGAAAAGAAAAGAAAAGAAAAGAAAAGAAAAGAAAAGAAAAGAAAAGAAAAGGTATTATTTTATTTTACGAAAATAATTTTTTTATGAGAAGGTATTTTTTTGAAGAAAAGGTTTTGTTTTAAGAAATGGGAATTTTTTTCGAATTGGTCCTTTTTTTCAAGAATAGGTAAATTTTTGAGAGTAGGTACTTATCTCAAGAAAAGTTATTTTGTTTTACAAAAAAGGTACTCTTTAAAGTAAATGTAGTTTTTAAGAAAATGCAATTTGTTGTAAGAAAATTTACTTTTTTAAGAAAAGGTACTTATTTTAAAATAAATATTTTTTTTAAGAAAAGGTACTTTTTGTAAGAATATGTACTTTTTTAAGCAAAGGTACTTCTTTAATATAACGTATTTTTTTTAAGAAAAGGTACTTTGTTTAAGAATATGAATAGGTATTTTTTTTGAGAAAATTTACTTTTTTACGACAATTTCAGAAAAATTTCTTTTCTTAAACTTCTTATACGTTGGCTTTTCTAAATATACTTTTTATTGGGTTCAAAACTACAGTACTTTATATACTAAATACACTGTGAGACAAAATTAGATTTTTCAAAATGATGGGGTTCTGTCAACGGATTCGGGTAGAAAGGTCTAAAAACAAATATACGTGTATCGGCGTTTTGTCAGATCTGATCAGAATTTTTTTTAGGGCTGGCTCAAATTTTCCGCCCCTCCGAACTTTCCTGCAACATATCGGTATGCAAAATTATGTGTTCCTTACTTCTGAGGTACAAAAGATGTTCAAAGGTTTTATAGAAAAGATTCAGATAAACATTTTTGTGGATTAAATTAACCCTCTAACTATCACGTATAACCATAATTTTAACTTTTCTTTGAAAACTCGCAAAAAACTGCTCCAAAATGACGGGGGCGTGGTCTAAATGTTCTACAATAATTATCGCCATAAAATTTCACTATACGTGTCCAAACACTCCAAATGGAAACAGCAAAATGACAAAATTCATTATTAACCCTTAGAAGGTAGTTAGTTTTTGCTTATTTACCTTACTCCTCCGTAACGGCTGGACCGATATGTATGAAATTTTGTGTCCATATCGAGTAGGTCTGAGAATCGGCCAACATCTATTCTTCATACCCCTTAATGATAAGGGTGACCCACGCCGTGCCCCGCCCCCTTTTAAAAATCCCTCTGACGGCTTTTCTAATATACCGATTGTCACAATGTGGTACTGATGACCTGCTTGCAATCCTTGGCTATATTTGGATAAAGGGGCGTGGCACCGCCCATACAACTTCAAATTTAAAATGGTTGTATCTCATGAACTATCAGAGGTAAGAAGATGAGATTTTGTAGACATGTTGTTGGTACAGTATGAATTACAGCCAGGCTGTAAGAAGGCGGTGCCACGCCCCCTTTTCAAAAATCGGACTGACGGTTTTTCTAATGCACCGATTGTTATGAAAATTTCACAATGTGGTACTGATGATCTACTGATAGTCCTTGTTTATACTTGGTAGTGATTGGATAAAGCAGCGTGGCACCGCCCATACTATTTGAAATTTAAAATGGCTATATCTCATGAACTATCAGAGGTCTGAAGATGAGATTTGTTATATATGTTGTTGATACATCATGAATTACAGCCAGAGTGGTAGTGGGATGTACCAGGCCGCTTTTAAAATAAACCGTTATAGCAGTCATAATAATAGTTTGATCGTCCTGAAAATTTCACAGTATGTTAAAGTTGTCCTACTTATACGAACAGGCTATTTGGAAGCAAGTTGGCAAAAAGGGCCGAGGTGCTGCCGACACGCGTCAATATTTGACTATTACATATACTATATCAAACAATTGTCCGTAAACCAGGCACTTGACAACATTTTCCAATGTATCTCAAAAACTATATGGCCGATTCGATTTAAATCACTTTTTTTAAAGTTCGATGCTTCTAACTTTAAAAAAAATATTTGAATCATATCGGCCATATATCTTTTGAGATACATTCAAATATGTTCACAACCGCCAGGTGTACGGACAATTGTTTGATACCGTGTAGGAATGTGAGGTTTGGTACATATACTACTGATATGATGCAAATTACTTTTTGGGGAAAACCAATAAAAATACGGCTATTAAAAAGGTCAGACTATGACGCCAAGAAAGTGACCACAGGTACGAATGAATATGAATATTATTGAGGTCAGTTTCGAGAGCATCCTAAATATCGTAATCCCAATAATGCATTTTAAACAAAAAGTCAGAATAATCTTATAGATGCTACTATAATAACTGAAAATTCTAAACGAACTGATGTACTGGTTCCACGCATTCCCATGACCTTCGATTTCAAAAGATTTCAGTTTCCGATTCTGTTGCCATTTTCGATGACCATTAATAAAGCGTAAGGGCAGTCGCTTTGACAAATCTGTGTTTTCCCACGGACAATATATATTACATGTTCACGTGTAGGTAAACCTTCCGACTAATATACATTTGCACCAGATGGCAAAACTAGACATATTGTATATTCTAGTGCACTTGAATAAATAGAAAAAAAAAAACAAAATTGTGATTCATTAAACATACAATTCAGGGGTAGCGATGCGCAATGGGTACAGCTATTATAGTATAATGAGAAGCTTTTAAGACAAATCAGCACACGATCGAAATCTAAACAAATACTTCTAACAAATAGTTTTTTTACATTCTACAGGTTTATTTGCCCATTGTCAACTAAACGTGGCATTATCCCGTGTCGGAACGCCAGCAGATATATTCATTTACTGCAACCATAATGGAGCAAAATAATTTTGTTCACCCTTGTGCATTATAAAAACTTTGAAGGCAAAACCAAGTTTGCCGGGTCCAGCTATACATACTTATATATGTATAGATATACATATATATATAGATATTGATTACAGGCGCTCCTCCTAGAAACTTCCCATTAAACAAATATTTTCCCTCCATATGTTAGTCTAGACACAAACCAAAGCAAAAGTACCCAATATAGTTGATAATACTGGGATGTAACAAAGTTCATAAAAAAAGTTGTTTAATTTTTTTCATTTAGCCCATAACTTCGTTCCAAAAAAACATCGAAAAATATCTACGCATTCCCGGTTTACGCACACTTTTGTGATGATGTGTTTTCCTATATAAAATGTGTGAATTCATTTGTGGCCATGACATCATTGAATACTTTTTGTCGGCAGGGCGAAGTCTACCGGGTCAGCTAGTTATTTTATATTATTCCATACGAGTTGGACCACTATATGAAAACCCCTTTCTAAACCACCAAAAATTATTTTTTATCGATTGGACGCTCCGTTTCCGAGATATAGATATCTTTACTAAATGTTTCACATTCTCGATCAAAAATAAGGATGGTATATCCTGGGAAACCTATTGCCTATCGCCGTCGTTAATGGGTAAAGGCCGCTTACCAGTTTCCAATGTCTAATGGATAATCGTGGAGGGTAATTTTCTATCGTCGTGGGTAGCTACCCACTATCACACTATATTTCAGTGGCCTCAACTTTGAGAGGCCAACTTTAAGAGTCCTCAACAATCAGCGATGAGGCTCATTTCTGGCTGAATGGCTTCGTCAATAACCAAAATATGCGTTATTGGTCAGACAGCAATCCACACGTAATCCATGAGTCATTATTGCATCCCGAAAAAATTACGGTTTGGTGCGGTTTATGAGCCGGCGGCGTCATTGGGCCGTACTTCTTCCGTGATGATCAAGACCGGCACATTACTGTGAATGCGAATCGCTACCGTTCAATGATAACCGAATATTTTTGGCCCCAATTGGATAACATGGACTTGGAGGACATGTGGTTCCAACAGGACGGCGCCACAAGCCACACAGCGAATGCCTCAATCAAATTATTGGAAGCCAAGTTTGGTGAACGTGTTATCTCACGAAATGGCACAGTCGATTGGCCGCCTCGGTCGTGCGATTTGACGCCGTTAGATTATTTCCTGTGAGGCTACGTCAAGTCTATAGTCTATTCCAACACGCCAGCGACGATTGATGAACTTCGTACGAATATCGAACATGAAACTGCAGCAGTATCGGCCGATTTATGCTTGAAAACCGTCGAAAATTGTGTTCAGCGTCTGGTCTTCTGAAAGCGTGCCCGTGGTGGCCATGCAAAAAAAATCGAGTTCCATACATAATGGCATCGAACGTACTTTCACAAGAATAAAGAATTTCATTGGTATCTAAAACCGGTTTTGTTTTATTTAAAAAAACTTTTGTAGCGCTCTTATTGAAAAACCCTTTATATGGGCTGGTCGGTTGGCTGGTCTACGTGGTTGCTAAAGATACCATTTAGCATCAATTAGTGTCGTGATACACCGTGTTGCATACCACATCACTCCGGACAGTCTAATGTACCGTGTCTATATCCATCCTGTTAATCGGAGATACCTCATTAGATCCCCTAGATTTATCTCGTGTATCTCATTGAGGTTGTGCAGGAAGGGACGATCTATAGTGTTTAGGCGTCTATTCATTAGAGCCGGACAACTGCAGAGCAGATGTTCCACCGTCTCCTCCTCTTCTGCGTCTTCGCAGGCATGGCAGTTGTCACACTATGGAAGCTTCAACCGTCTTGCGTGATTTCGGGTTGGTCAGTGCCCGGTCAGCATGGCAATTTGCCTTGATATGTTCCTCCGATTTTGGCTAATAAGGGAGTTAGTCCGGTGAATGTTATATTCTGGCCATGTGTTTCTGGATATGCGGCACGTTTCCGCCCTATCCCATCTCCCCTTTGCTCGTTCAAGGTTATGCAGGAAAATACCTCTTTTTATAGGCGTTTCGACTGACACAATATGGAGTTCTGTGAAAGAGGATCCAGCCCTGGCTAGTTCGTCTGCCCTTTCGTTCCCTAAGAGACCCTTGTGGCTTGGTGTCCAAGTAAGAACCGCGATCTGTTCTCCGTTGTAGTATAAAGTAAGTGCGGCGCAGGCTTCCTTTATCGCCAGTACATACGCTTGGAAAACGCTACAATTGTCTGGGAGTTTGAATGAAAAGTTGAGGATGAGACACCCGAGCCGGTTCCTAATTCCATTTTGGATCTGTCCGTAAATGCTTTGGTGTCAAAATCTGTCACTAGTTCTCTTTATCCCACTCTATTCTTCTGGGAAACCTGACATCAATAAGGGGGTGCAGTAATCGGCGGTTATATTATGTGATGGTCAATTGGTCAATTGCATTAAGGGCTTCAGCTGGGGACGTCCTCATTGTCCCTGTTATGCCGATGCAAGCTGATCTCTAGACTCTATACAACAGTAAGGGTTACACATGGGGGTAAGTACAAACTCTGTAACTACCAACAAACTGTTATAATTTAAAAATATCACATGTATGATCAAGTTAAATTGTGCCATACAATTTGTTGTCTTTGTCCAAAGCATAACAAATTCTGGGTCTATACGGCGTAAAATGTGAATAAGTATACTTGCCATATTCTCCGGTGGATCATATTTATATAATTTATTGCTTTTCACAAATTTGTTTCTCACTTTCTGTTCGAAATAATAGTTTCTCTGAAAAGTCCTCGTGTAACACTCAACTATATGTACTTTCGCTTTAACAGCAAAGCCTCTTGTGAAAAATCGAATACATAATCTGTAACAGAAACTAAATTATGATTGCAATGACTAATATTTGTACGCGAATTCTAATATTGTAATTTTTATGAGTTGTATTTTCCATTTCAGATGAATGAGGTTTTAGAAATACTGAAATTGGTAAATACAATTTAATTTCTGTAGTTACAACTTCTATTTAGTACGAGCTATTTTGACTTAATCAATAACAACGACAAAAAATTCTGATAATTATGAATTCTAATCAGAATATACACTTTACCATGGAATTTCCAATACCTGAATTGATTTCCACCTAATATTTTGATCTGTGTGTTTGAAGTCGCAAAAACCACAAAGAAGAATGTGACATCTTGATTACTGCGCTATCCTACAACTAAACTAGTTAATTTCTTAGGAAATTATTCGTATTAAAACAACTCATATCTAAACTATTTTCCTTTAACAATAACTAAAGTATTCGCAATTCCCTTTTGATGTAAATATGAATGTCCTGCAGGCATTAAATCCTTTACGAACTATATTTTTTCCCAGAATTTGCATGTTATCCACAGGACACTTAATCACAACTCCGCTGTTTCTAATTACATCTCAGGTTCTTTAAACATTATATCCCCTGGTGGCAAAATATTCAACTATATACATTTGAAAAATGTTTTTTTGCTTTAACACAACTCGCCCGGGATAATTTCAAAAAGAAAAGTCATTTAACCTTTAAATATTGACCGTATTTAACCTGTTTATTTAGTGCGTATCCTTTTACACAAATGATTATATTTCCCTCATTGACAATTTTTATCCTCAAGGGTAGCAGAGTAATTTAAAACCAGAAAGTCAAGCAAAAAAAGTTACAATTTTCATTTGGACTGAGATGGAAATAGACGGCAAGATGACAATTTATAAAGGTTAATAAACAAAAGTTAGATAAACTAATTAACAGTGGTTGAGGTGGGAAATGAATGTAATCAAGTCAATATGGAAAAAAAAACTTGCGGCACGATGACAGAAAACTCAAGGAGCTAAGGCCCATAATAGCATTTTGCTAAATAAGATGTGGTCATTTGACATAGGAGACACAGGCGCTTACCACTGCACCACTTCTTAAACCAGAGCTATTCGGAAAACATTTAAAGATCTCTCTTATTCGCCTGTAACATTTAAAGGACAACCAGGGACAAATCTTGAATCAGTTTCCACTTAAGCGGGTATGGTATAAATTGTTACCGTCGGTGGTGCAATGGGTAGTGTGCGCACCTCTTGTACATGAGATCCTGGCTTCGGTGCCTGCTCTGACCATTTTAAAAAATTTCTTTCGGGGGCAGTCACCTCGCATAGTGACGCCGACACTACCGAGTATTTAGCCATGAAAAATCTTCTCAAAATACCGCTCGGAATCGGTGTAAAATCTGTAGGTCCCAATGAATGAGTGAAACAGAGTGAAAACTGGTGAAACTGAGTAAAAACTGGAAATCGCATAGCTCAGTGATTGTGAGAAGCTCTCCCCAATTCCTTCATGGGATGTAATGGGAAACCATTTATTTTTTTATGAGAAGTTCATACTTCAAGTTTACAAGGTCAGGAATATTTTTCTAATTGAAAAATGGTTGGTTTTTGTTGGAATAATAGACAATTCAGTCACACACACTCACTGGCATGACTAGTTTCGAACTCCGTGACAAGTTTATCATCATATGTCTAACTACTGTGCCTGAATTGATACCATCTACAATCATCAATTTTGTCGACACGGTTCAGGACTCCAACCTTCCTTAATTTTAAAAGGGAAACCAGAAACCGTATTTTATAAAACTTTTGGGTGTAGAGTAACCGGTAAGAGCAAGAGTGCGATATTTTAGTCCCCCCAAACCGATAGTATTTTTTTGCATTTTGAAGTAACCCGAACAAACAAGTAAATATTATCGGGCATTATCGACTTAACCTTAGTTAGCTTATTGAAATATCTGGGATTAAAGTTTAAAAAAATCGATACTTTTAATAAATTATTTTATTAATAATATTTATTAATATTTATAAACAAATTAATTTAAATTTATATAAATTAAAATTATTTTAATAATAATTATAGATAATTTTAATAATATTTATAATAATATAATTATTGTAGGCAGTCAAATACACTTTAAGTAAAACTCCCCAAAATAAGCGGAAAAATTATGTTATCGATAACTCGCATTGTCATCGGGATATCTGGGTTTGTAATTTTAAAAATTGATAACTCTATTGAGATACTGCTCGACAAAATAACTCTTGAAGTACAGGAGATATTAAGGCCGAAAGCCCTTAGCGGGGCCGCATTACGGCCAGTCTTAAGGACTTCTCCTTTGTGGTAGCTCCAACACCGACTTAATTAATAAAGTTTTCTGCGGGTGTTAATCCAACGCTGTCTTGTGAAGTGTAGTGAAGTGAAGTGACCAGCTGGCTGAGAGATATGTTCCCTAACAGCCATGACTGCCGGATATCTCTTAACAAGATAACCCAGCAATAAGATACTCATCTTATACGGATGCGTGGCACAGAAATATTTCCCAAAACTGCAGAGCAATTGACCAGCCCAAATTATTAACATACTTAGGTGGCCTCAAACAACCTAGAGGGATCAAGGGCCTTACAAAATGAGGATAACATGTTTCTCCAACCGCTTCGATCTACAGATTTTCTCCTCCCGTTGGAAAGACCAAGCTCTCGCAGGCCATATTCCACCTGGTCTTTCCAGCGAAGTTTTTAATTTATTTTTATTGACTATTTTACAACCTCATGAGGTCAGATGTCGTACACATATTAACTAAACAAACCAATTAAACAATTTTCAACATATTCTTCCAACAGGCTCTATCCTTGGTAACACCGAGGATACGAAGGGATTCTTCTGCCTGATCTTTCCAGCTGAGTCTTGGTCGTTCTCTTTTCCTGCTTCCATCGGGTACGCTATCGAAAACCTTTTGAGCTGGCTCATCTTCATCCATTCTGATAACAAGGCCTAGCCACCGTAGGGTGCTCCAAAATGTTTTTCTTTTACGATTTTCATGATTGCTCAAGCTTGATCGGAAAGCTTATAGGGTAAAGTATTTTTGAGATTTTTTTCAGATTTTTCAGAAGAAGCTTAGAGGTCGCACAAGTCGAATTTCATCCAAAAATCGGGTATTCCGGACGTTTTTTGAATTTTACTTAAAACTCGGTCAATAACCACGATTTTCTTAGTTTATAAGTCAACCAGTTCTGGCAATGATTTTCCTCAATAAGGTACCACGTATTAAATTTTGTGTAAACGTTGTAAATATTGCTTTATATCTTTTAAAAATTCTACGTAAATTTAAAAATCCAAAGATGCACTTTAAAAGACGCATAAATTCAAGCAATTTTGTTTTAAAGCCTTTTACCCATTGTATGAACCTAAAAATATTATAAACTGTTTGCCATTTTTGCATAAGATTTGCTTTAAATTTCTATGAAAATTTAAAATATTAATGATGAACTTTAAAAGACGAATAAATACCAAGCAATTTTGTAGAAAAAATTTAGAATTTGCAGTTACTGTTCCAGAGTTATGCCATTTTAAAACTCTACCCATTGTATGAAACTAATACTACGAGAAACTGTTTTCCAATTTTACATCGGATTTGCTTTAAACATTGTATTCATGAAAAAATATACATGCGCTAATAAGTAACGACAAAGACTTGCACGAAGAAAAAAACGGCCCCAGCAAAATAGTGCAGGAAACATATATATATATGTTTGGAAGCAATCATATATATGGTTCCTGCAATATGCTGCTAGGGCCATTTTTTGCTGCGTGTAATTCTTTGTCGTTACTCAGCGCATTCTTTGTCGTTACTTGGCGCATATTTTTTCAATAATTCAATATTTAAAGCAAAACCGATGAAAAAACACAAACAGTTTATAATATTATTAGGTTCATACAATGAGTAAAAAGAGTTTTAAAGTGGCATAACTCTGGAACAGTAACTGCAAATTCAAAATATTTTCTAAAACATTGCTTTGTATTTATTTGTCTTTTAAAGTTGATCATTAGTATTATAAATTTTCGTAAAAATTTAAAGCAAATCCGATGCAAAAATAGCAAACCGATTACAATATTATTAGTTTCATACAATGGGTAAAACTCTTTAAAATGGTATAACTCTGGAACAGTAACAGCAAATTCAAAATTTTTTTTACACAATTACTTGGAATTTATGCGTCTTTTGAAGTGCATTATTAGATTTTTAAATTTTTATAGAACTTTTAAATGATATAAAGCGTTATTTACAACATTTACCCAAAATTTACGAAAAAATTTAATACGTGGTACCTTATTGAGGAAAATCATTACCAAGACTGTTGGTTTGCGCATATGCAATAAAAGTTTGGATGTTTAGCTTCAAAAATGTTGACTTACAAACTAAGAAAATCGTGGTTATTGACCGAGTTTTAAGTAAAATTCAAAAAACGCCCGGAATACCCGATTGTTGGGGGAAGTTCTACTTGCGCGACCTCTAAACCATTTCCGAAGAGTCTAAAAAAATTCTCAAAAATATTTTACCCTATAACCTTTCAAATAAATCTTGAACAAACAAAAAGTTTTAGTGATGAGACACCCTAAGCTACCGCAACTAGCCTAATCTAATTCGCCTAGAGATGTCCTCGTCAGAATATAGATGGTATAGCTCTTGGTTCCAATGACGTCGGTACTCGCCGTTTCTCTAACAGGACCATATATTTTACGGGGAATACTCCCAGGTGTTTTCCATCCCCTTACGAAATGACCCAAGTTTCGGAGCCATATGTCAGGGCAGGGAAAATGAGAGTCTGGTATAGCTGGACTTTCATCTGTCGACAGAGAGCTTTGCTCTTAAACTGCTTGCTGAGCCCAAAATAGCATCAATTTGAAAGCACAATTCTCCTATTTATCTCCAGGCTGACGTTGTTGTCCTGATTCACGGCGGATCCATGATAGAAAAATTCATCTACCAAATTCATAATTAAATCGGTTGTCGACATTCAAGTGCGGACCAAGTCGAGAGGTTCCTCTAGTCGTTGATACTATCAATTTTTTCTTGCCCTCATTAACAGCAAGACCCGCCTTCGCTGTTTTTTCCATTCTGAAAAATTTCGCCCAATGACGTCGGCATACGCCAGCAACATATGGCTTTTCGTGTTAATGGTCTTGTTCGTATTTACTGCAGCCTTTCTCATTATTATCTCCATTAAGATGTTGAAGAGATTGCACGAAAGTGTGTCGCTTTGTCTCAGTGCTCGACTGGTACAGAATGGTTTGGTGGGGTCTTTAGCCACCTTCACTGCTGATTTGGTGTTGGTCAGCGTCATTCTACAGAGGCGGATCAGTTTAGCCGGAATCCCAAATTAAGACATATCTTGGTACAATTTTCCCCATATGGGGCTATCGAAAGCAGGTTTGTAATCGAAAAAAAGATGGTAGGTATCGATTTGTTTTTCGTGGGTCTTTTCCAGGATTTGGCGTAGCGTGAATATTTGGTCAGTCGTAGACTTACCTGGTCTAAACCCACACTGATAAGGTCAAGTCACGATTTCAACAATTTGCTTTAGGCTTTCACATAATACGCTCGACAAAACATTATACGCGACGGATAAAATACTAATAGCGCGATAGTTGGAACAGACACACGGATCACCCTTTTTGAATACAGGACATAATACACTGAGACTCCAATCGTCAGGTATAGATTCCCCCAACCATATAATTCTCTCGAAGACTCCTAATGATGTTAATCAGCATGCGATATGACCCAGAATTCTGCGCCATAAACCCAGACAGTTTGTATGACAGTCTATTATAGTTGGATCTTCGTTTCTCGAGAGAGGTTCTTATATCTGAAGTGCTTGCTCAACCAAAATTACACACAATTCTCCGTCTTTTTTCCAGGCTAACATTTATGCCTCTGATAACGTCTTTAAATTTCAATTGATGTATTTTACATTTCTATTGAAGTGTTTGAATTGATGTTTTTTAAATTTCTATAGATTTATTTCAAAAATCAGGTATAAATTTTAAATTACAATTGGTATATATTCAAATTTCAACTGATATTAGAAATTCCAACTGAATTCTAATTCATATCAATTAGAATTTTTAAATATCAATCGATGTATTTCAAATTTCAAGTAGAATGTTTAGATTTCAATTGATTTTTTTTAAATTTTAATTGAAAATTGTGGAATGATTTTATTGGCAACACCCATTATTGTCAATTATGAATGAAGCACAACACCGTCCAGGACCTTATTCGATCTACCCAATTTATCAATACATTTTCGATTACTTGTGCCTATATCTCGTAAACGACAGATTTCGTGTTTTAAGGCTAGGGATAATTCTAACGGGGTCAAATCGCAGCTGCGAGGCGCCCATTGGGCTTTCGAGTTTCGGCTGATTATGCGGTTTTCGAAGACAGTGCACGTCATCATTTTCAACTTTTGGGAACAAACAATCCCTGAGCATGGCACGGCAACGATTTCCATTGACTGTTGCAGTGGCTACGTACTCTTTTGCGAAGAAATATTGCCCCATTTAGAAACCCCACCAAACAGTCACTCGTTGTGGATGCTTCGGCTTCTCCTCGACGTAAATTGGATTTTCCGAACCCCAAATGCGACAATTTAGTATGTTAACGTAGGCCCCAATGTGAAATTAGCTATATCGGAAAATATGATTTTTCGCTACAAATGTTAATCTTCAGCCAGGACATCTTCAGCCTATTTAGTCAAGGCTTTATTTCTTCGACTAATTGAACTTTGTGAGCCTTCATACCGCGGTCTTTATGCAAAATTCTGCCCAATGAAGTGCGAGTTGATGTTGATGGCTGTTCGATCATACTTTCAGCTACAACAGCAATATTTTACAACCCTTTATTATCAACTTTATTGGGTACTTTTGGTTTGATTTGGTTTAAAGGAAGGTTTTCTAGGTGGAGCCTGTTTATTACATATTGCAGTTTTGAACCCAATAATAAGAAAATTTAGAAAAGCCAAAGTGCAAGACTGGCAAATCTATGGAATACAACCCTGAGCATGGAATTACATTTGGCAGCACACTTAGGGTGGTATTCTATAAGTCGTGAATCAGTCACTTCGCATTACTTTTGTCGTTTTGGTAGTTTATAAAACGGCACAGGCTTATGAGTAGTCGCCAATTTGGCTGACTCACTGAAAATCTTAATTGGATAGATAGATGGTTTCCCATTACGTCCCATGAAGGGACAGAGGAAAGCTTCTCACTATCACTGAGCTGTGCGCTTTCCAGTTTTCAATCACTGATTGGGACCTTCAGTTTTACACCGATTCCGAACGGTATTTTGGGAGGCTTTTTCACTATGCGAGGTGACCGCCGCCGACAGAAGTTTTAAGGTGGCCAGAACAGGGTTCGAACCCAGGATCTCATGTACAAGAGGTGGGCACACTACCCACTGCACCACCGACGGCCACGAAATTCATATTTACAATAATAAAATTAGAAATGGAAAGTTAAAATTAATAATACATTGCAAAACTATTATAATTATAAAGGGTTATCCATTTCGCGGTTTCAAAAGTATAGGGCTGGAATTCGACATCTGTCAAACTAAGTTGTCAAACCAATTTTATTTCTTTTCAGTTGAAAGTCTGACATTGACGAAAATGGATCGCTTAACTATCACACAACGCATAAAAATTATTAAAATCTACTACAAAAATGGTGATTCTGGCACAGACACATATCGTGCTTTAAGAGGAGATTATGGTTTATATAATCGTCCAACTACGCAAGCAATTGGCAAAATTGTGAAGAAATTTGAAGAGACTGGAGCGGTTACAGATATTGTAAGGCCGTTTCGCTCGTTCCGCTGAAAATATCGCTGCTGTAAGTGAAAGTGTTGCCGAAGACCCGAATGTGCCGATTCCTCGTCATTCTCAGGAATTAGGACTGTCTTACGGCACATTATGGCGTATTTTGCATTTCGATCTACACCTACATCCGTATAAAGTTCAGCTCACACAACAACTGAAGCCAGCTGACCATTCACAACATCGTAGATACGTGGAATGGGTGCTTGAACAACAGGCGGTGGACGGCGATTTTTCGAACAAAATTTTTTTCAGCGATGAAGCACATTTCTCGCTCGGTGGATATGTTAATAACCAAAATTGTCGTATTAGGGGTTCTAAGAATCCTCAGGTAATTGAAGAGAGGCCATTACATCCAGAAAAAGTCACTGTTTGGTGCGCTCTTTGGTGCGAAGGTGTAATTGGACCTTAAAAAAAAAAATAAATAGTTTCCCATTACATCCCATAAAGGGACTGGGGAGAACTTCTCACAATCACTGAGCTGTGCGCTTTCCAGTTTTCACTCACTGATTGGGACCTACAGTTTTACACCGATTCCGAACAGTATTTTGAGAAGCTTTTTCATGGCTAGATACTCGATAGTGTCGCCGTCACTATGCGAGGTGACCGCCGCCGAAAGAAAATTTGAAGGTGGTCAGAGCCGGGTTCGAACCCAGGATCTCATGTACAAGAGCCGCGCACACTAACCATTGCACCACCGACGGCCATTACTTGGACCTTACTTCTTCGAAAACGACGATGGAACGACTGTCACCGTCAATTCGGAGCGTTATGGTCGTATGATAACCG
Source organism: Phaonia tiefii (assembly GCA_963931995.1). Classification (NCBI taxonomy): domain Eukaryota; kingdom Metazoa; phylum Arthropoda; class Insecta; order Diptera; family Muscidae; genus Phaonia; species Phaonia tiefii. The sequence continues at coordinate 17,141,820 of OZ008368.1, read as the reverse complement.
ACTTTTTTTTGCCTGCTATTGAAGAATACGACTTGGAGAATATGTGGTTTCAACAAGACGGTGTCACATGCCACACAACTCGAGCGAATATGGCTTTATTGCAAGAGACATTTCCTGGCCGCGTAATTTCTCGTCGTGGCGATATCAACTGGCCACCAATATCATGCGATTTGACACCACCATTAGACTTTTTTTGTGGGGCTACGCGAAAGATCGTGTTTATGCAGATAAACCTTTAACTCTTGAGCACTTAAGAACCAACATTCGTGAAGCATAATTTTGTTTGTGAAGCATAATCTTCAGCAGAGTCTAACCCGTTAAGCCACTGCGGTGTGTATATACATAAGTCACTAACCGAAATGATGTAGTGTTTCACACATAATGTCAACGTTCAAACTTTATAATAAAAAATAAATATCATGAAAAAATATATTTTCTATGTCTTTTATTTACGTTTACTTTTAAAACCGCAAAATGCATAACCCTTTATTTAAAAAATTGTAGACATCAGTTGATATTGACAATAAAAAACAAAAGAACCAATACATTACAATCAATACATACCGCCAAATGGGAAATTTATTGGACATTGAACCCCAAAATAACATAGGTTGTTTACATATTTTATGTTGGTATTTGCAGTATCCTAAATAATAGCAATCTAAAATCTGTTGATCTACTGAAATACAGCAATATTTTTTAATATTTTTCATTCTGAGCATTTCACCCCAGATAACTTTGTCTGATCTATAATTGTTTATTTTAGTTTGGCAACTCTATACACCGCATATGCCAATGACAGCATTCGTAAACAAACGCAAGCGCGATGTGATACATAAACTAAAATTTTTTGACTTTGGCGTTCGCATTAGCTTTTGCGTTTACGTCCACTTTCGGGACTTTTAGAATGCTACCCTTACTCTTGCACTCTTACTTTTGGTTTGGTTTGTGTCTAGACTAACATATTCTTGTTTCATGGGAATTTCTCTAGGTGGATCCTGTTTATTACATATTGTAGCTTTAAAGCGAATAAAAAGTAAATTTAGAAAAAGAAAGAAGTTTCAAAAAATAAAATTTTTTTAAATAAATGCGTTTTCGTAAAATAAGTAAATTTTCTCAAAAAAAAAAATACCTTTTCATATTCTTAAACAGAGTACCTTTTCTTAAAAAAAATAACTTATCTTAAAGAAGTACCTTTGCTTAAAAAAGTAAATTTTCTTACAAAAAGTGCCTTTTCTTAAAAAACTATTTTTTTTTAAATAATTACCTTTCTTAAAAAAGTACATTATCTTACAACAAATTGCCTTTTCTTAAAAACTACATTTTCTTTAAAGAGTACATACTTTTAATGTAAAACTATTTTTTTTTTTGAGATAAGTACCTACTTTTAAAATTGTACCTGTTCTTGAAAAAAGGACCAATTCTAAAAAAATATCCTATTTCTTAAAAAAAAACCTTTTCTTCAAAAAAATACCTTCTCTTAACACATACCTCTTCTTACAAAAATTATTTTTCTTAAAAATAAAATAGTTACTTTTCTTTTCTTTTCTTGAGATAAGTAGCCTTTCTGAAAATAAGTAAATTCTCTTAAAATGAGTACCACTTCTTTAAAAAGTACCTGTTCTTAAAAAAACGTACTTCTACTTCTTCTTCCACAGAAAGTACTTCTTCTTAAAATTTTTACATTTTCTTAAAAAAAATATTAGCTTTTAATAAAAGAAGTACATATCATTAAAGAATGGACCTTTTCGGGAAAATATAATATATATTCTTACAAAAAGGACCTAAAAATATACTTTTTTTAAAAAAAAATACGTTCAATAAAAAAAAATTCTTAAAAAAAGTTGATCATTTTACAAAAAGTAAATTTTCTTAAAGATCCATTTAAATTATAGTATTTTTCAACAGACGCCTTAGGCGTGTTGGAACTAACTAGTATATATATAGAACTAACTAGTATATAATATATAGCGAAAGCAACTTCGTTCCAACCGAGTGTCCCCTGACACCTCATGTAATTTTTATCGAATTTATTTCGTAGATTTCTTACAATCTGAGTTGATGACACCAGAACTTTGGAAGAAAATTTGTAATATTTCCCAATTTTCTTCAAGCGTAACGCGGCCCATTTCGTAAAATTTTAACCCTTAACTAAAATTCTGTGTAAGATGACTAAAAGGATTAAACCACCTAAGAGTTCAACCATGACAACAACCACAATGCCGCCTTGTTCCAGACGGAAGTATAACTGTCATGAGAAGCATACCTCATAACAAACGAACTATACTTATATGTCACTTCATAAATGTCAAATTGGTCATTTGCTTCGTAATTTTACATAGCTGACCCGTTACCTTTCTTAATAACTATAACAGTTGGAATTTTCTTTTAGCTCTTTTAATATAATACTTGCTTTTAGAATTACAAACGTCAGTTTTAAAATAGTATATAGAATTTTGTTGTGGTAAACGAATTGGAAATGAATTCAGCTGTCTCAACAGAATTCATGAGAAATTCGGTTACAGCAAACGAACTGACACTAAATTCGATTATTGCAACCGGACAAATTCTATAGTTGCAAGCGAATTGATACCAAATTTCGTTGCTTCACCCGAATAGATGCTACATTCGGTTGCTACAACCGAATCTGGTACTCATTTCTGTTGTTGCATCCGAAATAATTCCAAATACGGTTGTTGCAACCGAAATTATAGATACGTAGTTGACATAATGGATATTCCATGAAGATCCAGTCGTCACAACCGAATTAATTACGAAATGAGATTGTTTCGACCGAATTTTTGTTGTGGGGACTAAATTCAGCTGTGATAACCTCAATTCGGTTGTGGCTACTGCAAGTCGGTGGTTACAGTCGAACCTCTTTTCATACGATTAGTTCTCTGAGTGTAGGGACTACCTTATAGGTTCCAAAGGAATTGGAACGTGTTGGCATGCACCTAAGAACGTTCCTATAAGATGATGCAGAAGAGGTGGACCAATGGCACAGATTGTGTACATACAATACAAATCCGGCCGAAGGTGGATAGCAGGATCCGTGAATCTTCTATCTTCAGCAAGGCCCACGATGTCAATGCTTTGTGTCAGTTTTGACGGGACAATGCCTGATAGCGCTCAGACTAAAAGTCAGGGCAAATTTCTTCTGTTGAAGCTGCAACGATGAGAAGAGGAGGACTTCACTGAATATCTTCTTTGCATGTGTCCAGCACTATCAACAGAAGGATGTCTACCATGGGATCCGATCTATTTAGGGATCTGGGGGAATTATTTCAGATAGGCGCAGACAAGATCTTCAGCTTCTTGAGGCAACCTAAATGGTTTTCCTCTTGGGCTAAAGCTTAACTTCGTTAGTCATTGGAATGGCAATGCGCTAATAAGTCTAAGTGAATCGTTTATCGTATATTTTAATCAAAATCATTGTATAACTTAACAATAATAAGACGTTCCAAATATGTGACTACACTTTTAAAGCTTCCTTTAAAACACTACAATTAGTCTCGTGTGTAATCTACAATACCATCGTGCATATATAAATATTAAAGTGATTTCATTCCGTACGATTTACAGGGATTAATCTCTCCTCAGTTCTTTGGGGGCATTATAAATATCATCAAATACTTTCAAATTTAGATACGGGGTGTGTCGGCGTTTGTAAACTTTATATTGTGTTTGAATGAACGTAAAAGACTTCAGGGAAAACTGACAAAAGAAATTTATTATGGGACATAAGAAGTCTCAATAGTAATTTTACAGCAATTAGCTTTTTTCATTCTCCACATACACAGCCATATAGACTTGCTCGCCAACACTCGCACATATATTTTCATAAGTATCTACTATGTATTACATGTATTTCAATATTTCGCCTAAATTGTCCTCATTTGCATATATCCTTACATTCGTGCAAATCAGAACAGTGCGTACAATGAGAAATGTACAATTGAAAAATGTTTATCAAAATCCTGAAATTGTTTAAATTTTACATTGAAAAATGTGTTACACTTAAGGAGAACTATGACCAGAAGTCCAACATATTTCGAATTCATTAAATTTTTTCTTGTACTTTTTTTTAGTATTAATTTTTTGGTCTTTTTTTAGAGAATGTCATTTTCTTCTAGTGATGGAATTAAATTAAATTCAATGAAAATATAAAATCAACCCTGACCCGAAGACATCGAACTGGTGGGGGGAGGGGGATTGAAAGCCAGGGGTATGGATGTGACTGCTCGGTTGATATTGCAGGGAACGACATTCCATTTTCTGATTCAAAACCCATCGATGAGCTTTGAGTAGGGCGTTCAAAACCGAAACCACGCCGAGCCACGCTGCCGCCGCCGCCGTTTTTTGAGATTTTTGCTGCGCAGCCGCTTGACTACCTGGAAACAGGCGCGGCGGCGCACAGAGGGATTTTGCCGGCAAAAATTTGTTTTTTCGAGTGTCAAATATCAAAAATGTAATGATGCAGTTTTGTAGAGAATTGTTTAATTAAGAGAAATAAATCATTAGTTTTTTTCAACAAATTTTGTTTTTGTACCAAAAAACGCGGCAAAATCAACAAAATGAAACTCAGCAGTAACCTGCCTCAGATTTTCATGCACTTCAATGGGCTGGAAACATAAATTCTTTTTGTCGTATCGATTTGGAATATGGATATTTGAAAAATATGGTATTTCTACATTAAGTTTTAAGAAAAAATAATTGAATAACGATAACAGATTAAAATATATTCATGCTTTTATGATGACACTCAAAAAACTAAGTGTTTTTAGTTTTTCTTGGACTAAAAAAAGGTGGTCGTTATCGATCGTTGTGGTCTGGTTGCTAAAATGTGAATGGTGGGAGTGTATTCTTTTGATTTCATAAATAAAATTCCCATAATATTTTATACTGTTGAACAAAATTATAAATTTTATAAAAAAAAGTGCCACGAAATTTCATTACAAAAATGGATGAAAACACCATATAAAATGGTGTATACTTTTAGGCACACCACAATATGAATTTTCAAGTGTGTTGCCCACAGAATCTTCTTTATTTATTTACATTATGTTTTGGTTGTGTTTCATATATCATATCCCTAAAAGTATGCACCGAGAAATGCTGAAAAATTAATAAATTTCGATAATTTTATAGTACAAATTTGACTTTTATTTGGAATGATTGGTGATTGGTGATTAGTGGTCGTCGGTGGTGCAATGGTTAGTGTACGCGGCTCTTGTACATGAGATCCTGGGTTCGAACCCTGCTCTGATCACCTTAAAATTTCTTTCGGCGGCGGTCACCTCGCATAGTGACGGCGACACTATCGAGTATATAGCCATGAAAAAGCTTCTCAAAATACCGTTCGGAATCGGTGTAAAACTGTAGGTCCCAATCAGTGAGTGAAAACTGGAAAGCGCACAGCTCAGTAATTGTGAGAAGTTCTTCCCGGTCCCTTCATGGGATGTAATGGGAAACCATTTATTTTTTTTATTTAGATTGGTTAATTAAAAAAAAAGCGGTAAACTATGGCCCCCTAATTTTTTTGCAAATATTCAGCTAACATATGAGGCTTCAGTTATTTATATAGATGTAAGTGCTGATTTACATCTATCACAAACTACAAAGAATTATATCTGTGTTTTCGAAAATTTTGAAAAATGAAAATTTGTATATGGGCGTTGGGCGTGGCACTTAAATTTTTAATATAATTGAGGACTCAAATGCAAGCACTGGCAGTAATTTTTATTGACATAGATATGAAAATGAGGAAAATTCAACGATTTTTTATTTTACGTTATATGGGAGGTAGGCGTGGTTGTGGGCGGATTTGAACAAAAACTTGTTTTTTTTTTTTAATTTAGCAATATGAGAGATGTGTGCGAAATTTCAAAGCCCTAGCGCGATTCCTTCTAATTCTTGCCGCGGCTTGTATGAAGAAATCCCACTGTGCGGCGGCCTGGTCCAGCGGCGTATAACATTTTATTTAATCTTTCATATAATCGATTAAATAATGACAATGTCCTGATTTACAACACACAAACTATAAACTACACACAACCACGATCAGAATATTTCCTAATTATAGTCAGCTTAATTTCCCAAGAATTAACTTATGGAGTTAAACGACAATTTGAATTTTGCTTAGCAACAGCCAGGCGAAATTCCACTCGCTACAACACTAATACTGCGTTTACATAGGAATTCCCTATCGCGGCGTTTACACCGGACAGTTTTAAGGAGACAGTAGAAATATAATCACAGTTTTTTACTAATAGACTCACTCCGTCTCATTGGTTTCGTCACTATACAATGTAAGCCTAGATGCATATATTAGGTGATATCGATAGAACAGCTGATTTACTTTTTATCATTTGATTTTCCATACTTCTGTCAAAGTTTGTTTACATATTGTTGTATACACCATCCAAGATGGATCTGCTAGGTGATAGCAGTAGACATTGCATGCATTTTGTTAGTGTAACTTTTCAAAATAATTGTCTAAGTCTATTATTTACTTACTTATTTAGTTACCATTTCAATCAAGTAAACAAAAATATGTAAACAAACGTTGACAATAGTATGGAAAAATCAAAATGAAAAACAAAATTTATTAGCTGTTCTACTAACACAACCTTGCTACATCCATCCATCTTAGTCAGATGGATCAGCTGACTTACATTTGAAACAAAATACATGCAATGTCTACTGCTATCACCTGATATATGCATTTTGGCGGCAGCCGGGTCATTTTCCTAATAATTACCAATAAATAAAGAGTCACTGAAGTTGTGAACGAGAGTAATAATGGACGAGTTTGATTTCCTACAGTCGCCTACAATATATTCAGTAATTAACAGATGGATAAATCATTGATCATGTATACCATAGATAAAGTAAACAAATAGATGAAACACAAGTGTTGGGAAAATTTTAGTGTAATGGGTAATTTTCTAGATGTCGTTGAAAGCAATAAATGGGATTTTTTTGTTCCCAAAAAAGAGTCAAAAAATATGACAATAAAAATCTAAAATTTCATATCTAAAGAAACAATACTTAAAGTTGAATATCTGATGGCCATCGAATTGTAAAGCCATGTCACCACGGTATATGTGCTAATAAATTGGTTCTTCCTTCGGTTCAGCTACCATTCCTTAATGAGAGTCCTCAGACACTGCAACGGTTTTGGCATCTGAGACCACAGAAGTTGCTACAGTTTTTGACCGGGGAAGTTTTTAGATTAAAAAGGCGTTCCGGGATGTTCATCTTTGGGCGGTCTTACGGGTATTCTCCTACTGATATCCCAACACCGGCCTCATGGCTTTGAAATAGTTTTTTACATAAGAAACAAATGCTTTTATATAAAATCACCTAAATTTTGTCACATTTGCCATTGTTTAAATTACTTTCAAAAAATTTCCAACAATTTTGAAGAAACGTCAATGAGAATTATGGGAAACTTCAGTGAAAGTGACAGTAGTACAGGACAGCACCTAGTGAACAAAGTTGACAATGGTCGCGCTATATCTATTATTTCCTTTATCTATGATGTATACAATCAAACTTCAACGTAATGCAAATCGTAAGAGTAAAGTTTGGAATTACTTTGGAAATTTGTTGATGGAACAACAAAACAAGTGCGTTGAAGAAGACAAAGCTTTTTGTAAACTATGTTTGTAAGAACAAAAAAAAAAGACGATGGATCAGTAATTTGTTCATGCTAAAAATTATTTCAATATGGTTTTAATTGTCATATAAGTAATAAAATATTATTTTAGTGCTAAAATTCAGTCATACAGTCAAAACTGTTCAACAGGCAATTTAATACGTCATTTAAAAACTGCACACAATCTATGCGATATCGACTATCCGAGTACTTCGTCCACTGCAAGTGCAACAATATCAAATTATTTCAATAAATCTGCATTGTTTAAAAATTCAAGAGATAGAAAATGGGCGCTAGGACGAGAGTTAGTTTTATGGATGGCTAGAGATCTGGTACCCTTCCATATAATTTCACACAATGGAATTAAAGACTTCCTATGAAAATATAAAGTTATTGTAACTGCTGATGACATTCCACATCACAAAACACTTTCAACAACAGCACTGGACGATGTATATGAAAGCGTTTTAGGGGTAGTTACACAAAAAATATCTGGACAAAAACACTTTGCTTTAGCTTTTGATTTGTGGACCGATAATTTTCGAAGAAGAAGTTATATTACATTTACGTTTCATTTTCGAGATGAAACACTAAACTAAATACAGCAAATAATATCTTAAGTAAACTCGAAGAAGTAACTGAAATGTTTTATTTGCAAATGGTTTCTAATTTCGTAGTAACAGATCAAGGCAGTTATATTAAAAAAGCCATTAATTTAGGGTGCATCAACAATCATTTCTGCCTTGGACATGGACTGCACAATTTACTTTATGTTGGTGGCTACAATTCAGTTCCTGAAATAAAAAATGTAATTGCAAAATGCAAAAATATTGTTAGCGCATTACGTTTTAAGACTCATGTTTTGAGATGTCAAGCTGACGAATTGCAAAATGAAATTTTGTCAAATATTGACAATTTGGATGAACTACTTGCATCCAAAGATGCTGCATGGATTGACTACGACGATCAATTTGAACCGTTAGATGATGTACCTTTGCAAACGTATAAAAATTAACAATGCAGGGAAGTTTGGTGGACAAGAGGAATATAACACTTAAAAACTCGGTGCCAACTAGGTGGCACAGCGTATTAGCCTTGCTAGACAGTCTTGGGTGTCAAAGAACTGCCATTAATAAATTGCTCACAAATAGCAAGAAGACTGACTTAATATTTTTGGAGGCCGAAGCACAGCTTCTATATAAATTACGGGACTTTTTACAAAATATTAAAGACGCAGTGAGTATTCTCTCTGGGGATGCATATCCATCAATCAATCTCGCATTGATCACTCGCACTGAGATTAAGTCAATTTTAGACGAGACTGAGGACAACGACTTAAAAGTGAGTAACAACAACTTTTCCCTGCTCTCTTTGATGAAAAATAATATTAAAAGTAAATTGGACCATAGCTTTCCAATATCAGATGTGTTAGTATGTGCATCTTTGCTAGATCCCAGATTCAATTACTCAATTTGTGTTAAATGACCTTACGAAAATTCAAAAATTAAATAAAAATTGATAAGATTTTCAAATTTTCATAATTTTTTGAATTAAGTAACATGAAAATTTCTTTCAAACTCAAATCTGATTTTCAATTTGAAACGAGTTTAATGTGAATTGGAATTAAACTTATCGGATTTAGTATATCAAAAACGCATTCCGAATTGGAATAATGTAAACATTAAACGTGATTGTCAAATTTAAACACAGCTGTGCAATTTTGAGACTCAAACATGAATAAGAATATTCAATTCAATCCAATTCAATCGCATTAATTTCAATGCCTTTCAATTCAATTCAACTCAATTCATTTCAATCAATTACAGTCAATTCACCTCAGTTCAGTTCAATTCAAGTCAATATAATTAAACTCAATTCATTTCAATTCAATTCAGTTCATAGGTAGAGGCTTATCTGTAGTAGCGCCTAAATCTGCATCTTCGTCCACCTCCACCACAGTTTTATTTATCTCGTCGTCGATGTCTCCAAGAGTTTCTATGAAAACTCATCAATGTGCTTTGATGTGGACAATGAAGTATCAACCGCCACAGTATACACACTGTGTATTACACAGGGGTAGTATCACCTGTAGTAACTTCCTCTCTACTTGAATGTTTTTGGTGTCGTCGGTGTCTTCCAGGAGGCTACCTGCAGGCTCGTCTGCAAACTCAGGGCCTGAAGGTACGAATTAATCCTCCGATTGACAGTGCTTGCCCTTACTCCAGAAGATGCCACAAGAATAATGTCCGCATATATGATCAAGCAAATCCCCTTCTGCCGGAAGAGGGATATCGCTAAGGACAGGCCCCAAAAATGAGCCCTGTGGCACTCCTGCTGTAACAACTTTCTTGCCAGAAAAGGATTCGCTAACCCTTACACGGAAAGAACGTTCTGAAAGGAAACTGGCCACAACCCGAAGAAGAATGCTGCTAAAACCGTACGCCTTCATTTTGCCACGGATCGCAGCCTGCCAAGCAGTATCGAAGGCCTTGGCAAAATCAAGACCAGCAGCAATCGTAGGACATCTTATATTCAGACCACTCGCAATTTAGTCCGTAAGCACCATTAAAGCGTGCGACGTAGAGTGCCGCACCCTAAAACCAAACTGATGACCGATCAAGAGTTTTCGCTTCTCCATGAAATCTCGCATACTCCCGAGAATAAAATACTCGAGAAGTTTCCCGAAAGGGGAGAGCAGCGAGATGGGCCTGTAACCACTGGAACTCCTCTGATCAGCTCTCTTCCATGCGGAGGGAAAATATGCCAAACTAAGGCAGTGATTTAAAAGAACGGCCAAATAAGCGCACACAGGTGCGTCAACCTACTTCAACGCCACATCTGGAATACTATCAAATCCCGCCGACTTCTTGGCAGGAATCCGCTTAAGAGCGTTACCAACATCCGCAGCCTTGTCCAAAATGTCATCAACACGCCCGGCATGAACTGTGCCGTCACCAAAACGTCACCTCCAAAGGCGATACTAGGCGCGTGGTCCAGCAAAGATGCTGCTTCAGCGGTAGGCGTATGCTGATGATTTAGATATCATTGGGCGAAATATGCCAGAATTTACTGCAGTATTTTCGAGAATTTAAATTGAATCAGCAAAAGTGGGTTTGGCAGTAAACGAGGACAAAACAATATTAATAATTTCGATAATCAGAATATTTGATTGGGAGAAAGTGTTACGGTTATAATTTCCAGATAAAAATTAAATATTTTCCCATTACATCCCATGAAGGGATAGGGGAGAGCTTCTCACAATCACTGAGCTATGTGCTTTCCAGTTTGAACTCACTTATTGGGACCTACAGTTGTTTATACCGGTTCCGAACGGATTTTTGAGAAGCTATTTCATGGCTTAATACTCGATAGTGTCGCCGTCACCAAGCGAGGTGACCGTCGTCGAAAGAAGTGTAAGGTGGTCAGAGCAGGGATCGAACCCACGTTCTCCCGCACAACAGCCGCGCACACTAACCGTTGTACCACCGACGGCCAGATAGAGGACGAATTTATTTACCTCCGATCTGCCGTAAAAAGAAGCAATAAAGTCAGACTTGAAATTAAACGGAGAATAGGTGTTATTTCGGGCTAAGCAGGCACTTCAAAGATAAGACCCTCACTCGAGAAACTAAGATTCAACTATATCAGACTCTTATAAAACCTGTCTTGATTTATGTCGCAGAATCCTAGGTTATATCGCACGCTGATGAAGCATGATCCTAAAAATATATGATCCTATAATAGAGAACGGCGAGTATAGAGGACGGATGAATTAGGAGCTGTATAATCTATACCCCGCCATTGACGTAGTTATGCGTATCAAAGTAGTGCCTTTACCATGGTCATGTCAGTAGAATGGATTAGAATGAACCAGTGCAAAAGGTATTCGAAGACGTCGAATAATAGGACGGCAAAGACTTCGCTAGAAAGACCAGTTGGAACATTGCATGCAAGATCTAAGTGTTACCCACTGGAGGATACAAGCTGGAGATCATGCCGGTTGGAGAAAGATGTTTTACCCATTCTGTACGGCCCTTTACCCCTCTGGATTGTTTGAGGACACTTAAGTACAGTAAGTAAGAAAAATGTTTAACTATATTTTATGAAATATTGCAGTTACTTTATTCTATTACCTGACTAAAGCAGTTCAGTTTTTAGATTCTGATAAAATGTTCAAATTCGGCTAAAAATTTAGTTATTAAATTCAATTTCATCGAAGATGATTTTTATTTATTCGGCCTTTTTATTGGTACTGTTTAATGGTTTTGTTCAAGCTCGAGGCCATTCTATATCTCTATTAATAGAGATATAGTTTTTTTAAAAAAAGGAGTTTTGCAAATCCTAGCAAAAATAAAATGAAGTGGTTCTAGTAGAAGTTATTATTTTTGTACATCTTCTGCAACATTATGCGCATTTTTAATGCAATTTTGATTCTGATCAAAAACAACTCCGAAAAATCTACATTTGCATCACATCCATTATGATGCAAATTTATTAAAGAGCTAAAGGGATAGTGGACAAGTGCAAATATGCCTAAATATATTACTTGTTTTTAATTTGTATTTACTTTCTTTCAAATCGCTTTTCATTTCCTTTCTTTTCACCTGTTAACAGAAGCATTTGGACTACTAATAAAAGGTCAATTAATATAATAATTAGTTATATAAAAGGTTAAAAAGTTAAAACCTAAAGTTGTAGCTTAAAGTCATAACTTATTGCCAAGTTTCAAATGACAAGAAATTTAAAAATTGTTGAAATAATAGATTTGGTTGCTCGTTTGCGGACGAAATGTAGCATAAAAATGTTAGGATAAACTGCTCTTCCAAACAGTCAAATAAGAAGTAGTGCTGCGTTGGATAACGCCATATTAAAAGAAGTACTTCTGCACCTAAATTAGCACTACATCTTACCAAGTAGTTGTGGTGCAAATTCTACTTCTTGGTATACTCTTTTTTTGCTGGGAATGTATTCCTATGATTCCTGCCAAACCGTATAGCTATTTCAGATCTAGCCACAGATCTTTATCAGCGGTTGTTTGGAATGATGCTATTGAAAAATTCATCAAACTAAATCTCATTAGAATTGAGAATTCACTACTATAATGCAAGTGTTCGAAAAATATCGAAAACAAAACTCATTTTTAAAAAAAACTATGTCTCTATTAATAGAATTAATAGAATGGCCTGGAGCTTGAACAATAAAATTAAAAAGTACCAATAAAAAGGCCGAATAAATAAAAATCATCCCTGATGAATTTGAATAACGTGGAGCACGACGAAAAAAAATTGTGTTGTCTTTTTGGCAACAACAAAAAACTTACAGCAGACAGTTGTCCGAGGCATTCGGCCACGGACTGTCCCTGCAGGCTGTGTCAGAGACACGGCCATTAAGTTTAACGTAGAATACGCCATCCGATAAGACAGCAAACATATATAACAATAAATTCATTTGCTTATATTATTTATCATTTATTGTTATATATGTTTTCTGTCTTATCGGATGGCGTATTCTACGTTAAACTTAATGGCCGTGTCTCTGACACAGCCTGCAGGGACTGTCCGTGGCCAAAGGCCTCGGACAACTGTCTGCTGTAATTTTTATATTTACCAACGGCATTTGATTCAAGTCCGTTTAAAAAAAAATATTATGTTCAATTTTTTTAAACTTAATTTAATTTATGTATTTTAATTAATATTTTTATTGAAATAAGTTCTGCGAATGTTGAGAGGGCCGCCCTAATATTAAAAAAGGTTTACCTTATCGAGTCTTCGCATTAGCATTCGAGCGTTGTGTGAAAGCTTTACGCTTTACAATTCAAAATTAATGTTACAACAGCTTTATTGAAGCTTTCGCAAAAAAGCTTTATTACGTTAGCTTACTGTTTGTTTCACTTTTTACTAGATACATGTTGCCAAGCAACATTAGCTTGCTGTTCGTTTTACTTTTTACTAGATACATGTTCCTAAGCAATGTTGAGCTACCACAAACACTCAACCAAACACCACACATATGTTTGAGTGTATGCGTTTAAACAATTTTCATTTAAGAAATTAAAATACTAGAGATATATCAACCAATATGAAATGTATATCAAACGAAAGATAACATCTTCATTTACCTACAAAAAAAATTTTAAAAAAATTCATCTAGCCGTTTCCTCAAATTCAATGAAATAAAGATTACAACAATAAAAACCTGACATGACTCCTCATTTCGTAAGGTAAGACGTATTCTACGTCAAAAACATGTCTAATGGGGACTGATGGTTCTCTGGAGATGGAAAGAAGTTTCTGCAAATGTTTTCTTGTGTGTGTTTGCTATGCACTGAACGGAAAAGCATCGTCACACGGATGAAAATGTTCATCACCCCAGCAACTTTTATCATCGAAAGTGAGCTAACGTAACGTTTCATTCCCGCTATGAAAATGCGTTCATCAACTGAAAATTGTCCGTTACTGTGGTGAAAGTGTGGTTATTGCTGCAATGAATGTGCTTCATTATTGTAACGAATTTGTTTCGTTGCTGCAATGAATTTGTTTCATTGTTGCAATGAATAAATATGCTTCTTGCAAGGAATTTGCTTTAATGTTGCAATTAATTTCTTCATTACTGCTATAAATTTGTTTCATTGGTGCAACAAATTTTAGTCAGTGTTGCAATGAATTGGTTGCATTACTACAATGATTTTGTTTCATTGCTGCAATGAATATTTAGTAGCTTGTTTGAAATTATTTATTGACAATAATATATAAGTACACTGTTAGTATTACATTGCAGGTGTTTTGATAATAAATTTTTGAATTTTTGTTTTCGAAAATCTATTTGCTAAATAGTTTATATTCATTCCATGTTGAAACACTCGTCTGGAGAAGATTCTGGTAGTCGATGGGTTTAGTGTTATTGTGGCCGCCTAATTCAGGTCTTGGAATTAAAAACAAATATGATAAATTTATTGTTAAGATTTATATTTAAGATATGTAGGTACATATCTATGTCTGTACTTACCAAGAACATAAGCTCTATCTACTCCCCTATGCTATACTCCCTTAACATAGAACAACATCATTGATTTGTTAAATCATGCAATTGTTGTTGTGTTGAGGGTTTTGATATTCAATTGGAGCGCCAAATCTACCCGTCATTAAGCCAGTGATCGCTCTGTATGCAATTTCTTCAACTGCTCTTTTACTTGTTTTAACCAAATTTGTTAAAATTTCGATTGGATTCATTTGATTGTACGTTGAATTGTTATTTTTGATGTTCGTCGTACTTGAAACACTTTGCTTCTTTGGCTTCTTCGTATTCATTGACTTCGACTGCCCGCACAAATGTATGTATGCCTTTCGTTTTTTTCTGAATCCATATACCAACACAACGAAACAGGCGCGACCGATTTATGTTTAAAACACGAACATTTTATTGCGACTTGTATCGTCACGCGCATACACACACACAAATGTTCAGTTACATATTTCGGGGTAGTTTTTCTGCTATCGATGCGTTACTTTCTTTGCTGTCATGTTGCTCCTTGCATTCTGTTTATTTATCTATTTGATTTATAGATACACAATTTACACAAACGATCACAGCAAACACATAAATTCACACAATTTAGTTTTCACAATAAAAGAGAATTACTAAGAATAATTAATTAGTCTGTTTTAACAAATTTATTTAAATTATTCCGGCGGAGAAATATGTCTACCACTTTCGGCTGTTGCAATGGAACTGATTTAAGATGTGTTCGTGACCCACCACTCACGCTCACCATTTTTTCTTGCTGGCCTCTTTCTTACGCTCGCTCATTTTTTCGACTGCTTCTCTCTATACACCATCATAAAAACCCAGCAGTTTTTTGAGCATTGCATTACTTTTATAATCTAATATTTCTCTTAATATAATGAAATTGAGGAAAGAGTATATTCCGTAGTAATCGAACTGGTAATGTATTAAAGCGTATTTCTTCTTTGTGCCGTTATTTTTGCATACCAAAAACAAACATTTCAATGAATTTGGCTTTTTAAGTGTCTTGCTTGTGGCCGTCGGTGGTGCAATGGTTAGTGTGCGCGGCTCTTGTACATGAGATCCTGGGTTCGAACCCGGCTCTGACCACCTTCAAATTTTCTTTCGGCGGCGGTCACCTCGCATAGTGACGGCGACACTATCGAGTATCTAGCCATGAAAAAGCTTCTCAAAATACCGTTCGGAATCGGTGTAAAACTGTAGGTCCCAATCAGTGAGTGAAAACTGGAAAGCGCACAGCTCAGTGATTGTGAGAAGTTCTCCCCAGTCCCTTTATGGGATGTAATGGGAAACTATTTATTTATTTTTTTTGCTTGAAATAATTGTCAGTAAACTGTCGAAGCATGCGCAACGTGGTCTGTGGAAATAAAAAATTGAAAAGTGTTGAAAATAAATATACATATAACCTATATTAGTCTATATTAGGATATAGACCTCAAGGAAATATAACCTAAGAAATAAACGATTGCTTTATAATGAAATATGGAATTGATTGAATGTTAATCATGGAAATATTTCATTCGGGCAGAATGGGTTATATAACACATGTAAACGTAATGCAAAAAATAATGCTTCAGTTGATAATGAGGTGGCAATATATTATTTCTTCGATTATATTTTGGTTGCTAGTAATGCAAAAAGGAATGTGTTGCTTTTTGTAGGACATCGCCGTGTTAAATATAATGCAATCTGGAAGCCATTTTCCATACAATAACTGCTGGGAATTAGCTTCGTTACAATAAAAATATTGACAAGCCTCCACAATAAATAAATAAAAGCTAAAAAAACGTAAGAGATAAAACAAATATCAGTAGTTTAAACCTCATGCCTTTCACCTTTTTTAATTTTCAACCCATTTTTCTATAAAATTCAAATTAAATAAAATTGTTGTAGGAACGACAAGTAAGTTGTTGCAGCAACGAAATGAAAAATTGTCGAAGAAGTCAAGTATGAAATTTGTCGTTGCAGCGACTGTCAAATTGTCGGATATACGACTCTTTTCACTATAACAACGTAAAAACATTAACGAAAATGTTTCATACATGCGACGAAGCGTTTTTCTTTCAGTGTAGAATGGTGCAATGTTTAGTGTGCGCTGCTCTTGTACATGAGAACGTGGGTTCGATCCCTGCTCTGACCACCTTACATTTCTTTCGACGAGGGTCACCTCGTTTAGTGATGGCGACACTATCGAGTACTGAGCCACGAAAATACTTCTTAAACTACCGTTCGGAACCGGTGTAAAATTGTAGGTCCTAATCAATGAGTGTAAACACTAGAAAGCGCACATCTCACTGATTGTGAGAAGCTCTCCCCAATCCCTTCATGGGATGTTATGCGACACCTTTTTTTTTAGAATGGCCTCGAGCTTGAACAATAAAATTAAAAAGTATTAAATGCAATAAAAAAAATACAGCAGACAGTTGTCCGAGGCCTTCGGCCACGGACTGTCCCTGCAGGCTGTGTCAGAGACACGGCCATTAAGTTTAACGTAGAATACGCCATCCGATAAGACAGCAAACATATATAACAATAAATGATAAATAACATAAGCAAATGAATTTATTTATTTGATAGTTACTTTTGATAATATACATAAGCTTATGGTAGGAAAAATAGGATAAATATGTTTTTAAATTAAAAGAGTAATGATAAATGATAAATAACAGACGCAAATCAATTTGATTTATATTTTTTATAATTATATATCCATGTGAAATTCAAATTCACATTTAACATTTTGTTTCACTTAAATACATAAGTAAATTTACGAAATTTCAATATTTCATCAATCAAAACAACAGCCGAAGGTTTGTGTCCACACTGAAACAGCAGCATAGTTTGTGTTCACGCTACAAACTCAAACACTCAACCAAACACCACACATATGTTTGAGTGTATGTGTTTAAACAATTTTCATTTGAGAAATTTAAATATTAGGAAGATATCAACCAATATTAAATGTATTTCAAACGAAAGATAACATCTTCATTTACCTACAAAAAAAATTTTAAAAAAAGTTATCTCGCCGTTTCCTCATAATCAATGAAATAAAGATTACAACAATAACAATCTGACATGACTCCCTATACCGTAAGGTAAGGCGTATTCTACGCCAAAAACTTATATAAAACCCCCACATTAACCTAAAACACAAGATAGGGCATTCTTTGCGCTGTGCAATCTCTTCAAGCGCACTGTAAATAAATATATTTTTAACATTTTTATTATCCAACCAACAGCAGAGCTCACAAAGTTAAATGGTCATAAATGCCATTAGAAATCATCATCATAAAATATGTTTGAAAACATTTTCTTCTTCTTGGTCTTCGTCATTTTAATTCGACTCGGTAACTTTTTCGGAGTTTTAACTCACATTTACCAACTGTCAGTGGGTGTTATTCAGTCAATTTGTACATATTTTTATTACCTGATTTAAATAATTAACATGACAACATTCTGTTCTATTACGACCGTATACAAGTGATGTCAAACCTTACGTTACTGTTGGCAGTTCGAAATGTTGCCGAGCTTCATAAAATTCAAATTGACGGCAATTGTTGCGGTAGTGGCATGCGGCTACGCTTAATGACATCGGTGTCGTTTTGGCGGTGCTTAATGCCGGCCGTTACAATAATGAAATCTCTGTACATAAATTTTTGCATAAAAAAATCTCAAAACAGATTTTTATTAGCATAAAAACATATTAAGAGACTACTATGGCAGTGTTTTACAATAATGATTTTTTTTTCATTTTGATTAGGTTTTCGCCTATCTACTGAAAAGCTGTAATAATTGATGAAGTCCACATATTTAGCAACGATAAAAATAATGAGTTTGAACGATAAAGTTATTTTAACGCAATTGAAAGCAACGAAATGGGGAGTTGGGTGGTAATTAATTAATTTACTAAGGTACTTATAAACAAAATAATTGATAGAAACAGAAGTCATTTTAAAATTAAATTGTACTATATTATAGCAAGAGTATAAATTACAATCACGAATTTTATTGCCTATGAACAGATTTTATCAAAGACTGAGATACGCGTAAAAAGGCATTTATGAACTTCAAGTACACTTTTTGGTGCAATTTGGAAAACGAATATATAAATTTTGATAAATTGGCTCTTAATATTTGTTGTGATTCATCTAAAAATTACAAACACTGAAAGAGAAACGATTCGTCGCATCGATGAAACATTTTCGTTAATGTTTTTACGTTGTTATAGTGAAAATTGTCGTATATCCGACAATTTGGTAGTCGCTGCAACGAAAAATTTCAGACTTGACTTCTTTGACAATTTTCAATTTCTTTGCTGTAACAACTTACTTTTTGTTCCTGCAACAATTTTATTTAATTTGAATTTTGTAGAAAAATGGGTTAAAAATTACAAAAACAGTAAAGACATGATAAAGACATGACGAAACAATTTCGTTATTGTACCGAAACTAATTTTTGTGAAATGAGCGAGCATGAAAAAGAGGACAGCAAGAGAAAATGGTGAGCGTGTGTGGTGGGTCACGTACACATCTTAAATCAGTTCCATTGCAAAACAGAAAGTGGTAGACATGTTTCTCCGCCGGAATAATTTAAATAAATTTCTTAAAAGAGACTAATTAGTTATAAAGGGTTTTTCAACAGAGACGCTACAAAAGTAAATCGATAGGGACAGCAAACCACGCCATATTTTTTCCCGCTCTTTTGACATTTCTCTTCAGTAAGGTTTGCCATTTCATCATGGAAAGGTATACGAGCCAACAACGAATCGAAATTATTAAAATTTACTACCGAAATTTGGAGTCAGTGGCCTCAACTTTAAGAGCGCAACGTCCAAATTAATGGTCGACATAATCGTCCTACCAGATCAACAATTCAGCGTCTAGTGGAAAAATTTGAATCCACAGGCACAGTACAAAATGTTCCCGTGCCAGTGAGACAAAGAAGTGCCCGTAGTGTCGAGAATATTGCTGCCGCTGAGGCTTCAGTTCAAGAAAGCCCAAATGTGTCTCTCACACGTCGTTCTCAAGCGTTGAGCATCTCCGTGACGTCGTTGTGGCGAATTTTGCGAAAAGATCTTGGCCTACATCCATACAAGATCAAATTGACGCAAGAACTGAAGCCGCTTGACCACCATAAGCGTCGTATGTTCGTGAATTGGGCTGAGCAACAACTTGAAAATGATTCGGATTTTCATCGGAAAATCATCTTCAGCGATGAGGCTCATTTCTGGCTGAATGGCTTCGTCAATAAGCAAAATATGCGTTATTGGTCAGACAGACATTACGGTTTGGTGCGGTTTATGGGCCGGCGGCGTCATTGGGCCGTACTTCTTCCGTGATGATCAAGACCGGCACATTACTGTGAATGCGAATCGCTACCGTTCAATGATAACCGAATATTTTTGGCCCCAATTGCATAATATGGACTTGCAGGACATGTGGTTCCAACAGGACGGCGCCACAAGCCACACAGCGAATGCCACAATCAATTTATTGGAAACCAAGTTTGGTGATTGTGTTATCTAACGAAATGGCCCAGTCGATTGGCCGCCTCGGTCGTGCGATTTGACGCCGTTAGATTATTTTCTGTGGGACTACGTCAAGTCTATGGCCTATGCCAACAATCCACAAATTCATTGCATCAACGAAACAACTTTGTTGCAATAATGAAGCAAATTCACTGCAGCAACAACCATACTTTCACCATAAAAATAAAAAATGAATGATTTCCCACTACATCTCATGAAGGAATTGGTGAGAACTTCTCACAACCAGTGAGCTGTGCGCTTTTTAGTTTTTATACTCACTGATTGGGACCCACACTTTTACACCGGTTTCAAAAAGGGTATTTTTGAGAAGCATTTTCATGGCTAAATACTCGATAGTGTCGCCGTCACTAGGCGAGATAACCGCCGTCGAAAGAAATTTTAAGGTGGTCAGAGCAGGGATCGAACCCAGGGTCTCAAGTACAAGAGGGGCGCATACTACCCATTGCACCACCGACGGCCATATAAACGAATATCACCATAGTAACGAATAATTTACAATTGATGAACACATTTTCATTGCGGGAATGAAACGTTACGTTAGTTCACTTTCGATTGCAAAAGTTGTTGAGGTGATTAACATTTTCATCCGTGTGACGATGCTTTTCTGTTCAGTGTACTTTTGTCTAACTAAAGTTTCGAACACGGACGTCAATAAAACAACAATCAGTCGAAAAAAAAACTCTAATAATGATTTCTCATTCATATCATAAGATTAAAAACATTTTCTCCATTATATGTTAAACTTCGTCAAAATCCCATATCCATTTTTCGCCAAAATACACTAGATTTGGAAATTTCAAATGACACACTGTGGGGGATTTCTCAAAAAATAAGTGAAAATAATTCAGCGGTTGAGGTTATGTCAACCTCATTAGAAGTTGACATAACCTCATTAGAAGTTGGCACAAATGAATTTTGAAATTTTTTTGTATTGATGATTTATTTTCCTGTATTCTTATAAAAAAAATTTAAAATAAATTCATTTCTATAGGACAATCTTTGGCGTAACAAATTTATATTACATGACACTTCCGACCTACATATATTGAAGCGTTGTATCTGTTGAACTAGATCCTAAACCGTTTTATATACAGATTATTGCAACATATCTAAATCGACCGACCTTGGAAAACTTCAAAACTGCTGACATCTGCTAGGAAATTTTCTGCAAAATTAAGACGTTTTAATACAAAACCATAATTACAATATTTTTTACCCACCTTTCTTAATAAGCACAATAAAATTTTGATATCGCCGCGACAACACCAATTACACGGTGCGACAAAAAAAATCCCGGGAAGTGATACTATTTTTCTGATAGGTATTGTCGAGTACAACAAGAATCTGTATTTGAAATTTCCAGTCACATCAGAATTTTGAGATACGGGTAAAAACCCGGTTTTTCGTACCTCTATGCACTTATAAGAGAGTAACTTATTTGATTATTAACCGATTTTCAGTTTCTCAACGGATTTGGAACGAAGAAACTAGTACCTTTAAAATGATGTATATATTGTTATGGTTGGCTTAAAACCTCTTTGTGTATTTCTGCACCAAACACGTTTTTTCCACACTTTTTGCGACATTTTTCAACTTTGGCGATATTTTTTCGCATTATTTTATAAAGCAACCGTAAAATTTTTTAATTTGCTCAAAAAATATATTTATTTGTGAGTAAAACGCAACTTTGTTTAATACCGGTTTTTACCCGTATCTCAAAATTCTGATGTGACTGGCAAATTTCAAATACGGATTCTTGTTGTACTCGACACTACCTATCAGAAAAATAGTGTCACTTCCCGGGAATTTCTACTTCATTCTTTTTTGTATCACTGTGTTATACATTCTTTAACTTTTTTTAATATTATATTTGTTTTTAGAATTTTAAGCGTCAGGTTTGAAATACAAAGACCTACTATATTGTGGTAACCGAATTGACAATTAATTCGGTTGTACCAAAAAGAAATAGGCAAGGGCCGCTATCCCTCTCTTCACGTTATCTTGATGACAACGTTGTAGTGGACCATTTCTTCGAGTTCGAGTTGCTGTTGTATTTTAGTCTCTGGTTCATAAATTTGACTATATCTCCGATCTGAAATGGAATCAGGCTAATTCTTAATATACAATCACAACATATTGTAGGAATCACGTATATGTTTGCAAGCATTGTTCTCATGAATTGAAGATCTGCTGCGTTTTAGTTCCTTTGCTGTCTGTAACCACGTCGTCATGTCGAAATATAAATTAAATAGCTCCAAGGATGTCGATAATTGCCGTTTTCCCTAACAGGACCATATATTTTCAGGAAAATTTTTCTCTCGAATACTCCAAGGAGTTTTCCAACCACTTGCGATATGACCCACGTTTCGGAGCCATGGAGCCATATGATGAGTCTGGTATAGCTGGACTTTTGTCTGTCGAGAGAGAGCTTTGTTTTCAAACTACTTGCTGAACCCATAATAGAATCAATTTGCAAACACAATTCTCCTATTTATCATCAAGGCCTTTCGACAGCACTTTTGTGATCGACAAAAAGATGGTACGTATCGATTTTCTTTCCATGGATCTTTCCAGGATTTGGCGTAGTGTGAATATTTGGTCAGTCGTGGGCTTGCCTGGTCTAAAACCACACTGATAAGGTTCAATCAGGTTTGCAACAATTGGCTATAGTCTTTCACATAATATAGTCCACAAGACCTTATACGCAATGACAAAATACTGATACCCCGATAGTTGGAACATACCCACGAATCACTGTTTTTGAATACAGGACATAATACACTGAGATTCCAATCGTCAGGCATAGATTCCCCTTCCTGCATATAAGCTGATGCATGTGAGTTAGTCGACCTTCGAAACCGGCCTTTAAATGATCAGCGGGTAGCCTATCCACACCAGCGGCTTTATTATTCTTAAGCCGGGAGATTGTCGTTCTAATCACACACACTGCACAGACTACTATACTGTCTTCAACAATCATTACCTCCGGTTCTTCAGTGGTCTCTCCACATTTTGAGCACACAGTGATTATCTGTCAGCAGATTCCCATTCTCATCCTTGCAGGAGGGCAGCCCGTTTGGCCCGTCATTTGCCCCATTATTTCATCTTCGTACCCTGTGGAAAAATTTTCGGGATTCTGTATTTATCCTGCACATTTCGACCTTTCTCTCGCTCTCTCTCTCTCTCTGCTCCCACTGCCATTTTTTCTGCCTAAATAGTTAGGTTTCCTTCCTTCTCAGCCTATTGCACTGATCGTTCTAAGCACGCGTTGCAACTGACTGTTTCGTTGCCATTCGCGCAGCGTCTTTTTCATCAGTTGCAATGCGACATTCTTCGTCGTACCATGACTTATCATTCTGCGGTTTTTGATAGCCAAGTTCAGTTCTTGCAGCGGTTTCCAAAGAATGGGAGATATGCTTCCACTTGGATTCTGGGTCATCAGGAGGGGGAGTATTCTGCTGTAGCAGGAGAGTGAGCTTTTCTTAAAAGGGTTTTGGTATCTCCGGTATTTGTAACTTGTCAATATCTAGCATTCCTGTGTTCGGCTTCGTACGTTTTCACCCTGCTCAGTCTCGTTGGAACTTTCGCCAGCCACCAGGTAATGATCCGAGTCGATATTGGCACCTCGAATCACACGTACATCCATTACATTAGAAGAGTGCCTGCCATCTATTACCAAGTAATCAATCTGGTTCTTTGTTCTCCGATCAGGAGATAACCAAGTCGCCTTATGTAGGTCCTTATGTTGGAATCGTGTGCTACTCACTTCCAAGTTCTTTGCAGCGCCAAAGTCTATCAGTTCTATTCCATTTTCGAAGTGGTATCATGTAGACTCTGATTACTGATAGTTGTCCGAAAGACACTTTCCTTTCCCAATTTGGCACTAAAATCGTCGAGAATAATATTAATGTCGTGGTCAGAGCAGCGTTCGTATACTGCCTCCAGACGCTCATAAAACGATTCGTGGACCTCATCGTCTTTATCCTCTGTCGGTGCGTGCACACAAATTAATGAGATGTGGAAATATTTCGCTTTGATGCGAATTGTAACGATGCGGTGACTCACTGTGTTGAACCTTGAAACTAGGTGTCGCAGTGTCTATCCAACTATAAACCCGCACCCGAATTCGTGCTTTCTCTCCTGGCAGCAATTTTACTTTCAAGTGCAACCATATCCTGTCCATTGCATTTCCTGGATAGCTGTGATGTCGACTTTATATTTGTCGAGGACATCCGCCAGTTGGGGAGTGGCACCTATATAGTGTTCTTATGTTCCAGTTGCATATCCCCAAATCGTGGTCCTTATAACGTTTTCGAGGGTCATCAACAGTTAGGGAGTTTGTTCGTTTATTATAAATCTTGTGTATTTTCATAGTCTATATAACCCAGCCCACCGTAGTTTGCATTTTACCTACTGTCAGGGTGGTGATGTTTCAGCCGCCCATTATGCATCAGACACTGACCAGAATGCAGTGAGTCAAAGCACGATTTTGGTTTCTTCAGTTTTGATCCGCCATTGGCCAGGGCCGTTGGCTCATCCGCCTTCAAAGGAAAGGAACTTCAGTGACAGAGTCACATAATAAGCTGCTCATTCGTTTTGCCTTTACACTCTAGCTAGCTAAAGAAGGTTTCCGATAAAGCCATTGCCCAGGTTATACTGCATGGAAGTAGTGAGGTGTTTGGACTGCCCAATGAAGGAATCATTTCTGGACACTCCCAAGTGAATAACTATCAGAAACTTTCCACATCCACGGACGACCCCATCCGTGTTCCCTTTTTACCCTGTACTGAATTCAAATTTAAAATGTGTATTTTTTTCTGATGACATTGCAATCCATATCAGGCAATTTTCACATGAGTGTACACTTTCAAATTTATAAGGATTGCTTAGAATCGAAGATGGACCACGACTACATTTTCAGGACATACATGTAAATATTAAATTCAATGTTATGATACTACACGCTGAAAAGTTTGTCTCTTTTTTTTGTGGTTTAGGTCCAAACATAAAGTGTTTGTCGCTAGTCGCAAATATATAATACTTGTGCCCAAACACATTGTGTTTGCTATTCAATATAACAAGTTTGGGACACAATGATTAATATGTTGGAATATGTATATGTATTTGTGACCCAAATTTGGTTTTGTTTGTTGAAAACTGTTGAAAACAAAAACGGGACAGACACTAAAGAAAAAAATGCAACAGGTATTCAATTCACGAAACTAATGCTTGCAAGCATGTACATGATTACTGCAATATGTTGTGTAGATATAATTGCAATAGATTAACTTGTTTAAATTTACAGGATTTCATTAAATTTGTAGCATTTAAAACATTATGTTATTCGTTGCAATTGCAGGTGCATTCAAATCTTTGTACTAAATTTATACTCAAACCTAAGCATTATACTCTTAATATAATTAACTTGAGAACATTTTCCACACGAAAAGTTCCATGCATAAAAAATCATATCATCTCTTTTCAATGCAACCAGAAGACCATTATGCCAAACATGTCTTTTATACTTCGCATAAAGACCACAATTCAAACTACAAAAAAAAACGACACATAAATATAAACTACAAAATAAGAGACGGCCTGCAATCTAAAGCAAAAAATATTTTATTAAAATGCTCTGGAACGAACTTCTCACGCGCACACACTCACACAACAAGGATTCTTTTACTTAGAAATTGAATAGAGTAACTATTCACCCATTTGGAAAAGAAAACCTTTAGAAAAGTTTAGAAAAGTTTATTCAGCAGGCCTGGAAGGTAAAAAAGAAGACTGTAATAAAATACATATTTGTTACTTAATACATAATAATAATAATAATAAGTTTGCTGTGAAATGGCTTTAAGGATAAACGACCCTTTTTCGTCCCTCCAGCTCCAGTCCTTTAGGAAACAAGGTGTTTTGTTAAATATTTCCTTGGCAGACTTTTAATATCCAAAACTTTAATTTCGGTCCCAAATATTTAAATTGTAGGTGGGAATTAAACTGTACTGGGGTTTTAGAATTGTTATCCTCATTGAGTATATTAAATACAGACTACAGGGAATGGGAGGATGCGATGCCTTTAGCAGCATCACAAGTATAACGAAAAGGCCAACATAAGTTTTATTAAAAACTCTAAAAAGAAATACACAGTTTCCATTGCATCGGAAATTTTATGTTAAATAATTGAAAACGTTTTAAAGGTTTATTATTTGAAACTGTTATATTTTGTTATGTTAATCGATTCATAGTTAGACAGCGTAGTGAAGTTTCATTATAGTATTTATCTCATTACAATTTCATAGATGCATTACTTTTATTCATGAGTCTCACAGTGATTATCTTAATAGTTTCAAATTTTCACAGTTTTGTAATTTCAAAGTTACATAGTTTCAAAGTTGCATAGTTTCATAGTTACATAATTCCATAGTTTATTAGTTTTATTGTAACATAATTCCAAAACCTCATAGGTTAAAAATGTAATGAATTTCTAGTTTTACAGTTCCAAACTTTAATAGTTTGATAGGTTCGTACACTCACAGTTTCATATTTAGTTTCAAAGATTTACATTTTCATAGTTTCATAGTTACATAGTTACACTGTTATATAGTTACTTAGTTTAACAGCTTTATCGTAAATTAATCTCAAAACTTCATAGCATAGATAAAGGAATTAACTAGATATCGCACATGCCGTGGGCAATTTAGTGTTCTTGATGGAGCTGAATGCAATAATTACAACGTTTGATCCCAAACAAAATATACCTTGCAAGATGTATTTAGAAAAGGTGCTAACAAAAGGTGTGGTAGGCAACATCAACAGGGATTTTGTTTTGTTTAGTGGGCCGATGCTGTACAGGTCCACATAAACGAATACCAACAAAAACAGTACACCAAACAAGCACATAACCAAAATGCATTTGAATTAGAAAGTAGGGAACACAACGACATGAAAAAAACTAAATTAGTTGTTCAAATAGCACTACCTGGAAAATGATTCTATTTTTGTATTGAAAAAATATCCCACACTGTTGAATAAACGTCAGTGAATGTTATGAGAAACGTCAATGAAAGTTACAAAACGACGACACAGCATCTAGTGGCAGTACTTGCCAACGCCTGTGGGATATCTACTTATATCCTTTATCTATGCTTCATAGTTTCAAACTTTAATAACTTCATAATTTTTTGATAGATTAATGGATCCATTGATTCATAGATTCAAAGTTTCATATTTAATAGTTTGATAGTTTCGTACACTTACAGTTGCATAATTTATTACTATCATACTTAATTTCAAAGATTCACATTTTCATAGTTTCATAGTTACATAGTTACAAATTTGTATTGCTACATAGTTACATAGTTCCACAGTTTAATAGTTGGATCTGAAATTAATCCCAAAACTTCATAGTTTCAAACTTTACTAATTTCATAGTTTTATCGTCTCAACATTTAACTGTTGGATAGTTTTGTACCTTCCCAGTTTCATAGCTCAATAACGGGATTTTCAATAAAAGCGCTACAAAATACCAATGAAATTCTTTATTCCTGTGACAGTACGTTCGATGTCATTATGTACGGAACTCGATATCTTTTGCATGGCCACCACGGGCACGCTTGCAGAAGTCCAGACGCTGAACCCAATTTTCGACGGTTGTCATGCATAAATCGGCCGATACTGCTGCAATTTCACGTTCGATATTCGTAAGAAGTTCATCAATCGTCACTGGCTTGTTGGCATAGACTTGACGTAGCCCCACAGGAAATAATCTAACGGCGTCAAATCGCACGATCGAGGCGGCCAATCGACTGGGCCATTTCGTGAGATAACACGTTCACCAAACTTGGTTTCCAATAA
Organism: Phaonia tiefii; assembly: GCA_963931995.1. Lineage (NCBI taxonomy): Eukaryota > Metazoa > Arthropoda > Insecta > Diptera > Muscidae > Phaonia > Phaonia tiefii. Next base: position 17,113,726 of record OZ008368.1, on the reverse strand, counting down.
ATTGATTGTGGCATTCGCTGTGTGGCTTGTGGCGCCGTCCTGTTGGAACCACATGTCCTCCAAGTCCATATTATTCAATTGGGGCCAAAAATATTCGGTTATCATTCAACGGTAGCGATTCGCATTCACAAGTAATGTGCCGGTCTTGATCATCACGGAAGAAGTACGGCCCAATGACGCCGCCGGCCCATAAACCGCACCAAACCGTAATTTTTTCGTGATGCAATGACGGCTCATGGGTTACGTGTGGATTTCTGTCTGACCAATAATGCATATTTTGCTTATTGACGAAGCCATTCAGCCAGAAATGAGCCGACCATAAATTGGACTCCAAATTTCGGTAGTTAATTGTAATAATTTCGACTCGTTGTTGGCTCGTATATCTTTCCACGATGAAATGGCAAACCTTACTGAAGAGAAATGTCAGAAGAGCGGGAAAAAATATGGCGTCGTTTGCTGTCCCTATCGATTTACTTTTGTAGCGTCTCTGTTGAAAAAGCCGTTAGTTTCAGACTTAGTGTCAAAGATACTTTAGTTTATAGTCTCATATTTATACAGTGTCACAGTTTTATAGTTTCATAGATTTATAGCCCCATAGTTTAATAGTTTTACCGTAGTTATCAAAATCTCATAGTTAAAACATTTAATAAATTCATACTTTTATAGTTTCAAACTTAAATATGTGGATAGTTTCATACTTTCACACTTTCATAGTTTAGTAGTTTCATACTTAGTGTAACAGATACTTCAGATTATAGTATCTTATATGGATAGTTTCACAGTTTTATAATTTCACAGATTTATAGTTCCATAGTCTAAGAGTTTTACAGTATTTGTCAAAATTTCATAGTTAACAAATGCATAACTTCATAGTTTTATAGTATTAAACTTAAATAGTTTGACAGTTTCATACTTTCACAGTTTCATAGTTCATTAGTTCGAGACTTAGTGTCAAAGATACTGAAGTTTATAGTAACATATTTGTATAGTTTCACAATTTTATTGTTTCTCAGATTTATAGTTTAATAGTTTTACCGTAGTTGTCAAAATTGTATAGTTACACAATTTTATAACTTCAAAGTTTTTTAGTTTCAAACTCAAAAAGTTTGATAGTTTCATACTTTCACCGTTTAAGAGTTTACTAGTTTAAGACTTAGTGTCAAAGATACTTCAGTTTATAGTAATATATTTGTATAGTATCACAGTATCTATTATTGTTTCAAATTTTCACAGATTTATAGTTCAATAGTTTAATTGTTTACAGTAGTTGTCAAAATTTCATAGTTAAAAAATTTTACAACTTCATAGTTTTATAGTTTCAAACTTAAATAGTTTGATAGTTTCGTAATTTCACAGTTTCATAGTTTATTAGCCTCACGCTTAGTGTTAAAGATACTTTAGTTTATAGTATTATATTTGCGTAGTTTCACAGTTTTATAGTTTCACAGTTGTACCGATTTATAGTTCCATAGTTTAATTGATTCACCGTAGTTGTCTAAATTTCATAGTTAAAAAATTGTATAACTCCATTGTTTTTAGTGTCTAAGTTTGATAGTTTCGTACTTTCACAGTTCCATAGTTTATTAGTATCATACGTAGTTTCAAAGTGTCATAATTTCATAGTTTCTAGATGACTGTAGGTGTTTCAATCAGTTGCTGAGGGACTCTTGTGGCTTGTATACTTGCTCTGCCACCTTACTTATGCATTTCATTTGACGACGGTTACCTTGCATAGTGATGGCAACAATATAGATGGAATAACTCGCTAAACTGTAGATGGACGTACAAACTAATCCCGAAGGTGGAAACATGGACCTAACCCAATTTTTAACAGGCCATAGAGGATTTAGGAAGTACCTGTTTAAGTATGGACACGATACTTCACCGATGTGTGCAAGTTGCTCTAATATGGAAGAAGATTCAGAGCATGTTATCTTTAGTTACCCAAGATTTGAAGAAAATCGGAACAGCGCAATTGTCGAGCTAAGACCGGAGAATGTTATAGAAATAATGTTGAGCTCAGAGGAGAAGTGGTAGTTGCTCTACAACTATATAACCTCAGTTATGAAGAAGCTGCGCATAGAAGAAGAAATACTAAAGGCAGGTAGGAGAGCGGAAGTGCAAAATGAAGTAGCCTAAATGGTATACCACCCCACGAAGTAATAAACTCGAGAGTCAGACCCGCGGGGAGAGTGGTGGAAAACTGTGAAGACAATTTAGTGAGTAGGCGGCAGAAATGTGCTTCATCTCACACAATGAACTTGTTCATATTTTTTCGAAGAATATGAAAAAAAGTTCATAGATTCATTAATTTATAGATTCATATATTCATCGATTCAAAGATTCATTGATTCATTGATTCATAATTTCAAAGTTTAATTGTCTCATAGTTTCACATTTTCACAGTTTCATAACTTCTTACCTTCACTGTTTCATAGTTTCATAACTTCCTAGCTTCACTATTGAACATGTTCATAGTTCAATAATTTCATAAATTCACAGCTTCATAGTCGTAAAGTTACAACAAGTTGCATAGTTGTATGTCTCCATAGTTTCAAAACTTCATAGTGTAAAATTTGAAATTTTACAGTTTCATATGTTGATAGTTTTATAATTTATAAATTTTATAATAAAGTGCCTATATTCAAGTGAACCAAAAAAAATAGCACATTTTTGGACGTTTTTTTGTAAATTGCCCAACAGAACTTCTTTAGTTAAGAAACCACTATTGTCATGATTTTTTTATATCTCAAGATGTCTAGCTGCCATTTCCATTTTCAAATTCTGAAATCCGTTACAAATTGCAAAAGATACAGGCTGCTGAATATGGAATTTTTACTGCCTTTAAATAAGTGAACCGGAGTGTACGAGTAGTATCATAGTAATATAGTTTTTAGGTTTCAGAGTAATATACGAGGGCTGATCAATAAGTCCGTGACTTTTCGAACTTCCCTCATAGTTATATGAAATGCAGCACTGATCAAGTACCACCTGTTAGTAGACTACTGTCAAATTTTGAGCAAGTTCCGTCATTTACTTTGGGTTTAACAGCTGTTCAAAATATACAACCTCGTGCATTTTTTTTAAAAACTGTAAAAAAATTAATTTTAAACATTATTTTTTGCGAAAAACCCGTCAATCAAACCAAGTAAAAGCTTGATAAATACTATGGGGACTCTGCACCATCGATTTGAATGGTCAAAAAGTGATTTATGAGTTTCGTTGTGGTCGCACAAGAACAAATGACGCTGAATATTCTGGACGGCCAATTGAGGTCAATACACCCGAAATGTCAGAAAAAATCCGCGACATGGTGTTGGCCAATCGAAGAGTAAAAGTGCGTGAAATTGTTGATGCCATAGGCATTTGATATGGCAGTGTGGTTTTGATTTTAAATAATCAGTTGGGTTTAGGAAAGCAGTCTGCAAGATGGGTCCCGCCTTTACTCTCAATTGACCATAAACGTAATCGTGTGACAACTTCAAACGATTGTTTGGAGTTGTTTCATGGGGCTACAACTATTTCCTATTTCCAAACCTAAAGAAATGGCTCGGTGGAAAGAGATTTAGCTCCAACGATGAAATTATTGATGAAACAAATGCCTATTTTATGGACCTTTTTGGGAAGGGATACAAAAATTGGAGAAATGTTGGACTAAGTGTCTTGAGCTGAAAGGAGATTATGTTGAAAAATAATTTTGGTTTGCAAAAAAAAAAACTGTGTTTCATTCAAAAAGTCACGGACTTATTGATCCGCCCTCGTAGTTGTGCAGCACCAAAGTTTCCTAGTTTCACAGTTGCTATTTCTATGGATTCAGGGTTTCCCAGTTGCATACTCTCAAATTTCCATAGTTTCATAGCTCCATAATTTGATAGTTTTATGATTTCATAGTCTCGAAGTTTCTTAACATTTTCGTGGTTTTATAGTAAATAGCTTCTCAAAAAGCCGTTCAAAACCGTTGAAAAATTGTAGCTCCCAAAGAGCTGGAAAGCGCTCAGATCGCTGTTTGTAAGAAGTTCTTCCCAGTCCCTTCGTGGGATGTAAAGGGAAATTATTTATTCATTGTATAGTAAATGGGTTCATCAAAGCATCATACTTTCAAAATATCTAACGATTTATTTTCCATATTTTAATAGTTCTTATACATGAGATCCTGGGTTCTATCCCTGCTCTGAGCACATTCAATTGCTTTCGACGGCGATCACTTCGCATAGTGACGGCGACACTATCGAGTATTTAGCCACGATAAAGGCTTGTCAAAAAATACCGTTCGGAACCGGTGTAAAACCGTAGGTCCCGATCAGTGAGTATAAAACTAAAAAGCGCATAGCTCACAGGTTGTGAGAAGCTCTTCCCAATTCCTTCAAGCGATGTACTGGGAAACCATTTCCTTTTTTTTAAATTATGGTTTAAAATTATGGCATTACGAGTATCTAAACGGTTTGTCAAATTTTTGTAGTTTTATAGGAAATAGTTTCTTAGTTTCAAATTATTAATTGGTATAAATTTGGATTGCTGTAAATTTTTATATAATAATAGTTTTATAGTTACAAAGTTTTTAGTTTGTAGATTAATAGTCAAAAACTTTAAAATTATGACATACTCCATAGTTTCACAGATTCATTGTTGTATTGATATTATAGTTACATTGTTACAAAGTTTAATAGTTCTTTTGGATCCATTGTATCATAATTACATAGCTGCATATGTACATAATATTTTAGTTTCCAAGATTTTATAATTATTGGTTAATAGTTTCGTAGTTTTACAGTATCATAGTTGTATACTTTTGCAGTTCATCAGTTTCATAGTATTATAGTTTAATATTTGCATAATTTTATAGATGCAGGGTGTCACAGTATCACAGTTTCTAGATTTTTAATTTTAGATTTCATCGTTTCCAAGTTCAGAGGTACTACATACGTAACTAGTTGCATAGTCTCATAGTATTCTTCGTTTCGTAGTATATTAATTTCATAGTTGCACAGCTTCATAGTTTTATAGTTAGTCAAATAGTTTAGTTAGTTAAATAGTTTAACACACATATGGACAATTTTAAATACCTCTTCAATTGGAAACAGTGCGCTGCTATCTTAATGCTGAGAATGGATACTTAAGGCAACATCTTAAGGGGTTATCTTTTGTATCACAAGTAGGAGAAGTGCATGGTTGTTTCCTTTTCTATGAGTTTTCATGATTTTTATCTGAATTTTATTTCCTTAAAAATATACTACTACTACACTCGATTCAGTTTAACAATATATAAACTTTGTGAAGCATTTTCTTCTTGTCCTGACACACAATAGCCTGGAATACGCAAACAACTCTGCTTGGTCCACATACAATTCAATATGCTACCACCCCCCCATCAGCGGTGCATTGGAAAATTTCTAGCCAAGCAAAAGGCCACTTAAAGCCTCAGGAATGAAAGGAAGCTAAAGAAGCAGCTACACTACAAGGATGTAAAATTTACAATAATAGTTAGAAGCACCAGCTGTAGAAGACGACGAAGGATATCAAGGATGCAAAAAAAAAAATTGTTAAGTGTAGTAATAAGGAAATGTTTATTGTGTTCTCAATGAAATACTTATGGGCATGTGAATGAAATCTAAAGGATCAATCGAAAAACATCTCTTAGCAAAATTAAGAGACTAATTGGAACACTGCAACGACAAAGAGAGCGAGGAAAGGGCGCCACTAAATATTGAATGGCATAGAAAAGAAAGACTTAAGAAAAAGACCTTTGGTTACCCTCAAAGGGATTCCTTGCGAATGTACGTGTTCTTTTAGTGGTTATAGCAAAAATGTTGTTCTCTTTTTCTTATGTCGTATTTTACATTGCTGTGGTTACGTGCAGACATTTTTGGTTTAATATTTCACCCAAACACCAGCGATCTCCTTAGTTTATATCTACGTGTTCCTTAACCTGAAGTTGGCTGTAGTTTAAGTTGGTGTTAATGCCGTATGACTGTAATAAATCGTACAGGTATAAAACGTTTATGGGTGGTGCGAATTGTTCTTCTTACATTTCATGTAATTATTTTTAACTAAGTTTTCGTTTTGTCTGTTCTCTGATTGTGCATTGGAGTTTGAGCATGCCAGACGTCGTTAATTTAGAGTGCGATACAACTTTATAGTCTTCTGAAGGAATATGTTTATTTAAACCTCTTACCTTTAAATTTACCCTTACCTTGAGCGAAAAGACGTTACGAAAATGTTTAAACACTTTCGATTACATACTGAAATTCAACAAGGATAATTTATTAAATTGTTATTTATAAGAATTCCTTAACAGGGTCACTAAAATGAATATGTAGTTGGTCAGAGTTGTCATTTATGGAGCAATACATGCCATTGGGGGTCATGAGAGGGAGATGAGAGTATTTTATCTAAAATTTGTAAATATATTTTTAACCCATTAACGCCGGCTCCCTTATAAGTGGGAGAAAAAGGTTGAAACTTAGTGGAGGATGCCATAGGGTCACTCATATTCCGCTCACAAAAATTCAGCCCCTATCTCCACCCATAGCCCGTGCAGGGGGTGGTGCGTTTTCGCACCCGTCGGCGTTAGTGAGTACAATTTTAGTATTGGAAAGATTTTTTTTTAAATAATTGCATTGTAAAGGAAAATTCATGGATTAAGCTGAAGTGTATACTCAATTTATTCAAAAATGAGATAATAATATATAAAAGGTAAAGTAATGCATTTTCAAAAGATTGCACGTTATTTATGGGTTACGGCGTGGTATGCTGAGAAACATTTCGGATGCACTGCCACTTTGAACTTGGCACAATAGTAGATGTTTGCGAGGCACAGTGGCGACAGCGAATCCGTTTTATCCTCTCTTCAACGTTGTGACCAATATTATCCAGTTTTAATCGTTTTTGAGCTGGTGTGTCTTGAGTTTTGGGACCACGATGATATGCCACTACCTCACTTTGCAGCAACGAATCAGTCTTCTTTCTTGCAACCACTCTAGTCACACGAGCAGAGTTTCTTTAGATTTGAAATGGCAGTGAGTATTAATTTCAGTGTTCTCTGAAAAGTATTACTTTTGTTTTGCTTCAAATTGTTTTGATGTGTTTGATGATTTCGATCTCATTTATTTTTCATTTTGTTTCTAAATGAATGGTCACATAAGTACCAGTTTGTTTTGCTAGCAGTGAATGTAGTATTTGACGCACTCACTTTTGAAGCGAATGTCTTGTTATGTCATTCAAGATATTCATTGCAGAGGTTTAATGCACACTTCCCTTCTCCAAGCAGCAATGTGGGCAGGCCGGCTAAGGTAATGCTAGAGGGATGCAGTTATTCGTGATAACTTGGGTATCTGTATGTTCGCAATTCGCAGTAAAACAATCACAACATTCAGTAGCCGACTATGTAACACATCCGGCTGCAAGTGCTGAGGTCGTGTGCTCGAATCCTGAGGTTTACTTACTTACTTATCCGGTCTCGGACAACCCCGGGGAGTCAGAGACCTTATAAATAGAAGATAACATATTTCACCAACCAGTTCGATCTTTTGCTTTATTTCTCTAGTTGGCAATACCAAGTGTACGCAGGGATTCGTCAACCTGATCCCTCCAGCGGAGTCTTGGTCTTCCTATTTTTCGTCTTCCTTCGAGTTCGGCTTCGAAAACCCTTCGTGCTGGTTCGTCTTCATCCATTCTACTGACATGGCCTAGCCAGTGCAATCGCGTTATTTTGATCCGCTAAATATGTGAATGTCAGGATAATGCCCATACAACTCATGATTCATGTGACACCGATACTCGCCGTTGTGCACTATAGGGCCATAATTTTTTCAGAGTATTTTTATCTCAAAGGCTCCTACAGATGTTTCGTCTGCTTGCGATAGGACCCATGATTCTGCGCCATAAAGCAAGACAGGTTGAATGAGAGTCTGGTACAGCTGGAGTTTTGTTACACGAGAGAGGGCTTTATCTCTAAAGTACTTGCTTAGACCAAAATAACATCTATTCGCAAGCACAATTCTCCGCTTGATCTCAAGGCTGACGTTGTTGTTTTTGTTCACGGCAGATCCGAGGTATATAAATTCGTCCACTACCTCGAAGTTATAACGGTTATCAACGCTAACGCTTTGGTCTAATCGCGTGGACGCCCTGTTCGTTGAAACCATTAATTTTGTCTTGTCCTCATTTACCGTCAGACCCACTTTTGCTGACTGCTTCTCAATTCTCGAAAAAACCACAGTAACTTCTGTAATTGTCCGCCCAATGATATCTATATCATCAGCATACGCGAGCAACATGTGACTTTTGCTGCTGATGGTTTTATTTATGTTGACAGCAGCTTTTCTCCTAATGATCTTAATTAAGATGTTAAAGAGATCGCATGATAGGGTGTCACCTTGCCTGAGGTCTCGCTTAGTTTCGAAAGGTTCGGTAAGATCCTTACCAACTTTCACTGCGGATTTGGTGTTCGTCAAGGACATCCTGCAAGGCGTATGAGTTTTGCAGGAATACCAAGCTCAGACATTGCTTCGTAGAGTGTCCCCCGTTTCGGGATATTGAAGGCCGCCTTATAATCGATAAACAGATGATAGATGATCGATAATAGAGGATAGGAGTAAATAGATGATAGATGATTGGCGTAACGTGAAAATTTGGTCGGTTGCCGATTTTCCAGGCCGAAAGCCGCACTGGTATGGTCCAACCAGGTCAGCGATAATTGGTTTTAGTCTTTCACGCATTATACTTGATGGAACCTTATATGCTATGGATAAAAGCCTTATTCCACAGTAGTTGGCATAGATACTAGGGTCACCTTTTTTAAATATGGGACATAGTACACTGAGACTCCTATCGCCGGGCATGCAGTCGTCTAACCAAATTTTGTTAATGAGCTGATGCATGCACCTTATCAGCTCATCGCCGCCAGCCCTAAACAGCTCCGCCGGTAATCCATCGGCTCCTGCGGCTTTCTTGTTCTTAAACCAGGCAATAGCTGTTCTGACCTCGTCTTAGATGTGATTCCTGACCGAAATTTTGCATAAAAGAGATCGTGAGTGCTTCATTAGCGTTCGCACATACGTATAACCAAAAATATTTTTCTTAGCAAAAATGTACTCATTAGCGCCGACGGGTGCGAAAACGCACAGCATGAACCTGTGCAAATTTGAAATTCATATGAGTTAAATATAGGGCAGAGGGCTACCGATCCATATTATTAGATAATTTTTAATTATTTTTTTTCTATCTGTTTTATCTGTATAATAGGGTTTTTTTATGCATGTTGAAAAACCTGTACTTGGCGATGCGCTTATCATCAAGTAGATGGCGTCGTATGAAAAAACAGTCTATGTAAAATATGTAAAGCCATCCATATTTTATCCATACCAAAAGACAGAAAAGCGATATCAATTACAAAACATTTCCTATAAATTTTCAAAAAAACCTATTTTTTTGATGCGTTTTCGCACCCGTCGGCGTTAATGGGTTAATCCTTTTTTTAAAATTTTGAAAATGAGAGTGTATCATTTGATGTTGCTCTGAGATCCTACGAGCATAAGAAAAAGTCATGCGATTTCAGCCCCTGAAATAACGAGCTATGGTATGACAAACTGATAATAATTTTGCACATCCTATAGACGTTATAGATTAACCTACAGTGACGAGCAAAATTGTAACAGGTTTCACCTAATTCAAGTTTAAAACTTAAATTTTTAGCATAATTTAACCTTAACACTAAAACATTTTTTTGAATTTTTCTTTGATATCTAGGGTCTCTTTCATAATTAACACTTAAATGGAGGGCTCACAGCTGATGCAAATCAAGTCATAAAAAGACAATTCGAAGATATTTTGAGGTAAAGTAAATGTACTGTCATTAATGACAGGCAAATGACAGGCATTGACTTTGGTTTTTTACCGTTACCTTAGGAACGAAACACTTTTTGACATTGTACGTTACAGAAGTAAATAGAGTTGACCTTGGCGGAGAATTTCGCACTAGTTTTGGAATTTTTTATATTTCATTTTTTTTTTTTTACATGTTCGCAATTCGTCGTTGCAAAATCATAACATTCGATAGCCCAGTAGATAAAGCGTCCGACTGTAAGTTCCAAGGTCGTGCGTTCGATTCCTGTGGCTGCAGAAACAAGTTTATTTATAAGAATTACAATTGGTTAAAGTATAAATCTGAAATATGAAACTAATTTGCATATTTATTTTGTTATTTTTACTTAAGTCCTTCTAAAACTACTCTTTTAGCAGGCTTTCATAAGGCCTTCTAGTAGAGAAGGATGAATGGCCTTGCCTCCCAATCTCACGCAATGTTAAAAAGAAAGGAGGAGGTAATGTGTAGGGAAGGCCTGCGGTATTCTAAGGAATGCCTTCTGGGTCATGATTTCAGGACTTCCAGTTCCTGATTTCCTCCGCTGGGATGTATCTTATATATATTTAAAAGAGCGTAATATGTAAAAAAACCAAAATGTTACAATAACGCAGTCTCTTTAATGTTATAACATTGCATTCTCTTCATAGATTCACAGATTCATATATTCAGAAATTCATAGATTCATGAATCCGTAGATTCATAGATTAATATCTTGATAAATTCAGATATTCATGGATTCATAGATTCATCAATTCATAGATTCATGGATTCATAAATTTATATTCTGTATATCGTAGGTTGACAGGAAAAACTCACTAAGTGCGTTTAGAGCACAATGGAGATAATGGGGTTTTAATCAATTATTTTGTACCAAAATTCTTTTTTAGTAGTTATCGACTTAAAATAGTAGATTATAATAAAACTATATTTCTTTTTTATAGTTGAGCTTGTATCTTTGTGTTAAATGCAAAAGTCTTCGTAAAAGTGTGAAATGAAGGACTTAATGAATTTTACCTGCCGGGATCACAAACATAGAGGCACATAATGAAAAACAAATTCTACCTTTAGTAAGATTAATCATTTATTTATTTAAAGAAAAAAAAACACTTTCGTCGTCCTCTATATCGCTTTCATCACTTCATCATTAGATGGCTCTGGTAAGCGTTCCGGATGTACAAAATTAATAGTGGGCAAACTTTTGAACCACGGGATAACTTCTTCTGGAATTAGACCAGCATCGCAAAGTTTTACAAGGTCAGTTTTTTTTTTGCTCGTGAAATAGGTAAAAGATTACAGTATGCTGATTTTAGTTCAACTATTGTCCTTCGGCGACCTCTTCCGGATACATTTATTTTTTTGTAGTCAGATGTATGATCGTATCTATAATATAAAATTTCTGGGAATTCTTTTTCGAATTTTAAACACTATTTTAAGCCATGACAGTTTTTCACCACACTCGTCTTTGTTCCGGATTTTGATAGTGGTAGCTACTAGTTCCTGTAGGTTATAGAAATCCGCGAACTTTAAGAGATGAACTTGATATTCACCCTTCTTTTTATCTTTTTTGGAAGATCTAGCAGATTGAAAAATCCGTATCCAGTCAGACATTGTGTAAGCGCTTTTATTTTTTTTTTGCCGACTCTATTGCGGAATGCATGGAGTCACATTCCATGTGCGAATGACCTGACTCTAAAAATTTTAGCTCCAATCTGTTGAGATGGCTTAAATGTTTTACAGCATACATTAACACGGCTGCTACTTGCTGGTTTCTGTTCTGACCACCACAAGTGTCACAGAAGAGTGAAACATCTGTCACGGTCAAGGGCAATGTTTTTAGGAATCGAAACAAAATTGAGCCTATCTCATTGCTCCCTCGCTTACCATTCAATTCATTCCAAGTGTAACAATGATCCTTTTCTCCGCTTCCTACGTAGATAGTCAAATTATATACGCATATCTTTCTGGAATAATAAAACAATGAGACTCTCGAATACGGCAACTGGAGGACACTTTGCAAATCGAAAGTACAAGTAATGAACGCAGGATCATTTTTGCATCTCAGTTTATCATTTTCCTTGACTTCATTACACTGGTTTTTTCTGATTAAATGCATTGACTGCTCTGCTTCCAGCTCGTTTTTATTTATGGCTTGATCATATTTAGCGCACCTTGCACAGAGGTCTTTTTTTGGTTTAAAAAACGAATAGTTATAATTATCGCAGAATATCCTTCTATAAGTTTTTTCGCTGACAATTTCAGTAATATTGCGTTCTTTGCAGAAATGATTACGGTAAAGATTATACATCTTCCAAATAGACAGATCACTATTTAGGTACAGTTTCTTTGAGGACTTTCGAACATAGTGGGATTCCATAACTGGGAAGCTTTCTATATGTGTTTTTACTAAAGCGACCAGTAATTCGCTAGTTTTGTTACCAGGCGCCTTTCGGCCTCTTTTATCGTTATCAGTAAATGATCCAAAATGGGAACCGCTGATGGCTGTATTAATAGGCCCATTCGAAATACACAACGTCTTTTCAAAAAAATTTGAACATACTCTATGACGTGTTCCAGAGCTATTTTCTAAGAAATATTTTTTAGAAACATAGCGTGCTTTATCACTGCTGGGATCTACTTTTCTTCGTTTCGGTGGCTCTGCTTGGACAAATTTTAATATAAAATCTTTCTTTCTAGCAAAGTCACAAAATCCCCAATACAATTTACAAATTTTTTGTCTGTCCTCTTCTGTAATATTGCTTGTACACTTAAACTTACATTTGGAACAATCAGCAAGTTTTGGAGCTTTTGCAGGATGGCTTTTGTTTTTGGTAGTATAAGGCATACATTTTTCTCGACGAGATTTCACTACATTGACTTTCCAGGTTTCTGGGAGATTTGTTCTGCATCTTGTTAGAACTTTTTTGTCAATTTCATCCCAATAATCGGAATTGTCAGAATCCTCTCGTACAGGCTGGAAAGTTGGGTCATCATTGGAATCTCCACTAAAGTCTGTATCAACACTATTGCAATCATAGTTCACAAGTCGATATGTGTCGTTTTGCATCTGCCCAAAGTCAAAGAGAGCTTATGATTATGATTGAAATTTTGACAAGCAAAAACTATAAATATAGTTGTGAGTTGTAACTTACATTAACTTCAATTCCTTTGGCCTCTTCGTTCAAATCGTTCTGAATACTATCAGCTGCATGTATGCCTTGTAAAACTCCAGTATGAATCTTAATGTATAAAGGATGCAAAATCAGTTTTGAATATAGAATTAAGCCCGATGTTAATATTATGGTTTCAAAATAGTAGGTAATAGATAATACAAAAAATATTACTTACATGGTTTTGGTTTACATCATTAAAACTTGTGACACCAGATTGTGGTACCTCAAATACTCTAACAGATTTATCATCAAACAAATCTCTTTGAGCACCAAGTATGGATTTATTATTCTATAAGAAGGATTCCATAAATTAATATTATTATCCTCAAGTTGAATCTAAACATAAAGAAAGTACTTACAAGACTATCGAGAGTTTCTTTATGCCTTTGTTTATTCATTGCCAATTCGGCCAAGTATTTACCTCTTGTCTTACCAAAGTCACACGGACGACTGAATGAAAGAGCATAAGAATTTTGTGAGAGGCGGTCTTCCACAATTGTGGTATGAAATGGAAATCCCTGTTTTAAGAATACGTTCTACTGAAATAGGGACTTCCCCGTATTGAGTGTAGCAACGCGATGGTAGAAGTTGGTTTGAGGATAATTTGCTCAGTTACTATCATGTTGGAGGAACAGCAGTTATCTTGTGTGTTTTTGTTTATTTCTTTTATGTATGAAAAATACAATTTCAAATAAAACAAAAATTCTGCCAAGTTCATTAAGTACGTATGTATATAGCATAGAGTGTTCGCAAGAAATATTCATTAAGTACGTTCATGATTTTTTCCTGCCGTAAAAATCTGAAAGACCGCAGTTAATGAAATTTGAAAATTTGAAACTGGTATTTTGGAAGCACTTAGGGACTTACTGAGTTTTTCCTGCGATACATAATTGAAAACTATAGTACTTAGCATTAAAAAGTAATTTTAGTTAAAATGTGTACTTAGTGAGTTTTTCCTGTCAACCGACGATATATTCTATTTATATGTATACATATATATATTTACAAATATATACTAGCTGACCCGGCAGACTTCGCCCTGCCGACAACAAGTATTCAATGATGTCAAGGCCACAAATGAATTCACACATTTTATATAGGAAAACACATCATCACAAAAGTGTGCGTAAAACGGAAATGCGTAGATATTTCTCGATGTTTTTTGGAACGAAGTTATGGGCTAAATGAAAAAAATTAAACAACTTTTTTGACGTAGAATACGTCTTACCTTACGGTATAGGGAGTCATGTCAGATTGTTATTGTTGTAATCTTTATTTCATTGATTATGAGGAAACGGCGAGATAACTTTTTTTACAATTTTTTTTTGTAGGTAAATGAAGATGTTATCTTTTGTTTGATATACATTTCATATTGGTTGATATCTTCCTAATATTTAAATTTCTCAAATGAAAATTGTTTACACACATACACTCCAACATATGTGTGTGTTTGAGTTTGTAGCGTGAACACAACCTATGCTGCTGTTTCAGTGTGGACACAAACCTTCGGCTGTTGTTTTGATTGATGAAATATTGAAATTTCGTATATTTACTTATGTATTTAAGTGAAACAAAATGTTAAATGTGAATTTGAATTTAACATGGATATATAATTATAAAAAATATAAATCAAATTGATTTGCGTCTGTTATTTATCATTTATCCTTACTCTTTTAATTTAAAAACATATTTAACCTATTTTTCCTACCATAAGCTTATGTATATTATCAAAAGTAACTATCAAATAAATAAATTCATTTACTTACGTTATTTATCATTTATTGTTATATATGTTTTCTGTCTTATCGGATGGCGTATTCGATTCTGAAATGTGAAATGAAAAAAATCTCCAGTGTAGTTTTAGGTACAAGAATTATTTTATCAACTTTATTACATCCCAGTATTATCAACTATATTGGGTACTTTTGCTTTGGTTTGTGTCTAGACTAACATATGGAGGCAAAATTCTTGTTTAATGGGAAGTTTCTAGGAGGAGCGCCTGTAATCAATATCTATATATACATATATATCTATACATATATAAGTATAGCTGGACCCGGCAAACTTCGTTTTGCCTTCAAAGTTTTTGTAATGCCCAAGGGTGAACAAAATTATTTTGCTCCATTATGTTTGCAGTAAATGAATATATCTGCTGGCGTTCCGACACGGGCTAATGCCACGTTTAGTTGACAATGGGCAAATAAACCTGTAGAATGTAAAATAACTATTTGTATTTGTTTAGATTTCGATCGTGTGCTGATTTGTCTAAAAAGCTTCTCATTATACTATAATAGCTGTACCCGTTGCGCTTCGCTACCCCAGAATTGTATGTTTAATGAATCACAATTTTGTTATTTTTTTTTCTATTTATTCAAGTGCTCTAGGATATACAATATGTCTAGTTTTGCCATCTCGTGCAAATGTATATTAGTCGGAAGGTTTACCTACACGTGAACATGTAACATATATTGTCCGTGGGAAAACACAGATTTGTCAAATTTAAGCGACTGCCCTTGCGCTTTATTAATGGTCATCGAAAATGGCAACAGAATCGGAAACTGGAATCTTTTGAAAGCGATGGTCATGGGAGTGCGTGGAACCAGTACATCAGTTCGTTTAAAATTTCCAGTTATTATAGTAGCATCTATAAGATTATTCTGAATTTTTTTAAAAATGCATTATTGGGATTACGATATTTAGGATTCTCTCGAAATAGACCTCAATGATATTCATATTCATTCGTACCTGTGGTCACTTTCTTGGCGTCATAGTATGACCTTTTTAATAGCCGTATTTTTATTGGTTTTCCCCAAAAAGTAATTTGCATCATATCAGTAGTATATGTACCAAACCTCACATTCCTACACTGTATCAAACAATTGTCCGTACACCTGGCAGTTGTGAACATATTTCAATGCATCTCAAAAGATATATGGCCGATATGATTCAAATATTTTTTTTAAAGATAGAAGCATTGAACTAGTTTAAATAGGTGCCTTTTCATAAAAAAGGTAAATTTTCTCAAAAAAAAAAACCTATTCATATTCTTAAAAAAAGTAACTTTTGTCAAAAAAAATACATTACCTTAAACAAGAACCTTAGCTTAAAAAACGTAAATTTTCACACAAAAAGTAAATTTTCTTAAAAAAGTTTTTTTTTAAGTAAGTACCTTTTGGTTTATTTGAATTTGAATTTTTATGACCGATTTTTGTTAGACTTTTCGGTTAATGTATGAGAAATTCATACTACAAGCTAACAAGTCATGAACATTTCTCTAATTGAAAATGATTGGTTTTTGTTGGAAATAATAGACAATTCAGTTCAATACACACTCACTGGCATGACTGGTTACGAACTCCGTAACAAGTTCATCATCAGATGCCTAACTACTGTGCCTGAATTGATGCCATCGGTCAATCGTATATATACAAACTCAATTCTGCAATTCAGCACATGTGCGAATTAGTATCGATCGAAGATCCCTAAGTATCAACATCACTGAAAGGCCTATAATTCCAACAACAAGAACAGACAGAATTTTTCCACCATGTTCTTCTTTTCTTCATGAGTTCTCGCATTGTTGCAGTGCTTTGAGGTGAGATTTTAATCTATATCACAGACTTGTATTTTTGTCTATTATTTCCAACAAAAACCAACCATTTTTCAATTAGAAAATGTTCATGACTCGTACGCTTATAGTATGAATTTCTCATACATTAACCAAAAAGTGCCTTTTCTTAAAAAAGTACATTTTCTTACAACAAATTGCTTTCTCTTAAAATACTACTTTTTCTTTAAAGACTACCTTTTTTGTGAAACAAAATAACTTTTCTTGAGATAAGTACCTACTCTTAAAAATTTACCTATTCTTGAAAAAATATTACCAATTCTAAAAAACTTCCCAATTCTCAAAAAAAAAACATTTTCTTCAAAATACCTTCTCCTATAATAAACCATTTCTTACATAAATTCCTTTTCTTAAAAGTACCTTTTCTTAAACATAAAATAAAACATTTTCTTTTCTTGAGATAAGTAGCCTTCCTGAAAATAAGTACATTTTCTTAAAAAAATAACCTTTTCGTAAAACGAATACCACTTCTTTAAAAAGTACCTGTTCGTAAAAAAAGTGCTTCTTTGTAGAAAAAAATTCATACTCTTATGACTTTTCTTACAAAAAGTACTTCTTCTTAAAATAAACCTTTTCTTCAAAAAAAAACTTTTTCTTCAAAAAAATACCTACTCTTAAAAAAATACCTTCTCTTACAAAAATTCATTTTCTTAAAAGTACCATTTCTCACAAATAAAATAATACCTTTTCTTTTCTTCTCTTGAGATAAGTAACCTTTCTGAAAATGAGTACATTTTCTCAAAAAAAAAATAACCTTTTCCCAAAAACAGTTTCACTTCTTTAAAAAGTACCTGTTCTTACAAAAAGTACTTCTTTGTAAACAAAAATGCATACTCTTATGGCTTTTTCTTACCGAAAGTACTTCTTCTTAAAAATAGTAAACCTATTATAAAAAAAACATTAGCTTTTAATTAAAGAGGTAAGTACCTCTCTTTAAAAATCAACATTTCGGGAAAATATAATATATATTTTTACAAAAAGGACCTAAAAATTGTCCTTTTTTAAAAAATTAATTCTATAAAAAAAATTTCTTAACAAAAGTTTATCATTTTACAAAAAGTATCTTTTCTTTTCAACGGGCGCCTTACGCGGGCGCCTTACGCGTGTTGGATCTAACTAGTACATAATAATAGCGAAAGAATCTTCGTTCTAACCCGGTGTCCCTGACACTTCATGTAATTTTTTTTTCTACTGCGTGTATTGTCTTTGAATTTGAGGACTTGAGATTTTTTTTAGCAAAAATGGAGAAAATAGGGGAGAAAGTATTTGTGTAAAAAAGCCCCAATTCCAGTTGGGTCTTTTTTGCTCAACACATTTCGCTGTTTTCGACACAGAATGAATAGTTTTGATGCAATAACTACGAATCTACTTTAAATAGATGTGGGATTTTTTTTAAATTGCACAAACTACGACTTTTGGGAAACTTTAGCATCATTAAGTCTATTTGACAAAAAATAAACTTGAGCCCTTTTTGCCCCACACCGATGATATGAATACAAACGAGGCTTTGCTAAATCCTCTAATAAGGGTTTTTCAATAAGAGCGCTACAAAAGTTTTTTTAAATTAAACAAAACCGGTTTTAGATACCAATGAAATTCTTTATTCCTGTGAAAGTACGTTCGATGCCATTATGTATGAAACTCGATTTCTTTTGCATAGCCACCACGGGCACGCTTGCAGAAGTCCAGACGCTGAACCCAATTTTCGACGGTTTCGCAGCATAAATCGGCCGATACTGCTGCAGTTTCACGTTCGATATTCGTACGAAGTTCATCAATCGTCGCTGGCGTGTTGGAATAGACTATAGACTTGACGTAGCCTCACAGGAAATAATCTAACGGCGTCAAATCGCACGACCGAGGCGGCCAATCGACTGGGCCATTTCGTGAGATAACACGTTCACCAAACTTGGTTTCCAATAAATTGATTGTGGCATTCGCTGTGTGGCTTGTGACGCCGTCCTGTTGGAACCACATGTCCTCCAAGTCCATATTATCCAATTGGGGCCAAAAATATTATTGAACGGTAGCGATTCGCATTCACAGTAATGTGCCGGTCTTGATCATCACGGAAGAAGTACTGCCCAATGACGCCGCCGGCCCATAAACCGCACCAAACCGTAATTTTTTTGGGACGCAATGATGACTCATGGATTACGTGTGCATTGCTGTCTGACCAATAACGCGTATTTTGCTCATTGACGAAGCCATTTAGCCAGAAATGAGCCTCATCGCTGAAGATGATTTACCGATGAAAATCCGAATCATTTTCAAGTTGTTGCTCAGCCCAATTCACGAACATACGACGCTTATGGTGGTCCAGCGGCTTCAGTTCTTGCGTCAATTTGATCTTGTAAGGATGTAGGCCAAGATGTTTTCGTAAAATTCGCCACAACGACGTCACAGAGATGCCCAACGCTTGAGAACGACGTGTGAGAGACACATTTGTGCTTTCTTGAACTGAAGCCTCAGCGGCAGCAATATTCTCGACACTACGGGCACTTCTTTGTCTCACTGGTACGGGAACATTTTGTACTGTGCCTGTGGATTCAAATTTTTCCACTAGACGCTCAATTGTTGATCTGGTAGGACGATTATGACGACCATAAATTGGACGTAGCGGTCTTAAAGTTGAGGCCACTGACTCCAAATTTCGGTAGTAAATTTTAATAATTTCTACTCTTTGTTGGCTCGTATATCTTTTCATGATGAAATGGCAAACCTTATTGAAGAGAAATGTCAAAAGAGCGGGAAAAAATATGGCGTTGTTTGCTGTCCCTATCGATTTACTTTTGTAGCATCGCTGTTGGAAAACCCGTTATTATTATTAATTATTCGCTTAGTAAAACTTCAAACGGATATACCTTTTCCTATTTGCTTTGACTCCAACGATCACAGAAGTTAGTTATAACTTACCAACCAAATGATTATGCAAAGGAATCTCATATACGGTAAACATTCGTTCCAGGAAGTTCTTTCCTTTTATGAAGATGGTTTTCACACGCGAATGAGTGTGTGGCGTATACGTGTTCTAATTGAATTGAATATAAATCATATGTTTGTGGCGTCTATATTAATAAGCAAGTATAACTTCAATTGGAAACACTTCATTTACGATTTCCTTTGAGTAAAACACGCTTATTGGCAAAATCGCAAATGTTCCTGGTAGTCAATTAAAATCTACTCCTCCAATGTACTACGTACTCCTCCTGCATAATCGATTTGTGTTGGTATTCGGAGTGGCGCCAATTCAAAAGAACTCTATTAGTAAATAAATTTTAAACATTAGTTTATTAAGAGTAAATTAAGCATTTAATTTTAGTTTTGCTTTTTTTTAACTGCTTGTTTTTGTTTATAGTGTTTTCTCTCCCTCTCTCTCTCTTGAAGAAAAACTGTACAAACACTCACAGTAACATGTGAAATGGCTACAACAAAAACTCTAGAGAGCACTTAAATATATTTTTCAAAGTGCCCATATTGGCAATTGTTTACATTTGTTTTAAACAACTCGTCTACTCTGCTCTTACGTTTTTTGTTGCTTGCATTCATGTGAAAGAGTGTGGATAATGGCAGTTGTGTGAGGATATACATACATACATATACATATGAAGTTGTTTAAAGTAATTTTGATAACAGGGTTGCCAAAGGGTAGCGATACAGTGCATTTTGTTGGCACCGAAGTCAAATGAAACCACTTAATCTACAAGGCAATGTAACTTCCTGATTCGTGTATGGGAAAATGCGCATTAGTTTGTAAGTAGGTTAGGTAGAAGTGGCTGTTATTATTGACACACTTAGTCCAATATGGACCCTTGAGATAAACCGGGATGTCCTGTTCTGTCCCCATCGCTAAACCTGTAAATTGACTTGGTATACGACAACCCATCTCGGTAATCTAGGAAGTATAGACATCTCAAAGTCCCTGCTGTAACAATAAATGATCCTCAAAAAGGTTCAAAGAACATTCAGCTTAACTCCTTGAATGTGTGTGATATCCAAAATGAAGCAAAATCATAGATATTGATTCCTACTCACTGGAGGATCTACACGCTGAGAAAAAAATACATGAGGTGTCAGGGGACACCCGGTTGGAACGAAGTTCCTTTCGCTATTTATTATGTACTAGTTAGTTCCAACACGCCTAAGGCGCCTGTTGAAAAATACTGTAATTTAAATGGATCTTTAAGAAAAGATACTTTTTGTAAACTGATAAATTTTTTTAAGAAATTTTTTATCTATTGAATGTATTTTTTTTTAAAAAAACCTATATTTTTAGATCCCTTTTGTAAGAATATATTTTCCCGAAAAGGTCCTGTCTTTAATGAGAGATACTTCTTTTATAAAGTGCTTTCTGTAAGAAAAAGCCTAAGAGTATGAATTTTTTTAATAAAAAAGTACTTTTTTTAAGAACAGGTACTTTTTAAAGAAGTGGTACTCTTTTCAGGAAAAGTTTATTTTTTTAAGAAAATTACCTTATTTTCAGAAAGGCTACTTATCTCAAGAAAGGAAAAGAACAGGTATTATTTTGTTTTTGGAAAAGGTACTTTTAAGAAAAGGAATTTTTGTAAGAAAAGGTTTTTTATTTAAGACAAGGTATGTTTTTTTGAACAAAAAAAAACCGTCGGTGGTGCAATGGTTAGTGTGCGCGACTCTTGTACATGAAATCCTGGGTTCGACTACTGCTCTGACCACCTTCAAATTTCTTTCGGCGGCGGTCACCTCGCGTAGTGACGGCGACACTATCGAGTATATAGCCATGAAAAAGCTTCTGAAAAAACCGTTCGGAATCGGTGTAAAACTGTAGGTCCCAATCAGTGAGTGAAAACTGGAAAGCGCACAGCTCAGTGATTGTGAGAAGTTCTCCCCGGTCCCTTCATGGGATGTAATGGGAAACCATTTTTTTCTGTTTTTTTTTTACTTATCTCAAGAAAAGTTATTTAGAAAAAAGGTACTCTTTAAAGAAAAGGTAGTTTTTCAAAAAAAAAAGGCAATATGTTGTAAGATAATGTACTTTTTTAAGAAAAGGTACTTTTTTAAAAAAATTACTTTGTTTAAGAAAATGTACTTTTTGTAAAAAAAATTAACTTTTTTGATTGCTGTTTTCTTTAAGATAAGGTATTTTTTTAAGAAAAGGTAGATTGTTTAAAAATATCAATAGGTATTTTTTTTTAACAAATTTACTTTTTTTAAGAAAACGCCACTTAAGAAAATGCTATTTTTTTAGACTTCTTTCACTTTGGCTGGCTGTTCTAAATTTTCTTTTTATTCGTTTCAAAACTACAGTATGTAATAAACAGGCTCCACATAGAAAATTTCCCATTAAACAAAAAATATCCCTCGATATGTTAGTCTAGACACAAACCAAACCAAATGTACGAGTGTACGAGTGTAAAGTAAGGGTGCTGCCAAATGTAATTCCATGCTCAGGGTTGTATTTCATGGATTTGCCAGTCTTTCCTTTCCTTTTTATTGGGTTCAAAACTACAATATGTAATACACAGACTCCATCTAGAAAACTTCCCTTTAAACCAAACCAAACCAAAAGTACCCAATATAGTATATAATAGTGGGTTATAATAAAGTAGTTAAAATAAAGTTGCTTAAAATTTTTTCATTTAGCCCCCATCTCGCAACGTGCGATAAGGAACTTCGTTCCAAAAACGGTCTCTGTAACATATTCTCCCAAACATATTCTGCAGGAACCATCTTTATATTTGGAACACACTTCAAACATTCATATCTTTGAAAGTCCCAAAATCGCTTATACAAGGTGTTTCAAAAGAAGTCATCCGATGTTGTTTGGCTCTCATTTTTATTCTAAATGAAAAACTTCGATTCTGTTTTTTGATCATGTTTATTTGAACCTTTAGAATTTTTTGGCGTAGAATACGTCTTACCTTACTCTACAGGGAGTCATGTCAGATTGTTATTGTTGTAATCTTTATTTCATTGATTATGAGGAAACGGCGAGATAACTTTTTTTAAAAATTTTTTTGTAGGTAAATGAAGATGTTATCTTTCGTTTGATATACATTTAATATTGGTTGATATCTTCCTAATATTTAAATTTATCAAATGAAAATTGTTTAGACACATACACTCAAACATATGTGTGGTGTTTGGTTGAGTGTTTGAGTTTGTAGCGTGAACACAAACTATGCTGCTGTTTCAGTGTAGACACAAACCTTCGGCTGTTGTTTTGATTGATGAAATATTGAAATTTCGTATATTGACTAATGTATTTAAGTGAAACAAAATGTTAAATGTGAATTTGAATTTAACATGGATATATAATTATAAAAAATATAAATCAAATTGATTTGCGCCTGTTATTTATCATTTATCCTTACTCTTTTAATTTAAAAACATATTTATCCTATTTTCCCTACCATAAGCTTATGTATATTATCAAAAGTAACTATCAAATAAATAAATTCATTTGCTTATGTTATTTATCATTTATTTTTATATATGTTTTCTGTCTTATCGGATGGCGTATTCTACGTTAAACTTAATTGCCGTGTCTCTGACACAGCCTGCAGGGACAGTCCGTGGCCGAAGGTCTCGGACAACTGTCTGCTGTATGTTTTATTTGGTTAAGTTGAGAAGACGATATTGGTTAAATGGGCGCCGTCACAATTGATTACCATACGGGGTCGTTTTATGGCACTTTTCATCGCTATGGCAAGAACTTCGGGCGACAGATTCTCGCACTCGTGTCGAATGTTGACCTTGAGTGCTTCCAGGGTCTCGGGCTTGTTCACGTAAACACGGAACTTCATACAACCCCACATAAAAAGTCTGGAACGGTTAAATCGGGAGATCTTGCGGGCCAGTGCAAATCGCCAAAACGAGTGATGAGGCGACCCGGGAACGCCGCCTTCAGAATATCGGTTGTGGCTCGCGCAGTGTGTGCCGTTGCTCCGTCTTGTTGGAACCACATGTCCTCCAGTCCTAATTCGTCGAATTGCGACATGGCCCTATAGTACGCACCGTCCACTGTTGTCGTTTTGCGGCGTTCTCGAAAAAAAATGGCCCGATGACTCCTTCAGCGCGAACAGCGCACCATGCAGTCACTTTGAGCCGATGTAATGGCTCCTCGTGCATCACTCGTGGATTTTCGGTGCCCCAGAAGGGATAGTTTTGTTTGCTCACGTACCCGGACGTAGGTTACACGCATTTGGCGGTCGACAGGCAGCAGCTGATACACGGACTGAACTTTGTATGGGAACATGCGCAGGTCTTTGACTAAAATTCGCCATAGGGACGACCGGCTGATGGCTAATTGCGAGGTACGGCGTCTTGTCGATGTTTCCGGCGACAGCTCGATATTCTCGGCAGAACGGGCGCTCCGTGGCCAAATGTCAAAGCAGATTTGACATTGGCGGCCATTTGCTAAAATAAGAGTACCTTCCAATTGGGTGGTCACTTTTGAAACACCCTGTATTTAAGTGGATAAATTCGAAAGATTACTGGGAAACTTGTATGCTTTTACGTGCAAACATATGCGTGTTTCCCCCCAAACCTCCATATACTTAAGTGGAAACATGGGAGTTTTTCCTCACAAACATAATTGAAACAAATTATTTTTTGATTTCAATATATGCATATATATCATTTTTTATAAATAATTTTACCAATATTAGTCTACATTTACGAGTATAATCAATTAATAAAAAAACTAAAAGATTTCAAACGTCCCTTTTTATATTCACTTGCATTGAATGCTTTATTTTTTTATGAATTTTTGTATGAATGCTGCTGTTTTGCTTCTCATTTCTTTCTCGTCTCTCAGGTTTTTTTTATTTAAATGCAAACAATAGCATGTTTACTGGGAAACATGGATGCTTTTACGTAAACAGATATGCGTTCTTCATCCCAAACATCTATATAATTACGTGGTAGCATTCGCGTGTTTCCCCAACCCTCCATATACTTATGTGGAAATATGTGCGTATTTCCACCCAAACATAATAGTATTTAGAAACGAATTATTCTTTGAATTCAATATATCCGCTGTTCCGATTTTCTCAGTAAATGCTAGGACAGACAAAGGGCTTCACGTTGTTGCCCTTTCCAGTGTGATTCCCCAAATCGTTTCTCACTTTGGTAGCATACATACGAAACACATACACAACAACCAAAGAAACATCACATCAGTTTAACCGTCCAAGCCTTTGTTTATTCTTTTTTTTACTGATAAAGCGCTTTTGACATCCTCTGTCCGATGAACCATTGACGACTGAATACATGAAACTTCATCTGCAATTTACAAGCACATTCAGGAATATTTATGAATCACTCACTGACTGAGAGAATAATGCAAATATACCAAAACACACTTACAAGATATACCCTCTCGTTGACGCTCTTTTATTCTCTTGCTCTCGAGAGAGCGTAAATAGTTCAACAAAACCAGCTGTAATTGTATCACAAACACATATACATATATTTGGGTCGCAAACACATATATTATAACATATTAATAATTTTGTCTTAAACATCTAATATTGAATAGCAAATACAATATGTTTGCGAACAATTATATTATAGTTGCAGCGAACTCCAAACACACGTTATATTTGCATCCAAACAACAAAAGACGACAGATTAGAAACATAATAGACATGTTCGATACTGCGAGTATATTCGTGATTGTAATACCTGGGCACCTTAAATGAATGAGGTCGTCCTCGTCCTCCCCACTGCTTCAACAGTAATAATGAACTAAGATTCCAAGTCTACCTATTAAACACAGCCCAGTGATCACACCCGTTTTGGGGCTGGATATACAATTTTGCGTACGATTTAGGTGATAGCTTTGTCATACTAGTCTGGTGATTCAGAATTTTTGTCTCCAAAATAACTATCATCATCAGTTGTAAGTTCGAACTTGGACGCAGAATGGGGCATATATAGAAGCAACATATCTGGTGGAACAATGAAGGTAGTCCATAAGGTCACGTATATTTGCCCATTTGGACTGGTAGTCCATCGCGGAGAATGTTTTATGTGAATTCTTGAAGTTGCAGTCCAACAAATCGAGTGGAAGGAAAACATCATCGACACATTTGAATGAGGCGAGGCATCAGGCAGAGCGACACCCTATCGTGCGATCTCTTCAACAACTTAATAGAGATCAAAAGTTGCTGTCAACACGAATAAAACTGTCAGCAACAAAAGTCACATTCTGCTTGCTTATGATGATGATTTTGACATCATTGGGTGCAATGTCCGAGAAGTTACTGCAGCAATTTCGAGAATCGAGAAGAAATCATTAAAAATGGGTTCGGCAGTAAATGAGGACAACATGATTTAGACGTCTTGGGTGGCATCTCCTAGAGTTACTGCACCACTTTCGACAATCGAGAGGAATCAGTAAAAGTGGGTTCGGCAGCAAATGAGGGCAGGACCACTTTAATGGTTTCAACACACAGAACATACACGCGAGTGGAGGAAACCGTCAATGTTGGTAACTGGTATAGTTTCGAGGTAGTGCATTCATTTAATTACTTCGGATCTGCGGTAAATAAAAGAAATAATGTCAGGGAAAATTGTGTTTGAAATCAGTTGTCATTTAGGGCAAAGAAAACATTTCAGAGATAATAACATCTCTCGAAAAATAAAGATCCAGATTTATCAGTAACAAACAAATTTTTTCCCATTACATCCCATAAAGGGATTAGGAAGAGCTTCTCACAAGCAATGAGCTTTGCCCTTCCTAGTTTTATACTCACTGATCTGGACCTACAGATTTACACCGGTTCCGAACGGTATTTTGAGAAAGCTATTTCATGGCTAGGTACTCGACAGTATCGCCGTCACTAAGCGAGGTCACCGTCGTCGAAAGAAATGTAAGGTGGTTAAAGCAAGGATAGAACCCACGATTTCGTGTACAAGAGACGCGCACACTACAATTGCACCACCGACGGCCACGATCGGCTTTATCAGTATCTCGTACAAATTTGCGTGAAAACAATTTTGCTCAGAAACGCAAGATGCGAGTGAATCTGCCCGAATACCTGAGCTAAGAATTAAGGCGAATTGTGTGACTTTAACGCCAACTAGAGACGCCTGGCAGAATGGGACCCTGGCATAAATGCCAAATGGGATTCGCTGCTATACGGATGGCTCAAAGCTAGGTGAAAGAACGGGTCTAGGATCCGGCAATCGAATCATAATACAAGCTTTCACGCGGAAGTTCGGGCGATATCAAATGACTCGGCGATAATACAAACCCAGCCGAGGCAAATATCTTAAGCGAACCTGCTAGCAACGAAATCCAGGAAACTCCAAACGGTGAGCCTAGAGGGAGCGAAACCCTTTGCGGTGACGAAGGCTGAGTTGAATAAAAGGGCGGAGTCAGCACACATAGTCCAGTGGAACCAGGAATCAGTAGACAGGATGACAAAGATCCTATGAGGAGACCCAGATGGATTGGGGACAAAATATTTGCTGAAACTGGGAAAATCTGAAATGAGCAAGATGATGGGAGTCTTAACGAGGCATTCAGGATTACGGGCCCACCTGTACCATATTGGACTAGTGGCGAAGAGTGAGTGCAGGGCATGCATGGAGGACAATGAGCAGTTGGAGCATTTCTTATGCCACTGTCCGGCCTTCACACAAGCTAGATCCAGATATCTTCGGACAGTTCGATACCGGACATTAGCAAACTTATTACATTACATTACATTATCAAACTAATATATAACGAAATGAACTTCGTTCCAACTGGGTGTCCCCTGACACCTCATATGAAGTTTTTATATATATTTTTTGTCGCTATGATCTGTCGAGAGCAAAGTATTAAAACAGGGAAAAACAGAGATTGTTCTTAGCCCAAGTTAATGTTATAGCAAGGGTATGACTTCATTTTTGCATCATTCTTTCAGCCAGTAATTCATAAATATTCCTGAATGCATGTGGAAATGAATTGAGTGTTTCTTATGTTAACTGATCAGTTGTATTTTAGTCTCATGCATTCAGTGGTCAATTGTTCGTTTGGAATGTTTGGGAGGAAACACGCGAATGCTTCGACGTAAGAATATTGATGTTAGGGATAAAACACGCATATGGTTGCACTTAAAAATGCTAATGTTTCCATTTAAATATAAATGAGTTTATCACTTGGAATTATATGAATATTTGGAGTGTATTCCATATACAGGGTGGCCCCGAATAAGCTAGAGGGTTTGCATTCTTTATAACTTTTTTAATTATTATTTTTTAATTTTTTTTTTTTCAGAAATTTGTGAAGAAGACTTGGGGAATTAATTATGAATCATTACACAATCGAACAACGTGCACAAATAATTGAATTTTATTTTTTAAACCAACGGTCTATGTGTGTCTAATGTGCGCATTGCACCCACAGCCTCAGCAATAAACCACTTGATTCGAAATTTTCATCAACATGGGTCTGTAAGAACTCTTCCTGGTGCCGAAAGAACACCTAGCGTGCCACTGCTCAAAATATTGAACGTGTACGGAAGAGCGTGCAGCGTCGTCCATCAACATCAACAAGGAGGTGCTCGACACAACTTGGACTATCACGGCGGTCGCTGCAGAGGATTTTGATGACATTAGACTTGTTCCCATATAAAGTTCAACTTGTGCAAGAGTTGAAGACGACAGACTACCAGCCACGGCTTGAATATGCCATTCGTTTCCGTGAAAAAGCAGAGGAAAATCCAGGCTTTATTCAAAATTTGGTAATGAGCGATGAATCCCATTTGCTATGAAATGGGTATGTCAACAAGAAAAACTGCAGGATTTGGGCTACGGAAAATCCAAGAGCAATGCATCAGCGAGAATTACACCCACTTAAGTGTACTGTTTGGTGCGGTGTATCCTACGAAAGGATAATTGACCCATATTTTTATGAAAATGAAAGTGGTGTCTCAATTTCTGTCAACGGTGCTGCATATCGGACGATGTTGGCAAATTTTATTAGGCCAGCTGTGGAAAACCATCCAAACTTGTGGTTTCAACAAGATGGAGCCACAGCACATACTGCACGTACCTCAATGGTTGTGTTAAGGAACATATTCGGCGAACGCATTATTTCGCGCACAAGATGGCCTCCATGTTCACCAGATTTAACAGCTCCTGACAGTTTTCTTTAGAGATATTTGAAAGAAAGAGTGTACGTTAACAAACCAAGAACCATTCTACAACTCCAAACCAACATTCGAAATGAAATCATGGCCATTACACCCGAAATTCTGCGAAAAGTTATGGAAAATATGCTAAAAAGCTAATTCCCCAACAATATACTGTATTTAAAAAAAAAATATATAATAATCGCATAAATAAAACAGTTATAAACCATTTAAACCGTTCGGCTCATTCGGCGCCACCCTGTATATACATGGTTTCTGCAGAATGTGTTTAAGAGAATTTGTTACAGAGGACTTTTTTTCCAGCGTGTATATAAGCAAACGTTAGATGTTGTTCGGCTGGACCGATTTATTTTATTTTTTTAAACATTCATGATAGTCTATATACGGTGTTTAAGGCAAGAAATATTAACAAAGTTGGCGCAAAATTAAAAAATTCGAAAAATTTTCATTGAACCCGAGATCTTAAATACCAAATTGTTGCAGTTGCTTTTTTTTTGAATTTCTTTTCTGTTGTAAATTCATCGCAAGCATTTGATGGCATAAAGTACGTTTCGTTGTTGTTTCTCAAATTCACCCATCACTATTTATAATTTTAAAAACATTTAAAATGTTTATTTGAATCTATTGGGAGGCTATTGCTTTATCCAGGCCATGTTGTAACAGTTATTTATTTTCACCTTTTGGCAATCCTCATTTTCTACGCAAAAATACTAGTCGAATTGTTGGGATACCTTCTATTTGTGTGCACTTATACAAGGGGGTATGAGTGCGTCTGCCTATGGGATTGAGTATTTGGGTATCTTAGGGTCTTGTACATAAGCGTACTTTTGCACATACATACGTATATATAAGTGTACGTATTTGTGTGCTTGCTAAAATGCACAAATACTATTTCAAATATATCCACATGTAGTGGCAACTTCACTACTATTTATTCATATATGTATGCAGGCATGTGAATATCACATACAAACATTGTTTACACACATGTGGCTAAGACTGCACGTTGAAAAACAGGATCAGGTAAAAATGGTTATTGATGATTTCTGAAGAAGGATACTTTAGCCAACATCAATTAGAGCCTTATTAGCTCACATTGTTTGGAGGCTTGCAATACCTACAATGACGGGCATATTTTCAATTGAACATTAAGGAGAGATAAGTCAGACATAAATATTAATGTTGTATTAAAAATAACTTTAATTAAAGGAGAAATTTGCAATTGTTAGACATCTACATCCTAACAATAACTCTGAAATGATTTAGGATGCGAAGTCGATGGTCCGATTCAAAATTCTAATAAAATTCGAATGATATATCACAAATTGTAACGGATAACCTCCAACATGCAATTTATGAGGTTGAATTTTATGTTTCGGGAATTGGCAACCCTAGTGTTGCAATCTGGCAACTGACAGCTCTATCGTAAAGTTTGACATTTTTGAGGTTATGCGTACTTAGAACGTTTTGACGTACGAGCGCAGTAACTTAAAAGATTCATCTCGGCCCAAAAATGTAATACGTCGTGAACATTTTCGTGCGATTATTTTTTACAACTTTCGACGTGGATTAACTCAGCAACAGTGCATGCATGAACTTAGTTCAATTCTTGGCGATGAAGCTCCATCAAGTTCATTCCAAGACGAATTTCGTTAAGGTCGACCTAAATGAGCTGTTGTTCCGAAAACCATTGATGCTGTGCACGAACTCCTTAGGCATCAGTGGGACCAGCATACATTCAATATTGCATAAACATTTGACTATCAAAAACATTTGTTCGCGTTGGATCCCACACAATTTGTCAATCGCTCAAAAAAAGGCTCGTGTCGATTCGTCGAAAGAAATGCTCCAAAAATACGATCGCGGTGCTTCGAAACACGTCTATGACATCGTGACAGGTGATGAATCTTGGGTTTACGCGTATGAGCCCGAAAGTAAACAGCAGTCAACTGTATGGGTGTTTCAAGATGAGCCAAATCCAACAGAAGTAGTTCGCGCCCGAAGCACTTCCAAGCAAATGGTCGCCTGTTTTTTCGGAAAAACCGGACATGTCGCAACCGTACCACTAGAACAACGCAGAACAGTGCATTCTGAGTGGTACACAACCATTTGTTTGCCAGTTGTCTTCCAAGAAATCAGGAAAACCAACCGCCGAAGACGGATCACTCTTCACCACGACAATGCGAGCTCTCACACATCGGCTGAAACTACTGCATTTTTGAGCACCCAAAACATCGATTTGATGGGTCATCCGCCGTATAGTCCTGACTTGGCACCCAATGACTTCTTTTTATTCCCGTACGTAAAAAACAAACTGAGAGGTCAACGCTTTTCGACACCTGAAGAAGCGGTTGCTGCATTCAGAATGCATGTTTTGGAGATACCTCAATCAGAGTGGCAAAAGTGTTTCGACTATTGGTTCAAACGCATGCAAAAGTGTATAAATTTTCATGGGGAATATTTTGAAAAACAATAAAATGATTTTCGATGATTAATATTTGTTCTTGTTCTCTAATCCCGAATCATAAAATTCAACCCTCAGGGACCTTACAAAACGAAGATAACATATTTCATCAACCAGTTCGATATTTTGCCTTATCTCTCCTGTTGGTAATACCAAGTGTACGCAGGGATACGTCAACCTGATCCCTCTAGTGGAGAATAGGCATTCCGCTTTATCGTCTTCCTTTGATTTCGGTTTCGAAAACCCTTCATGCTGGTTCGTAGTGATCAATTTTACTGACATGGCCTAGCCAGCGTAATCGCGCTTACATACGCGCTGAAAAATAACAGCACCTGTAACATATTGCAGGAACCATGTACATGTTTGCATGAATTGTTTTAGTCAATTGCAGGTCTGGTGGTTTTTGTTTCTTTATAATCTGTCACGTTTTTGTTGTCAGTAGTTTTCAACAAACAAATCCACATTTGGTGCACAAATACATATATATTCGAACGAAGTTCCTTACGCACGTTGCAGGATGGAGACTAAAGGAAAAAAAATTAAACAACTTGTTTAACACTATAATGCTACAACCCAGTATTATCAACTATAGCCTCGTTCTTTTCGTCCAGTATATACTAGAAGTGTATACTGATCGAAAGGAACACATCGCCTTTAAGCAAAAATAATTCGACTGCACTTTTGTCGATTGTCAACCGTAGCAGTTGAAAAATAGAATTATTGAACATTTACCCGAATGTATTTGTTCCTTTATTTGTCACTTTAGCTGTGACAGAGCTTCTTGCCTAGAGCACACATTTTTGCCTACAAATCGATAGAACGAGAGTTCAAACCTCAGAGAAGGCACGAAATTAAAATATTTTTTTAATTATTTCTTGTACTAATTACTCTACTTTTTAACACAACTCATTTACCAGCAATATTAAAAAAAATAAAATAATTAAAATATGGTTAAAAATTAAACATAAAATTAAAAGGATATGCGACTTAACTGGGATTCGAACCGAAATCTCGCGGTTGTTAATTGCATGTGCTACTCATCATGCCACCTTTGAATTTTAAACGGCGAGACAATACTTGAGTACAGTAAAATTTGAGTCTGTCTCAGCGAACGCTGAAAATCTTGAAACTAAAAAATTTTGACAAGCTCATATTTTCATTTATTTTACTTTTTTTGAAACCCGACAACTCTACTATCGACTTAAAGTGGAAAATTATTGACTGTAACGTATACACTTTTCATTTGTATGGGGAAACGCGTATACTGGACGAAAAGAACGAGGCTTATATTGGGTACTTTTACTTTGGTTTGTGTCTATACTAACATGTGTTGGGAAATTTCTTGTTTAATGGGAAGTTTTCTAGGTGGAGCCTGTAACCTATATTACATATGTATATTGTACTTTTGAACCCAAAAAAAGTAAATTTAGAAAAGCCAAAGTGAAAGAAATAAAAGAAGAGAAAATTACCTTAAATTAGTGCCTTTTCTTAAAAAAAGTAAATTTTCTCATTCTTAAAGTAAGTACCTTTTCTTAAAAAAATACATTATCTTAAAGAAGTTACTTTGCTTAAAAAAAGTATATTTTCTTACAAAAAGTACCTTTTCCTAAAAAAATTCTGTACTTTTTAAGTACTATTTTCTATTAAAATTTATTTCCTAAAAATTACATTCTCTTACAACAAATTGCCTTTTCTTAAAAAATAAACTCTTCTTTAAAGAGTACCTTTTTTGTGAAACAAAATAACTTTTCTTGAGATAAGTACCTACTCTGAAAAATTTACCTATTCTTGAAAAAAGTACAAATTCTAAAAAATTTCCATTTCTTAATAAAAACTTTTTCTTCAAAAAATACATTCTCTTAAAAAAATACCCTTTCTTACAAAAATTCGCCTTCTTAAAAGTACCTTTTCTTAAAAATATAATAACAACATTTCTTTTCTTTTCTTGAGATAAGTAGCCTTTCTGAAAATAAGTAAATTTTCTTAAAAAGTATCCTTTTCCTAAAGAGAGTACTACTTCTTTAAAAAGTACACGTTCTTAACAAAAAGTACTTCTTTATAAAAAAAATTCATTCTTATGGCTTTTTCTTCCAGAAAGTACTTCTTTTTAAAAATATTACGTTTTCTTAATAAAAACAGTAGCTTTTAATAAAAGAACTCTCTTTAAAAAATTACCTTTCCGGGAAAATGTAATACATATTCTTACAAAAGGGACCTAAAAATATGCCTTTTTAAAAAAAAATACATTCTATAAGAAAAATTTTCTTAAAAAAATGTATCATTTTACAAAAAGTATCTTTTTCTAAAGATCCATTTAAATTATCGTATTTTTCAACGGGCACGTTAGGCGTGTTGGTACTAACTTGTACATAATATATAGTGAAAGGAACTTCGTTCGAACCGGCTGTCCCCTGACACCTCATGTAATTTTTATAATCTATTAATCAATCATGTTATATTGAACAGCAAACACAATGTGTTTGGACACAAGTGTACTATATTTGCGAAAAGCTACAAACACGTTATATTTGCATACAAACAACAAAAAAAGAAAAAATTGTCAGAGTGTTTGCCAATGTCGGTATATAGTTCTTATAGCTCTTGGTTCATGCGTCCCCGGTACTCGCCCTGATGCCCTATAAGGCCATACAGTTTTCGTAGAATTTTACCCTCGAAGACTCCTAGAGATGTTTCGTCTGCTTGCGATAAGACACAGGACTCTGCGGCATAAAGTAAGACAGGTTGTATGAGAGCTAAAATTGTGTTTCTCTAAAGTGTTTGCATAGCCCACCATCTATTCGCAAGCAGAATTCTCCGCATGATCTCAAGGCTGGCGTTGAACCTACAGCGGTTATCAACGTTCACGCTTTGATCCAATTGCGTGTAGGCCTTGATCCTTGAAATCATTATTTTTGTCTTGTCCTCATTTACTGTCAGACCAAATTTTCTTTCTCAATTCTCGAAAACACCTCAGTAACTTCTCTAATTGTGCGCCCAATGATATCTATATCATCAGCATACGCGAGCATCATGTGACTTTTGCTGCTGATGGTTTTATTCATGGGGACTGCAGCTTTTTTCAGTATGATCTCCATTACGATGTTGAAGAGGTCGCACGATAGGGTGTCGTCTTACCTGAGGCCTCGCTTACCTTATCCTTACCAACTTTCACTCCGGATTTGGTGTTCGTCAAGGTCATCTTGCAAAGGATGCAGGAATACCAAGCTCAGACACTGCTTCGTAGAGTTTCTCCCGTATCGGGCTATCAAAAGCCGCCTTATAATCGACAAATAGATGATAGGTGTCGATTTGCTTTTCGTGGGTCTTCTCCAGGATTTGGCGTAGCGTGAAAACCTGGTCGGTAGTCGATTTTCCAGGCCTAAAGCCACACTGGTATGGTCCAATCAGGTCCGCAATAATTAGCTTTAGTCTTTGGCACGCTATACTTGATAGAACCATACATGCTATGGATAAAAGGTATATACCACAGTAGTTGGCACAAAGACTCGGGTCACCTTTTCCATACATGGGACATAGAACACTGAGACTCCAATCGCCGGGCATGCATTCATCTAACCAAATTTTGCTAATGAGCTGATGCATGCACCCTATCTGCCCATGGCTGCCAAACTAAACAGCTCCTCCGGTAATGCATCGGCTTCTGCAGATTTGTTGGATTTGTTGTTCTTAAGCCGGGCAATAGCTGTTCTGACCTCGTCTTGTTTAGGAGGGGGCAATCAACGTCGTCGTCCAAATTGTGATCGATCATTGGATATCTCAGGTACCAGTAGCGCGGATAAATGATCTCCCCATATTCCTAACATGCTCTGCACATCTGCGATGAGATTGCCGTCCTTGTTTTTACAGAAGCGGGGCTCAGAACCATGTCCATAAGTTCTGTTCTTTTTTTTTGCTAGAATTTTCGGTATTCGTCCTTCCTTCTGCGTGTCTTTATTTTCTCACTCTCGCGCTTCTCCACTGTCATTTCTTATGCCTAAGAAGACGATTTACCTCCTTTCTTTTTCCCCTATATCGCTCAGTCGCAGCTCACGTTACAATTGACTGAAGAATTGCCATACGTGCAGCGCTCTTTTCATCGTTTCCTATACGACACTCTTCATCGTAACAAGTTTGGCTGGCGAAGCGGTTTTTTATAGGATCGGAAATGCGTTTCCACTGCGCTTCAGGACCGCCACCGGGGGGGGTTGTGTTTGTTTTGCAGGAATACTTTGGGATTATGTATATGGGGACCGACGCGGTGTAATCGTCAAACGTAGTCGCTATGATGGAATAGTCAACCGAAGTTGCTATGACGAAATAGTCAACCGAAGTCGCTATGGTGGAATAGTCACCCTAAGCCACTATGGTGGAATAGGCAACCGAAGACACAATGGTGGAATAGTCAACCGAAGTCGATATGGCGGAATAGTCATCCTAATCAGTTATGACGGAATAGTCAACCGCAGTCGCTGTGGTGGAATAGTCAAACGAAATCGATATGGTGGAAAAGTCAGCCTAAGCCGCTAGGGTGGAATATTCAACCTAAGCCGCTATGGTGGAATAGTCAGCCTTAGCCGCTATGGTGGAATAGTCAACCGAAGTCGCTATGCTGGAATAGTCAGCCTAAGCCGCTATGGTGAATGGTGAAATAGTCAGCCTTAGCCGCTATGGTGGAATAATCTATCGAGGTCGCTATGGGGGAATAGTCAGCCTAAGCCACTATGGTGAAATAAGCAACAGAAGACACAATGGTGAAATAGTCAACCGAAGTCGATATGGCGGAATAGTAATCCTAATCAGTCATGATGGAATAGTCAGCCAAAGCCGCTATGGTGAAATAGTCAGCCTTAGCCTCTATGTTAGAATAGGCTATCGAGGTCGCTATGGGGGAATAGTCAGCCTAAGCCGCTATGGTGAAATAGTCAGCCTTAGCCGCTATGGTAGAATAGTCTATCGAGGTCGCTATGGGGGGATAGTCAGCCTAAGCTGCTACGGTCGAATAGTCAGCCTTAGCCGCTATGTTGGTATAGTCAACCGAAGTCGCTATGCTGGAAGAGTCAGCCTTAGCCGCTATGGTGGAATAGTCAGTCTTAGCAGCTATGGTGGAATAGTCAATCGAGGTCGCTATGATGGAATAGTCAGCCTAAGCCGCTACGGTGGAATAGTCAGCCTTAGCCGCTATGTTGGTATAGTCAACCGAAGTCGCTATGCTGGAATAGTCAGCCTTAGCCGCCATGGTGGAATAGTCAGCCTTAGCAGCTATGGTGGAATAGTCAAGCGAAGTTGCTATGCTGGAATTATCATCCTTAACCGCTATGGTGGAATAGTCAACCTAAACCGCTATGGAGGAATAGTCAGCTTTAGTTGCTATGGTGGTATAGTCTACCGAGGTCGCTATGGTGGAATAACCAGCCTAAGCCGCTACGATGTGAAAGTGTAAAAATGTACTCTAGATACCCTTCATAATGTACTGTAGATATTTGCGGGTTGTGCCCTGGGAAGCGATTGACTCCTGATGCTGGTCAACCTCAATATAAAGTACTCCTGCGATATTGACGTGAGTTGGAATTACAGCAAAGGAATAATACTTGTATGGCCGCTGTCGCATACTGGACGCTCTGTCGCTGCTGTGTGTATTCATTATACCGTCGACCATTTCTTGTGTGTTTATCAGCGTGTGGGCTTGTTCGCGGGTAAGGTTGGCTGGTGGAAGTCTTCGGTGTAAGTGATGAATGTTGGTTATAATAAGGTGATGGGGTATGGGGGTGAATGTATAGAAGGTGAGTGAGTGGCGGTAAGTGTATAGAAGATTTACTTAAATTATATACGGTCGGATTATGATGCCACGTTACAAGCAGTTATAACAACGAGATTGTGGACGAATTTATGTATCTTGTATGTTTCCAAAACAAAAATAATAGCATCAGCCTTATGTGCTACATGATAAGTGTAGGGTCTCTATTAACTTCGTATATGTATTGCACTTACTTCATCGTATCAACTGATATCCAAACATACATACATCCGTATTCCCTTGTGGGTAAAGTCATAAAACTTCACAATATTCGACTGTCCCGCCCAGATTGTCTACATCTCTGTATAATTCTGCATTTGTTGGTGTTTTTGTTGCAGTTTATGTAAATTTTCAGTTAAAACCCAAAGTGGTACCCATAAAGTAATGCCATGTGGTACTCTGAAGATAGAATTGGAAGCACAGCAACACAAATAGCACTAAGGGTGCGCAACAAAAAAGAATCTCAGTTGAATATGGAATTTTTTTCAGGTTTGTATTCGGTTTTTCAATCCTCTGGAAATAGACAACAAATGCGGCAACATCATCACCAAACACTAACAACAACAGATATTTCAGATTCACATTCAAATACACTTTCCCACGCATACATATGCATATGTTTGTAGGTATGTTTTCATACACACATATACTCAGTTGTAACTAAATAGGAGTGAATTACCTTTGTGGAGTGACTAAAGACAAATAAACTCAATCACACACATTTGGAGGGAATTCAAAAAAAAGGGCAAGATTTGAACCCTCACTCAACTTTGGCCCCTTTTTTTGGCTTTTGATTAAAACATTATTTTCTAATTGACTTTTAAAGTTAAAAAAAAAACAATTTTGAGTTGGAAGACTTAAATAGAAATGTTTTGTATTGAAAGCAACAACTTTTTATAAAGAGAGAAAAAGATAAAGAGAGTTGATGCTTTTAAGATTTATGCACCGCAAATTGTGGGATACTGCTGGTTTCGGTTGGTTACTCACTTTAGATGATTCTATTAAACTATTACGTGGGTTGTTCAAAAGTAGTGTGACAAAATAAGAAGAAGTCACAATGAAAATGTAAGAACTCTTTTATAACGCATTTACATAAATGCACCAAACAATGTATCTCCAAAACTTGAGTTTGAAACGAAACCACTGCATATTTGAGGCAGAAAATTTGTTCTTTCTTCAAAAACACTAATCATTCTAAAACTTTCCATATTTCATTACAATTGGCATCCGATTTCACAACCTGCATTTGCATTGCCTGAGCAAATGCAAATTCAACATTTTTTAAATATCATTGCGAACAATGGTAATTCTTTTGCATTTCCATTAGATAAAGTAATACAAATTAAAATCCAATGCAAATTAAAAAAAAAAAATGTCTGCTCAGATTGCATCTGTGTTAGAGATTTTTTAGTCATAGTTGCCAAATCCCCTGGTTTTGGGATATTGTCATACAGGGTTGAATAAAAAGCCTATTTTGGCCACATCATTTTATTACCAATCTTTTAATTAAACATATTGGCGTGTTGTTTACCGTTAATAAAATACGGTTCTTTTAAATTGCTTTATTGATAATATTTCTTTTTATCTGTACAGTACCAAAGTTAACACTTCCAACATAAGACTGTACTCAATGAGGCTACACTGAACGTAAAAGCATCGTCATAGGAATGAAAATGTTCATCACCCCAACAACTTTTATCATTGAAAGAGAGCTAACGTACAGTTTCATTCCCGCTATGAAAATGGGTTTATCAACTGCAAATTTTTCGTTACTGTGGTGAAATCATATTTGTTGCTGCAATGAATTTGCTTCATTATTGCATCGAATTTGTTTCGTTGCTGCAATGAATTTGTTTAACTGCTGTAATGAATGTTTTGAAGTGTGTTTGCAATTATTTATTGAGAATTGTACATAAATACACTGTTAGTATTACATTGCAGGTGTTTTGATAACAATTTTTTGAATTGTTTTATCGAAAATGGTCTCAATTATATAAATATTTTAAATCCATTCCATGCTGAAACACTCGTCTTGGTCAGATTGTGATGGTCGAGGGGTTGAGTGTTATTGTGGCCGTCGAATTCAGGTTCGGCAATTAAAAACAAATGTGAGTAATTTATTAAGATTTCTATTTCAGATATGTACATACATATCTATATCTGTACTTACCATGAACATAAGCTCTACTCTTTTAATATAGAACCGCATCATTGTTTTCTTAAATATGCAATTGTTGTTGTTGTGTTGAGGGTACTGTCATTCAATTGTAGCGTCAAATCTCCCCGTCATTAAGCCAGTGGTCGCTCTGCAAGTATTTTCTTCAACTGTTTTTTTATTTATTTTAAATTTCGATTGGATTCATTTTATTGTTCGTTAAATTGTTATTTTTTATGTTCGCCTTTCTTGAAACAATTTTTTCTTTGACTTCTTCAATTTTATTGACTTCGACTGCCCGCATAATATATATGCATGGCTTTTGATTTTTTCTGAATCCAAATATATAAATACTCAATTTATATATTCTTTTAAATACTCAATTTACACAAACGATCACAGCAAACCCATAAATTCTCAAAATTTATATTTCACAATAAAACATTATTACCAAGTATAACTAATTAGTCTCTTTAACAAATTTATTTAAATCATTACGGTGGAGAAATATGTCTACCACTATCGGTTGTTGCAAAGAAACTTATTTAAGATGTGTATATTACCCACCACTCACGCACACCACTTTATCTTGGTGGCCTCTGTTTTTACGCTCGCTCATTTTTTAATTTTTTCGACTCGCTCGCTCATTCTCTTTACCTTCATAAATAAATAAGAAATATAAACTATGTACTGTAAGAGATAAACCAAATATGAGAAATTTAAATATCATATATTTACTGTTTTTGTAATTTTTAACCCATTTTTCTACAAAATTCAAATTAAATAAAATTGTTGCAGGATCGAAAAGTAAGTTGTGGCAGCAATGAAATGAAAAATTCTCAAAAAAAATCATGTCTGACATTTTTCGTTGCAGCGACTAACAAACTGTGGATAAACGGCACTTTTCACCATAGCAATATTTATTTTATTTTTTTAATAATTACCATCAATCAAACCGTCCATAACAATCACTAAAATAAATATATTTAAAACATGGTTTAATTCCAGTCACTTATCGCTTATTTCTTCATTACACTCTATTCGCTACCTGTACTCCAAGTGCCAAGTCGAACAGCCGTCTCCATAGACCAATGACGTATAAAGTAGCCAACTCTCACAGTAAATTTATTACATTTGGTGTGTTGCAGATGAGCGGCTGGATGTTGGAAAGTATTGTTTTAATAATACCAGATAGAGGCAATGGCTCAAACCAACCAACAATAAATCAGCAACGGCATTTCGTTTTGTGCCTTAACATTTATGTGTAAAAAAAGACCAAAATACCTTTAAATTTCACAGTTTTTTTAGTTCCACGTGGTATAAGTCAATTTACGTCAAATAACTCTCTATCGCACCGACCGCACCACGAATAGTGTGAAAGGAAAACATTATTTTTTCTGAAAGTCTTGTTTGCTTTCAAGTCTGGGTGTTTTCGTACGGCTCGCTAATGTCGTCGCCATAGCGCCTTCTACATTCTTTCCTGCAACTCGTTTAGCAGTGGTAGCCAGCAATTCGACATGTCTTTCCGTTCCTTGAATGTGTAAAGGAATTTATGGATCATCGAACGGTGGCACTTCGTAATTTAAATATCCCTCTAAATGTTCATACGAATAACTTTGCGTAAACGGTGGTTCGAATAAAATGGTATCGTCATTTAAATCAATCATATTTGTATATTCCGTACAATTAAAGTTTATAAGAGATTTTTTATAAACTCTAAGTTCCGTTGGGTCGACAATATGTCTTCGGTAATGTAAAATCTTCTTTATAGCAATGTTTCGTTTTTCCATTCTATCATCAAACAACATTGATAGCAAGATATATTCTGAGTGTGCAAAATATGGATTATCTTGAATTACTGTATTTACAACTCCAAGTAAATTCGGTGGTAAAAATCGTGTCCAAGTAATAAATTTAAAAAGTAATGTACTACCGTATGCGGCAGAGCTATAATACTTAACATTGAAATACATTGGCGTGTATACTTTTATTATATAGTTAGCCAGAATTTTTAAATTTTCAGTTGGATTATTAGTTGTCACATACAACCGTAATAATCTATTGGCTTTGGTCAGCCAACGAGAATGTGCAATTGGCCCTGGTTTTATGTGAGACAAATCCACAGGAACCACACCATTAGAAATTGCATTGGCCATTAACATCAAGTACCTCGAATCGGTAGATAATTCTTCTGGATTTAAATCACCAGGAGGCATATTTTCCAAAGCGATTTCCTCAAAATCGGTTACCACCTGAAAAGAAAACATAAAAGCTAAAAATAGAATGAAAAATGGAAAAAGAATCAGCTATAAAAATTACATACCGGAAGATTTTCACAATCAGCAATTTTTGAGCTCAACTTTCCGGTAGTTGATCGTGGTCCAGTGGTGGTTGATTTGTCTAAAGTGTCAAACAAATGTCTAAACGGAAGCTCGTTAAAGTGCAGAAGACACACAAACCAGTGCAGTGGTCTCTTTAACTGTTTTTCGAATAGTCGCAAAATTCCACCGTGTACGCCAGTATTTGTTGGTTCACCATCAGCGCATATGGCAATTAATGAATCGAGAGACAATTGTTTTTCTTGGAAGAATTCGATCAATTTGTTGACTTTGCTTGCCGCAGTTTCACTTTCTAGTTTTGTGTAGCCTATCAATTGAGATTTTGGTTCCCTCAAAACAACTAGATGAGGTTCTTTAACCATCCTTGGATGCAACTTCCCATCAATTTTTTCTACAGTTAGAGCATCATTTTTCCTGCCGTCGAATGAAAATGATATCAAATTCGTGCCATCATACCGCTTACGAAGTGCGTCTTGTCTCCATTTTTCTTTTCGAAGTTACTTTTTCTCTACGAAGTTTACTTTTATCCATGATGACAAGATTGCCATGAGCATCTTTTACGTCCAGGTCTTCCATCAGAGCTGTTGCCAATGCTGATCCCATTCTATCATGCACACCAAATCTCTCACACATCATTGCATAGTTTTTAGTATTGTATCTGGGAGTGTATGTTTGTGGTGGTAGAACTAATTCTGAACCTCCTCTCACATCAACTTCCATTTCGTCATAATGTGGTTCGTATGTAGGATCGTTGCTCACTGGGATTGTTGGTATAGTCGTTGGTATTGTCTCTTCACTTCCACTATCGTGTTCCGGTATCGTTTGTATTCTGTCATTATATTGATCGCGCATGAAATCTTTTAAGTTTTCTGGGATAGATCCACATGAGCAGTCGTTTTCTTTCAAGTTGCATTTACATTTTCCAATGTTGAATAATTGGTTTGTTGATTCTACGAATTTTTTGAATTCTGTACTTACTATATGCGTCAAGCAAATTATTCAATTTTCTGATGATGCTACCTTTGAGTATAAGTTCAATATTAAGTTGATTCCAAATATCTAACATTCTGTCTGCTACTTGGGGAGTAACTGTTTCATACGAAAACATTTTGCTTTGGGCTTTTGAACGTTCTGCCAAAAAAAAGTAGTACTTCAATATATCTCGTTTAGTTGACAGATTAATATCAGGTAATTCACAGGCCACGCCAAAAGAAAAAACATCATGAGAGACCAAATGTTGCAAACTACTGCGTTGGGTATCTGTTGGATTTTGCGATGAACCAGGCTCTGAATCCATTTTTTAAACCGTCACTAAAAGAATTAAATATGTTTTTCATAGAATAATAATATAACTATTAACTATAATAGTTAGCAATGTTTTTACACTTACCTTTAAATCTTTCTAAATTTCAAAATAGTTTGATTATTTGTTAGTTATTTCAAGTAACACTTCACTGAAATGACGCTCAAACAAAACTAGCATACACTGGAATATTATAAACAAACAAAAATAAAGAAGTCTATAAAGAAACTAAAAACAAAAAGAAATAAACAAACATAACACAGGGTGTGCACCCTGTGAAAAAATATGCCAATAATGTAA
Organism: Phaonia tiefii; assembly: GCA_963931995.1. Taxonomy (NCBI): domain Eukaryota; kingdom Metazoa; phylum Arthropoda; class Insecta; order Diptera; family Muscidae; genus Phaonia; species Phaonia tiefii. Next base: position 17,070,586 of record OZ008368.1, on the reverse strand, counting down.
AGCGCAAATCAGTCCAGTCGTAACGTCAGGTTCGTAAGCTTCGTAAGTCCAAAAAATTGAGCCAAAAAAATGGCCATGAAAGTAATATTCTTGGACAAAATCATGAAAAAAATGGAAAAATGCTCCAAAATTTGGACAAAAATGCCCGTAACTTTTGAACCGTTGGACCAATGTTGGAGATTGTAAATTGATCAAAATGAGCTCACCTTTCCAACGCGCCTACTGGCCCGATCGATAGTTTTTGAGTTATGTATGTGAACGTGTAGGTAATATTTCATACGAACGTCAATTTGGGAAAAAATCTACCAACAAAAAATAGGGGACTCGATTTTAACGATAGAGGTATGGTTCCTTTGGCAAATTTTCATGCAATAACCCATAGAATACGGAAATCATAGGGAAATTGTCGAAAAATTAATCGACCCGCCCTAATACATATATATCTGGACTTTTGCCGATCTGCCTCTGCACATCCCCTATATCTTTCTGACCAATTCTACAATTTCCACAGCCTGTGCTCAGCGTTTGGGATGTGTTCTTGGCGGAGGGCATAGATCTCGATCAATTTCAAAAATCGTAAGATTTTATATAGTTAAGTTAGAATGTATTATTTTACAGCCAAAAAGAGAAAAAAGAGAGATAAGCTTACAACGGGCATGTATGTCACTGACCTTGGAAGTGTAAAGTTTCTGATAGCCATTCACATGAGAGTGGCCCGAAATTATTCCTTCATTGGGCAGTCCAAGCAATGGCTTTATCGGAAACCTCCGTTAGCCAGCTAGAGTGAGAAGGCGAAACGAATGAGCAGTCTGATTGGTTATGAGATCACTGATACTTCTCAGGTCACCGAAGCTCTTCGTACTAGTGGAAATATTCTTCTGTCTTTCGAAGGTGGATGAGCCAAAACCCCTGGCCAATGACGGCTCAAAACTAAAGAAACCATAATCCAGTTTCGACTCTCTGCATTCATTTCAGCATGTGATCCATAATGGGTGGCTGAAACATGATCATCCTGGCAGTAGGTAAAATGCAAACCACGGTGGGCTGGGTTTACCTAGCATCACCGTTATAAAGGCAATGAAAATACATAAGAAACGTAAACGAACAAATCCCCCAATTGTTGACGACCCTCGCAAATGTTATAAGGATCATGATTTAAGAATATGTACCTGGAACGTAAGAAAACTATACAAGGCGGGTGCCACTTTCCTACTGGCGGATGTCCTCGAAAAATATAAAGCTGACATCACAGCTATGTCAGAAATGTGATGGACGGGATATGGTTGCACAGAAAACTGTGATATTTATTACAGCTGCCATGAGCGATAATCTTACCGTGACTTACCTTTTTTGTAACCAAGTGTGGGTGTTTCTGCATCGAATGGGAGATGTTATTCCACAGCGATTCAAGATTATCTGAAGTAGACGTGTTCGTAACTGAGCTTTATGCCGCCCTGCGTACCTTCGCTGCTACCAGGAAATACAAATCCCAGTTGGTTTTGATCCGAGTGGGTATTACTCGTGAGTAACACGTACGTCCATTACACTGAAAGGGTGTTTTCCATCAATTCCCAGATGTACCGTGTGGTTCTTTGTTTTTTGTTTTTATCAGGGGATATCCAAGTATTCTTATGGTGAAATTTAGGGCTATTGACTACAATGTTCTTTGCCGCGGCGAAGTCTATCAGTTTTATTCCGATATGGGAAAAGTTGGCATGCATCAACGATTGATCGAAATAAACTTTCCAGCCTATTTTGCAATTAAACTCATCGACAATAATCTTAAAGACATTGATGGGACAGCAGCCGTAAGTCCTTAGTAGATAATTATATAATAAGGCTGTTTTTTATTCCATTAAGCTATTGCAACTTTCGACTTTCCAAATAAAACGATCCACTCTTAATACTACGAAATGTGGCAACATTTGCTGTAATGGGTGGAAAAAAAATGCGATACGGCAACACGTTTGTAGCCAGTGCCTACAACTACATGGTAGCAGCAGATCTTGTTGTAGTTGTAAGCAGCAACAACAGACATTTCATTTTCGTTTCAGTTGTCACACTCTACAAAAATATATTCCAACAATTCAAGACTAAGAAAAGAATAAAAACAAAATACATATGGTTTTGACAATTGAAACGAAAAAAAATCCAATGAGTGTTCGAACTCACGGGCGATGTGTTAACACCTTTTTGCTACAAGGTACCTGTTCGATTTCTATGAACACATTCGTAAATGTTACATTGGAAAATAAAAAACAGCGTTCAATCATATGATGACGTTACAGTTAAATAATATTAATACTTAAAATTATTTAAAGACCAGTGCAAGCACATGTGCCATTATTTTCTTGCTCAATACTTTTTGTTTTATTCCCACAAAAGTCAAAGAATGCAACAGACACTTGTATATACATACATTGATTGTTATATTCGTACATACGCTACACAAGTTCACAAAATTGTCGTTCCTCTCTTGCTATCTCATTTTTATATACGTATAATACGTCATTACTCTCTTTGCTCTGAGAGTGCTCCGCACCCACATTTTATTGGACTTACCTTTCACTATAATAAAAAAACAACAACACCAACAACAACAACTACTACTACTACTGATATGTTGATGATTTATTTGTGCTTGCTGTGTCCTGGAGTGTTTGTGTGGGTGGTGGGTGTAGGGGAGATACCTAAAATAAAAACAACCAAACACACAACATTACACATACTTTGTCCGAACTAGCTGACGTGTACGTGTGTCACATAACCACATGTTTGCCATATCAAGAGCAACGAAACAGCCAAACACACAACATCACACATTCTTTGTACGAAGTAGCTGACGTATTAGTATTTCACCATAACGTCGACTGCGATGGTTTTAGCAGCAGCATAAAATCTGGTTTTAGAAGATTTTGACTTTGATAGATTTAGTCCCTATACGCCGCTATAGATGTTAACACATCAAAAATGACAGGGACAAAGTCTAATCACCTGTTTAAACGCGTATACCTGATAGATAATTCTACCATGGTCAATATGAATAACATTTACCGCGCGCTCTTGTGATCGATTTTATTTTCAATCGGAAATAAAAGTCTACCTTCAAATTTAGAGATATAAAAGTACAGGTAGTCTTCGATTAAATAAAATAATTTAAATGAACTTACCATGTGTAAGCCATTTTGCAAATTTCTGCTTTTGAGTCTCTCCTTGATAACATTTTCATTTGTAAGAAATGATAACAAAATTTATCTAAGATAACTTTTTTTTGCCATTTCTTGAAATTGAACACGTGGCAACATTGTCATTGCTCAAGTCGGAATTTAAGTGGGAAATTGAAATGCCAGTTAATATCGCTTAGCTGTCCCGTACAAATTAAGCTATAATTAACTTTAGCGCTGTAAAAAAACATACTTAATATAATATTGACCTCTTCGTATTTTTGTTCGGTTTGACCATGATTCAAATCTAAAATCATAACTATTTCATGCATTTCGAGATATCATTGTTCCCTACAGCCAGCCTGATGCAGTACCTCCACAACAAGAAATGACACAAATATTGAAACAGTGAGTGGTTTAAAATATTTGTCCCCATTGAGTACCAACTAGGCATTCAATGACACTGCTGAGCCATCTGTTCACATTTACTTATCATACATCTCAACTGGAAGGTAAATATATCTATGTATATCTCATCTTACTGGGTAAACACGAACATTGTTAGGTCGGTCGGATAATGATAAGTAACTGGTGGTCTTAGCCAGCCCCATTGTTAAGGCCGAAGTTACGGAGGAATGATGGAGAAATGCAAATAATGAAAAAGAAAATCCCATACAAGAGAGTGAGAGAGAGATTGAAAAATCACACCAGCTTCTACGACGACAAACAACACCAGAAGAAGATTTCACGACATTAATGTTAACCACAACGACGTTCAAGTTATTTTTTTCATTATTTCGCGTTGAACTGTTGCTCACCATGGAATCATTTATTACTAGTTGTGGCAACCTACAAGTACTCTCCGAACTTGGAGTGTTGCTGTGACACACACTCGCACCAATGTCTACAAGCAAAACAGTGGTACGTGTATATTATTTATTGGAATAAAGAAAAAAATTTATAGAATTTCAAAACCACAGCACTTATTTAATAAATATAGAGATAATATATTAGAGATATATTTTTGTAATCATAAACTAAACTTACAATAAGGAGTAATTCCAAATTATTTCACAGCAGGCAATCGAAATCATTCAGAACTATCCAAATGATGGCAACCATATCGCAAAATAGGAAATGACCCAATGTCCCAAAAACATTACTATTCGAAACGGGTGTATATCTATTATGATCAGATGCACTAAATATAGAAAGAACATCGCTCACTGCATTTAATGTAACTAGCGTTTTTGTTCATTTATACTTATAAAGGGTTTTTCAATAAGAGCGCTACAAAAGTTTTTTTTTAAATAAAACAAACCCGGTTTTAGATACCAATGAAATTCTTTATTCCTGTGAAAGTACGTTCGACGCCATTATGTATGGAACTCGATTTCTTTTGCATGGCCACCACGGGCACGCTAGCAGAAGTCCAGACGCTGAACCCAATTTTCGACGGTCTTCAAGCATAAATCGGCCGATACTGCTGCAATTTCACGTTCGATATTCGTACGAAGTTCATCAATCGTCGCTGGCTTGTTGGCATAGACCATAGACTTGAAGTAGCCCCACAGGAAATAATCTAACAGCATCAAATCGCACGATCGAGGCGACCAATCGTCTGGGCCATTTCGTGAGATTACACGTTCACCAAACTTGGTTTCCAATAAATTGATTGTGGCATTCGCTGTGTGGCTTGTGGCGCCGTCCTGTTGGAACCACATGTCCTCCAAGTCCATATTATCCAATTGAGGCCAAAAATATTCGGCTATCATTGAACGGTAGCGATTCGCATTCACAGTAATGTGCCGGTCTTGATCATCACGGAAGAAGTACGGCCCAATGACGCCGCCGGCCCATAAACCGCACCAAACCGTATTTTTTTCGGTATGCAATGATGACTCATGGATTACGTGTGGATTGCTGTCTGACCAATAACGCATATTTTGCTTATTGACGAAGCCATTCAGCCAGTAATTATGACGACCATAAATTGGACGCAGCGCTCTTAAAGTTGAGGCCACTGACTCCAAATTTCGGTAGTAAATTTTAATAATTTTGACTCGTTGTTGGCTCGTATATCTTTCCATGATGAAATGGCAAACCTTACTGAAGAGAAATGTCAAAAGAGCGGGAAAAAATATGGCGTCGTTTGCTGTCCCTATCGATTTACTTTTGTAGCCTCTCTGTTGAAAACCCCTGTAGGTACTCTATATGGATCCGGTGGAACTGGATATCTCCTGATCAGAGGGCGAAGAACCAGATTGATCACTTGGCAATAGATGACAGACACTCTTCTAGTGTAATGGATGTTCGTGTGATTCGATGTGCCAATATCGACCGCGAAAGTTCCCACAAGACTGAGCAGGGCGAAAAACATACGAAGCCGTACAGAGGAAAAGCTAGATATTGACAAGCTACAAATACCGGAGATATCAATGTCCTATACACAGAAGCTATCTCCCGTGCTAGGGCAGAATACCCTCCCTCCCGAAGACCCAGATGCGCAGTGGAATCACATCTCCCATTCTTTGAAAACCGCTGCAAGGACTGAACTTGGCTATCAAAATCCGCAGAATGATAACGAAGAACGAAGAATATCGCATTGCAACTAGTGAAAGGGACGCTGCACGAATGACAATGAAACAGTCAGTTACAACGTGTGCTGCGAGTAAGCAGTACAAGAGGTTGAGAAGGGAGGAAAACCAACTATTTGGGTGGGAAAAATGGCAGTGGGAGCATAGGGAGAGTGAGAAAGCAGAATTATGCAGGATGAATGGTGAATGGTGAATCCCCAAAATTTTTCCAGAGGCTAAGAAGATCGAATAACGTGCCTAATAATGGGCTGCCCTCCTGCAAGGACGAGAATGGGAATCTGGTGGCTGATAAGCAGTTTGTGCTCAAAATGTGGAGAGACCACTACTCCACTCAGATTCTTCCACTGAAGATCACGAGGTAATGTTAGTGGAATATAGTGTAAATTGTAACCCCCCATCCAACCAAGGCGAGACTAGAACGGCGATCTCCCGGCTTAAGAATAATAAAGCCGCTGGTGCGGATGGTCTACCCGCCGAAATTTTTAAGGCAGGTGGCGAAGGACTGCTAACCCACATGCATCGACTTATATGCGATATTGGTTGATTGGTTTTCGTGGTTGCTGAATATACTATTTAGCATCAATTAGTGTCTTGAGACACAGTTTTGCATACCACATCACTCCGGAAGGTCCAAAGGACCGTGTCTATATCCAGCCTGTTAATCGGATATACCTCATTAGATCCCCTAGATCCATCTCGTGTATCACAATGATGTTATGCAGGAAGGGACGGCCCATAGTCTTCAGGCGTCTATTCAACAGAGCCGGACAACTGCAGAGGAGATGCTCCACCGTCTCCTCCTCTTCTGCGTCATCGCAGGCACGGCAGTGGTTATTACATGGCCAGTGCCCGGTTAGCACACCAGTTAGCCTAGATATGCCTCCCTGATTATGGCTGATCAGGGAGTTAGTCCGGTGAATGTTATATTCTGGCCATGTGTTTCTGGATATACGGCAAATACCTCTTTTGACCAACCCTATAGGCGTTGCGAATGACACTATGTGGAGTTCGGTAGAATAGGATCCTGCACTAGTTAGTTCGTCTGCCTTTTCGTTCCCTAAGAGAACCCTGTGGCCTGGTGTCCAAGTAAGAACCACATAGGCCAGCCGGCCTAGCTCGACAAGTTTTTCCCTACATTCACTAACGAATTTAGGTGCAGTGATGAAAGATTTGAGTAATAGGAGAGCCGCTTGGCTTCCCACAAATATTCCAATGCGCTCTGTTTTTCGCTGCAGTATAAGTGCGGCGCAGGCTTCTTTGATGGCCAGTATCTCCGCTGGGACAACGCTGCACTTGTCTGGGAGTTTGAATGATAAATTGAGGCCTACCTCTTCGGAGAAAACACACGACCCGGTTCCATATTCCATTTTGGATCCGTCCGTAATTACTTTGTTGTCAAAACCTGTAAGTGCATCCCCTTTATCCCACTCTATTCTCTTGGGAAACCTGACATCGAATAGGTTATCGAACGTCAATGAGGGGGTGCAGTAATCGGTGGTTATATTGACTTCTATTGACATTGTCCATATGCGATATATAGCCGGGGGAATCTATGCCCGACGATTGGGCTCTCAGTGTGATTCGTGTGTCTGCTCCAACTATCGCGGTGTCAGTCGGTGTTGTCGAGATATTATGTGAAAGACTAAAGCCAATTATTGAAAATCTTATTGGACCTTATCAGTGTGGTTTTAGACCAGGCAAGTCCACGACTGACCAAATATTCACGCTATGCCAAATCCTGGAAAAGATCCATGAAAAGCAAATCGATATATACCACCTTTTTGTTGATTAAAAGCTGCTTTCTATAGCTCCATACGGGGAGATAATAATGAGAAAAGCTGCAATAAATACGAACAAGAACACGAAAATCCAAATGTTGCTGGCGCCATAGTCATCATTGGGCGAAATTTGCGAGAGGTTACTGCAGTATTTTCAAGAATCGAAAAAGAATCAGTGAATCAGTTGTCAATGAGGGCAAGAAAAAATTAATGGTGTCAACGACTAGAGAAACCTCTCGACTTGGTCCGTACTTGAACGTTGGTAACCGATTTAATTTTGAAGTGGTAGATAAATTTGTCTGCCTTGGATCGCCGTGAACAAGGACAACAACGTCAGCCTGGAGATAAATAGCCGAATTGTGATTGCAAATACATGCTACTTGGGGCTCAGCAAGCAGTTTAGGAACAACGCCCTCTTTCGACGGACAAAATTCCAGCTATGCCAGACTCTCGTTATACCTGTCATGACATATGACTTCGAAACTTGGGTCATATTGAAATCGGATGAAAGACACCTGGGAGTATTCGAGAGAAAAATTCTCCGTAAAATATATGGTCTTACAGAAAACGGCGAGTACCGACGTCGCTGGAACCAAGAGCTATATAATTTATATTCTAACGTCGACATAGCTAGGCGAAACAAATTAAGCCAGTTGCGTTGGCTAAGCCATGTTATCAGAATGGATGAAGAGGAGCCATCGCGAAAGGTTTTCGATAACGTACCTGATGGAAGCAGGAAAGAGGGCGACCAAGACTCCGCTGGAAAGACCAGGCAGAAGAATGACTCTGTATCCTTGGTGTTACCAACTGGCGAGAAAAGGCGAAGGATAGAGGAGTTGGAGGAATATGTTGAAATTTGTTTAATTAATATGTGTAAAACGTCTGATCTCATTAGGTTGTAAAATAGTCAATAAAAGTAAAAGAACTATCCAATTGGAAGATGTCCTCGAAAGTTACAACGCTGATATTACCACTATTCTGGAAATCCGATGGACAGAACATGGCTGCACAAGGAGAAAAACATGGCTGCACAAGTAGAATTTGGTTGTGGATTTGTAGTTGGCAAAAGACAGCGACACCTAGTCTCCAGATTCAATTCTGTGAGTGAACTTATAGCCACAATTCCCATATAATCGAAATATTATTATATTTCCCTAATTTCTGTGCATGCCCCGATAGATGAGAAAGATGATGATAAAAATAAATAAATGGTTTCCCATTACATCTCATGATGGGACAGGGGAGAGCTTCTCAAAATCATTGAGCTGTGTGCTTTCCAGTTTTCACTCACTGATTGGGATCTACAGTTTTACACCGATTCCGAACGGTATTTTTTGAAGCCTTTTCATGGCTATATACTCGATAGTGTCGCCACCACTATGCGAGGTGACCGCCGCCGAAAGAAATTTGAAGGTGGTCAGAGCAGGGTTCGAACCCAGGATCTCATGTACAAGAACCGCGCACACTAACCATTGCACCAGACATATTCCAAGGACATATTCTATGAGCGCCTAGGGGAAACATATGAGCGTTGCTCTGTTTAGGAGATGTTAATGCTAAAGTAGTCATGGAAAATGTGTTTCATCCTACTATTGACAATTTCAGTCTACATGCGGTATGACACTGATTAACCTCGCCGCGGAAAAAATCGTGGTCATTAGTGGTACAAGATTCCAGCATAAAGACATCCACCAGACTACTTGGGTATCCCCTAATCAAAGAACGAAGAACCAAATTGATCACGTGGTATTTGATGGAAAGCACTCATCCAGCGCAATGGACATACGAGTGATCAGAAGAGCTAACATCGATTCTGATCACTACCTGTTAGCAGCGAAGATTCGCACAAAATTAAGTAGAGCGAAAATCGTACGAAACCAGACGCAGAGAAAGCTGGACATCGGAAAGTTGCAATTACCAGAGATATACATAGCCTACTCAAGGAAGCTCCCGCAACTTTTGCACATAACCTACTCCCTTCCGATGACGATCCTGAAGCGCAGTGGAAACCCATTTCGGACTCTATAAAACCTGCTCGACAACAGTACTTGGTTTTGAAAACCGCTTCCCAACAAAACATGGTACAATGAAGAGTTTCGCATTGCAAATGATGAAAAGAACGCTGCACGCATGGCAATGCTTGAGTCAACTGCAATGCGAGCTGCAACTGAACGGTATAGGGAGAAAAGAAAGGAGGTAAACCGTCTCTAGGTGTAAGAACTGCAGTGGAGAAAGCGCGAGAGTGACAAAATTGAGACATATAGAAGGAAAAACGAATCTCGACAATTCAACCAAAAAGTCAAAAACGGAACTAATGGACATGGTTCAGGGCCCTCCTTCTGTAAAGAATAAGAAGGAAATCTCATCGCATATGTGCAGCGCATGTTGGTAATATGGAGAGATCATTTCTCTGCGCTACTGGTACCTGAGATAGCCAATGACGATGGGACAATCGATCACAATATGGACGACGACGGCGATTAATCCCCTCCTAACCAAGACGAGGTCAGAACAGCTATTGCCCGGCATACGAACAACAAAGCCGCAGGAGTCGATGGATTACCGTCCCAGCTGTTTAAGGATGGCGGCGATGAGCTGATAAGGTTAATGCATCAGCTCATTAGCAAAACTCGGTTAGACGAATGCATGCCCGTCGATTGGAGTCTCAGTGTACTATGTCCAATATTTAAAGAAGGTGACCCAAGTCTCTATGCCAAACACCGTGGAATAAGCCCTTTATCCATAGCATATAAGGTTCTATCCAGTATATTGTGCGAGAGACTAAAGCCAATTATCGCTGAACTGTAGGACCACACCAGTGTGGCTTTAGCCTGGTAAATCGACAACTGAGTAGATTTTCAAGCTACCTATCATCTATTTGTCGATTATAAGGCGGCCTTCGATAGCCCGATACGGGGGAAACTCTATGAAGCAATGTCTGAGCTTGGTATTCCTGCAAAACTCATACGCCTTTGCAGGATTACCTTGACGAACACCACATCCGCAGTGAAAGTTGGTAAGAATCTTACCGAACCTTTCGAAACTAAGCGGGGCCTCAGACAATGCGGTATCGTATCGTGCGTTCTCTTTAACATCTTACATTTTACATGAGTAAAACCAGCAGCAGGAAATGTCACATGCTGCTCGCGTATGCTGATGATATAGATACAATTGGGCGCACAATTAGAGAAGTTACTGTGGTGTTTTCGAGAACTGAGAAGGAGTCAGCAAAAGTGGGTCTGACAGCAAATAAGGACAAGACAAAACTAATGGTTTCAACAAGCAGGGCCTCCACGCGATTAGACCAAAGCGTGAACGTTGATAACCATTATAATTTCGAGGTGGTGGACGAATTTGTATACCCCGGATCTGCCGTAAACAGAAACAACAACGTCAGCATTGAGATCTAGCAGAGAATTGTGCTTGCGAATAGATGTTATTTTGGGGTATGCAACAATTTAGAGACAAATCCCTCTCTCGACTAACAAAATTCCAGCTATACCCGACTCTTGCTTTATGGCACAGAATCCTGAGACTTATAGCAAGCAGAAGAAACATCTGTAGAAGTCTTCGAGAGAAAAAATACTCCGAAAAATGTATAGCCCTGTACTGCACAACGGCGAGTATCGGTGACGGATAAACCATGAGCTACATATATCCCGACATTGACATAGTTAAACGGATAAAAATAACGTGATTGCGCTGGCTACGCCATGTCAGTAGAATGGATGAAGACGAATCATTACGAAGGGTCTCCGAAACCAAACTCGAAGGAAGACGGAAAATAGGAAGACCAAGACTCCGCTGGAGGGATCAGGTTGAAGAATCCCTCGGTACACTTGGTATTGCCAACTGGAGAGATAAGGCAAAAGATCAAACTGGTTTGCGAAATATGTAATCTTCGTTTTGTAAGGTTCCTGACCGCCCGGGGTAGTTCGAGATCGGGTAAGTAAGTAAGTAACATCTAAGCAAAAAAAACCACCTAATAGAGCCGTTATAAAACTTTCTGCGCTGATTAATACGGCAATAAATATGAAATATGTCCCAAGCATATGGAAATTCGCAGAAGTAATAATGATATAGTGGCTATAACTAGGAAACGGTGCGGCCAATGGAAAAAATAATAAAAATTGTACCTCTGTAAGAGACTTTAACCAATGGGTGCCTTCAATATGGCATCACTTTTATAGCCACTTTTTAATTTTAGCGATTTTCTTATTTTGGCGATTTTTCGAGAAAAAAATTCTTTCATACGAATTGAACCACTTTATAAAAAAAACCCTTAGAAACCTGGAAAAAATGTATTTATATATAGAAATTTTTTTAATTTTTTCATATTTTCGATCAAAAATGGGGATGGGTTACGCTGGGTAACGCATTATCCATCGTCGTGCTTAGCTACCCATTATTTTCCCCATTTCCCTGAGGGTAATGGGTAATCGCGATGAGTAATTCCCCATCGTCGTGGGTAGCTACTAGGGCGGGTTAATTTTCTTTTGATGAAGCGTATAGCAGAAACGTAATCTATAGGTGATTTTGAGAAATTTTGCTCAAGAGACCATAGCTCTAAGTCGGATTTGGAGCCCCCCAAAATTTCAAAATAGAAATTTTTCCATATATACATAGAAAAATTGAATTAAATTCGTCATAAAATCGGATGCACTTATAGTAGATTTCTCAATGTGGGCTTGTTTGAAAGGTATTTTTATCACCTTTCAGAATATGTATTGATACCAATATTTGTTTATATTTTTAGTAGAGATATTAGGAATTTTTTGTCGAAAAATAGCCTAAAATGAGCTTTTTACTAATAAATTTTGAATTTTCTTCGATTTTTTCAGATAATTTCCAACAACTTTTGTTATGATCAATTTTTTTGTTTTCGAACTCCTTTTTGTAGGAAAATCGATCTGAAAAAATCAACATTTTCAAGGTTTCAACAAAATACACCATTAACACTAATATCAATTTTCCAAATTCGACTTAGAGCTATGGTCTCTTGAGCAAAATTTCTCAGAATCACCTATAGATTACGTTTTTGCTATACGCTTCATCAAAAAAAAATCGTTCCATACAATTTGACCCGCCCTAGTAGGTACCCATTATTTTCCCCATTTCCCTGAGGGTAATGGGTAATCGTGATGAGTAATTCCCCATCGTCGTGGGTAGCTACTCATTATTTTCCCTATTACCCTGAGTGTAATGAGTAAACGTGATGGGTAATTCCCCATTTTCGAGGGTAGCTACGCATTATTTACCCATACTCTGTGGTAAATGGGATTTTGACTATTTTTCACGGGTTCGGAAAGGGAAAATTTTTTTTTTAAATTGTCTCGAGGTGATCTTTAATATGTGGCCTCGACTTTGGGGAAAAAATTTATATGGATGCCGACACGATCCAATAGACATTTCGATTCAATGGTAACTTAAAAACAAATCCAAACCACTGTGCCGTATGCCAGTGCATGTCACCAATATCGCTGTCATCATGGTTGTCATCATCATCTTCGTCAACATCATCATCATCATCGCAGGTCATTATACTGCACAATTTATCTCATTGTAAGTAATTACCATTGTTCACCAGATGTGTGCGGTGGCGGTACCGGCATCGGCATCGGAGTCATGGTGGTAGAATCACCAGTAGGACTATACTCAATACTGAAGCTGAAACTGTGCGTCTGGGGAGAATGAGAGATGATGTTTGGTTTTGGTTTCGGTCTGGAAAAAAGAAATCGTATCAATTTACTAAAGTGCCACTTTGACGTATTTCCACTAGTATGACGAGTAGCGACACTAAACAATGTGGGCGGCAGAATGGACACAAACCTCGTCAGGATGGACAAATAGACAAAGTAAACACGATTAAAAGCATCAGGAGAAAACATGGAAACAAAGAATTAAACGAGTGCTCTAGCAACAACAAATAACTTCATTTTCACTTAAATTAATGAAATTGGAGAAAATTAAGTCAAAATGCACGCACGCATATATACACACAAATACACACACACACACACAACTAATGGACGATAATGTTCTCTATGGTCACCCTAATGTAATTAAGTGTCAAATTGGTGACAAATGCGGTAAGGATGAGCTAAATTCGTTGACGAACGAGAGCCATTTAAGACAAATTTTCAGTGTAAATGCTCTTTTAATGCATCCGTTTGGGTGAGATGGAAGAGATGTAACACACATTGATGCTAAGGACTTTCATTAAGGGTTTAAGTGTCTTTGACGGTAAATTGTTTACTTTATATCAGGGCGGAGTCATAATGATATTAGAGTCATAATGATGATTATAAATCGATTTTTCTTGAAATAGTCACTATTGTCAAGATAAAATCAATAATAAATTGAATACTTTCCATGAGAACCTATTAATTGAAATGAAGCGTTCCAGAATAATTTAGTCAAATAAACCAAAAAGGATTACGATAAACGCAGAAAAGTAGGTAATGTGACAAATCAAAAATTGTATTTACATTCTTCTCGGGATATGTCCCAAGTTGCACCGTCTTATTGAATCCACACATTGGACACTTCCATATTATGCAATGTGGAACAACAAAACTAGACTGTCTTGTCGAAACAGAGCACCCACCATTATCGGTTATTGCTCAACTTGCCGCATTCTCAGTTCCTCCCCCAGCCCAAAACCTACATCAAATAGTGGCATCTTGTTAGGTAAGGTTAGATGCTGTAGAAGTGGCTGTCAATATTGGCACACTTAGTCTCATTAGGATACCATATGATGCCTTATCCCTATATTCCATTATGTGGCTGCAGAAGAGACGTACATTAGCCACTGACGAACTATTTACTAGTTTCCAAAAATGTCCGTAGATCATTCAACATAACTTCTTGAACGTCTGCTAGATCCAACATGAAATACGTTCCTAGATATTGGCTCCTAAAAAAACCCGCGTTTCCTATTACATCCCATGAAGGAATTGGTGAAATCTTCTCACAACCAGTGAGCTGTGCGCTATCTTATTTTTCACTCATTGTTTGGGACCTATAGTTTTACATCGGTTCCGAACGGTATTCTGAAAAGCGTTTTCACGTCTAAGTACTCGATAGTGTCGCCATCAATACGCGAGGTGACTGTCGTCGAAGTAATTTAATGTGTTCAGAGCAGGGATCGAACCCACGTTCTCATGCACAAGAGCCGCGTACACTAACCATTGCACCACCGACTTCCACTTTATTGGCTCCTACTCATATAAATGACCGGGCAGTAGTATATAATATATTCGGCGATTCAGGTGATAACTTGTGCCTCTAGACCATAGACGGTCGGTAGTGTAAATGTAACTGTGTGCGCCTCTTGTACATGATAATGTTGGTTTGTTCCATACATTTATTTCGACGACGCACAATGTGCGAAATTCATGATCTAGGACGTCAAAGCGTCATAAAAAATTTGCTGCTTTCAATTGAATTTTAAGTAGAAATGTTAAAAAACATTCCAGGCAGTAGGCTTAAGCAGTGGGAATATAGCTATTTCAATGCCCTCCCAGGCATATCATCAGCTCCCTTCTCCACAAGTATTTAGGTATCGCACATTATAGGGATAAACAAATCTCAAGTAAGCGAGAATTGTCTAAACTCCTACTTGTGCGAAAACACCCACAACAATACTTTGCCATAACATAAATTTGAAGACGGTACACTCTAAACGCCAATCTCATGGCAATCGCTGTTCTTTTTTGAAACAACAACATCTATGCAATGGCTTTCGATGAAAGCATGCATAGAAAAGAAATGTTGTGAATATTGATGGTTATGGAAAAGTAATGTTGTTTTCGCACAAGTAGGAGTTTGCGGTGCGTTTACACGGGACAGTTTGAGACTAGATATTTGAGAATATGTATTAGTTGTCACAAAGACTCTGATTTTTTGTTTCTTCGCTCTTTTTCCATTGTGTTTTCAAATACAAATATAATTCCCAATTTGTAAACTCGCTTGCGATGTTTTGGTTTTTTCTCAAATTACTACGAAACGTCACCGATATTGCCGATGGCTGAATTAGTACAGGTTGACGCAGTAGGATTTGTTGTAATTTTGTGAACCAACAACAGGCATTTAGTTTTTGTTTCATGACTCTAATCGTCAAATTCAACACAGATCCATATGAACAAACACAGTAAACAAAAAAGTACAACAACAAAATACACTGAATTTAACAGCTTGAGTCATAAGAAAGTAAAATCAGTTGTTCTATTGCGCCTACCTTTACTAGTTCAGCCATGATCTGGCCGCTTATGTCAAATCTCTTGCCGAAGTTACTGTCGCTGAAAAATCACAGACAGTGGCGAAGCATTCGAGAGTTATGCGAAACTTTTGCGGGTAAAACTCTCGAAAACAGATCCGAAAACGATCGGAAAATGAATCATCAGTCGCTCAGTTTGTGGCAGTAAAAGTTTCATTTACGATGTCTTGCAAGAGATTCGTTTGCGAGACTTTTGCAATATGTTTTGCGAGAACAACACGAAAAATAAAACAAAATGCAATTGCCAAAACATTATTGTTGTGTCGTGTGCCTGCACGTGTGTGCCTCTGTTTGGCGCACGATACAACGACAACAATGTTTCTCTCTCTTTTTTCATCCGTTCAGCACCCGTTTTTAAACCAGTTTAATTTCTCCCCCGGTTTTGGCCCGGTAAATACTCTTTTCTGAGCCCGTTTGCGAGCATTTAGCGTAACACTCGCTAAGGCTCGGTTTTTTGCCCTCTGGGAAGTGAGAGAAGTGTAAGTGTGGTAGTAAAAATGTGTGAATGTTTTTCTACTGTCGGAGCAAAACTGTCCCGTGTAAACGCCAGGTTAGACAATTCTCGCTTACTTGAGATTTGTTAATCCCTATAATGTGTGACGATATACCTAAATACTTGTGGAGAAGGGAGCTGATGATATGCTTGGGAGGGCATTGAAATAGCTATATTCCCAACCATCCACCATAATAATCAATTTCACAATTTTTCTTTTTTTTAATATTTCTATTAAAAAGTACTTTTTCTATGAAAAAGTACATTTTGATAGTTATTGATCTTGAACCGGACAATTATTGACAACATGACAACTAAAAGATCGAATAATGTAAACGAATATGAATTTCTAACTTATTGTTAATAGAAATTAGGAATACGTTTTTAATCTGATTTTTGGATGAAAACTTCCAAATTCTTTGGATAAGAACATTTTGGCGGGTAAGTGCGGGAATTCATATTATCAAGTTCAGATTCATTAGTTTGTTCTCTTTAAGAAACCGTAATAAGTAGCTCCAGAGAGTTGCCTACGCTCCATTTATACGTAGGATGCAAGCCAAAGGGCAAAACAAGTGTAGTCACTTTTTGACTTTATTGCGGGAAATATAAGTACTGGATCAAGCAAAACTTTGGACGATTTGCTGTTACAAGATTTCGTTAGAAGGATTTGTAATGAATTCAACGATAGATGGAAAAAATCATTAGAACAAAGCGAGTATTTTTAAAGAACAACACCGCTTAGTTAACTAAAAATATTGATTTAGCAACGTTCGTATGTCAACGAAACAAATCCATGCCTGTTAAAACAGGTGGAAGGCTAGAGAAAGATTTTAAAGATTGCTCCGATAGGACTAAAGAAAAAAAGGCAAAGGAATTATTGACAGCTATTGACGAGAAAATGTGGTTTAAAGCGCCTGAAATGAAATTGTGTTCACATGGTAAGCGAGTTTCAGCTACAATAGTCAAAGAAGTGTTTGGATCATCACCTGCAAGAGGTTCCCAAATAAAAAGAAGAAGAAAATCTACAGAACAGTCTTTAAGTCTTTCTCCTGAACAGTCACTTGCTATGATAGTAGATTTGGGATTATCAATATGCAATATATAACACTATGTAATGTCAATAAATTCAAAAATATTTCCATCTTATGATCCGGTTAGGATTTCGAAGCGTTCACTTATAGATCACACTATTTCAAGACTATGTATGACATTAGAAGAGGTATTTGAACGAATTCCAGAATACTTATATGATGTTCAAATAATTATAAAATAGGGTTCTGATGGTGCCCAACATAACAAATACAAGCAAAAATTCAAAGAAGAAACTGCTTCGGATGGAAATTTGTGCAGTATATCCATGGTTCTTATTGAAAGCATTGCTTTTAAAAGATATAGCAAGCAAAAGGTTATAATTTGGAAAAATACTGCCCCCTCTTCTACTAGATACTGTCGGCCTATCAACTTGGTCTTTGCTAAAGAGACTCGAGAATTCATTAGAGAAGAAGTAAGTAAAATTGAATTACAAATATCGGCTCTAGTTCCTACAACTGTGGCAATAGGAGAGAAAGACTTTAATGTAAAACCCACGCTAATTTTGTGTATGGTTGATGGAAAGGTTTGCAGTGCTTTGTCCGAATATTCATCTTCAAAAGTATGCTACATTTGTGGAGCCAAACCAAGTTCAATGAATGATCCTATTGCTACTACAAATAAACCTATTGACGAAAAAATGTTGTCGTTGGGCATCTCGCCACTACATGCTGGGATCCGCAGCATTGAGTGCCTGTTACACATTGCATACAAAATTAATATTAAACAATGGCAAGCTAAAGGGGATAAAAACAAAGAAGAGGTGTTAAACCGAAAAACAGTGATATAATAGAAGTTTAAAAATTAAATGGGACTGTTGGTGGATATGCCAAATCAAATATCGGGCAACACCAATGATGGTAACACAACTAGGCGTTTTTTTCGAAATGCAGAAAAGAGTGCCGAAATAACAGGAATTGATAAGGATCTTATACATCGATTCCAAGTAATACTGGAGTATTTGGCCTCTGGTTATGAAATTAACTCTACAGAATTTGATAAGTTTGCAATACAGACTCGGAATATTTATCTAGAAAAATACCAATGGTATTATATGCCTGTAACCGTGCATAAGATCTTATTTCACGGAAAAGATATAATAGAGAATTGTATATTGCCAATTGGGCAGTTATCAGAGGAGGCACAAGAAGCCAGAAATAAAGACACCAGGAATTATAGACAAAGATTTACCAGAAAAACATCAACAGTGGATTCAAATGCTGACTTGCTCCACACATTATTGATTTCATCTGATCCTTTGATGTGCAGTTTACGAATGCCTCATAAAACCAAACGTGGAGATCTACTACCAGAAGTTTTAACCTTAGTACAAAACCCCGATATGATCATTGAAGAGCCTGAACTTTAATACACATAATATTGCTATAAATATATATAAATATGAATTTTAACTTTAATTTGTTTTCCTTATTTTTTTAATTGAATTACCATATGTATGGAATAACGTTATCTTAAATTTACTTTGCTAATATTAATATGTATAAATTTAAATAATAATTAATGAATTTTAAGATTTCATTACAATAACGAGAAATAATGCATTGATTTTCCTTGTTTTATTAGGACGTAGATGCTTACAGCTAAACAACGTTAATGAGGTGGGCGTGGCACGTACTCGATTTCGCCCATTTTTTGGCAGAAGTTTAGATTTGTCGAGAAAACCACTCACACCAAAATTTATATTTCCAGCTGCATTGGTTATAAAGATACAGACTTTTGACGTCCTAAATCTTGAATTTCGCACACTGTGCGACGGTCACCTCGCTAAGTGATGGCTACACTATCGAGTAATTAGACATGAAAAAGTTCCTCAAAATACCGGTGTAAGCCAATCAGTGAGTATAAAACTAGAAAGCGCACAGATCACTGGTTGTGAGAAGATCTCCTCAATCCCTTCATGTTATGTATTGGGAAACCATTTTTCTATTATTATTTTTAGTCCATCTATCATTCGGAGTTTTAAGCATGAGCTTGCATACAGAAAGGGTTATACACACATGGTCCATATCCAGTGAAACGGGTAAGGTATTCCCTAAGGAACCTAGATCCTATGTCAAGACCGTAGTGTGTGGTGAGGAACCACTTCCTGCTTGAGGAACCTCTGCTGCCCGACTGGGCAAATTTGTCGACGCGTCCCTATGAGCCCTATATACCCGTGGTCCGGTATATATAAGGACAGGCGGGGACGAAGTCGTTAGAAAAAGATGGACACTCTACAGGAAAAGCAAAAAGAAAATAACAACATGGAGGCGAGGAACGTCTTCATAGAGCTTCAAGGATGCGAGGCCAGTCTCTGAAGATGATCTCTTGGCTTCTAGTCAAGTTACTATCACTAACCTTCCAAGCACGAGCAAGAGTATTATATCCATTAAAAAAATTTAGAAAAAATTAACAAACAAACAAAACAAACGAAGAGGCATTACCAGAGTGCGTAATTTATCCTCAAAAAGATTGAGGGTAACAGACAGGTTGGAAAAACAGACCCCCGTGACGAGAAATACGTGGCGGAATGTAAGAGAGTGGTGAAGGTGTACGTGCAGCACCTAGCCACCAGAAGAATCTCGGAGAAAATTAAACCATCTAG
Organism: Phaonia tiefii; assembly: GCA_963931995.1. Lineage (NCBI taxonomy): Eukaryota > Metazoa > Arthropoda > Insecta > Diptera > Muscidae > Phaonia > Phaonia tiefii. The sequence goes on along the minus strand of OZ008368.1, from coordinate 17,050,582 downwards.
AAAGGACCTCTTTATCTCCTCCAAACAAGGCAGATCTCTGGATGAGATGACCACCACACCATCCTCGGCATAAAGCTAAAGTACGAACGGAATCAAGTAGCGCCTATGCGGATGTGGCCAAGGATGAGCTTTCTTTGGGCTTGATTGATGAGAACAGGCAAAACAACACGCTGTGAAATAACGGTCCATGGCCATGTATGCAAGCACTGTTTTCGTGAATTGCTGATTTTTGTTGCTTTATTGTGACAGACATTATTGTTGTCAGCAGTTTTCAACAAACAAAGTCACATTTGGCACATATATACATATATTATAATCTATTAATTATTCTATCCCAAACATGTTTGGACATAACTATACTATGTTTGCGACAAGCTACAAACAGGTTATATTTACATCCAATGAACAAAAAAGCCAAATTTATCAGCGTGAATTTGCAGTGCGTAGATCTGTGAGGGGAGATTGAGACCAAATTGACTATTGTAGAGTATCGGACAAATGTTCTTTCTCCGATCATAGACTAATTCTCTTCAATATTTCAACAATCGTCACCAACCCGAAAGTCTTTCGAAACCCGAAGAACGCCAGCTGGGATAAATTTGTGAAAATTGTTCGTTCGGAACTTCTTGGACCAATGCTGATGAACTCTGAATTAGATAACGCTGCAAGATGGTTGGAGAGGACCATGATAGGCACCTTCAGTCATGCCCAGTCAGTAGAAAGAGGAAAGAACGCTCCCTATGGTGGATTGAAGCATTAAATGAACTGAGGAAAAATTGAAGAAGTTTCTTTAATCAGGGTTACGGCAGCGCTGAATGGAGGCCCTTTAAGAACATACAGCGTGAGTGCAAGATGGCTATAACAACGGCCCTGAGGACAGAACGGAGGTCCTACTGTGTTTCGATAGACAACCTCAAGGAACCAATAGGTTGACCAAGGTTCTATCCACGGAGCACACAAATACAACTCTCATATGGAGGATGGTTAGGTCATGAGGTCATGGACTTTGTTACTTGAGCAAACACTAATGTCACTGCTGGATTTACCCTTTCCTAATAACGGTGCAGGAAATAGCGGTAAATCGTTTACAGTGGAGGTGGGCGACGAAGATACTGCAGACACACTGATAAATATTGACAAAATTGTGTGACCCGTAAATAGTTGTTCGCCGTACAAATCGGCAGGTACTGGTAGTATAATGTTACAGAAGGTAATAAGATTTGTTCCCTCCGGCTCAGTTCACTATACATTCTGAGCCTACGATTAAGTCACATCTTAGATAGTTGGAGAAGTGTAAAAGTTATATTCATCCTCAAGGCTGGAAAGAACGGCCATAGATCTGTGAAGGATTTCAGTTCAAGAAATCATCTAGAAACAGTCTTAGATGATCAGATCGCTAGTAACCAATATCAGTCTACCAAATATCCGGTATGCCTATAGGAAGGGAAAGCCGACGCGTAGATGCAGCGCTACACGAAATAGTTACCCCAACCCATAGTGGGCTTTGGATACTTTCGATATAGGATTCTATAAACAATCCTGGATATAGAGAAATTTCGAAACTGCAAATTTCATACAAGCCACAAAAAAGTCAGAATGTCAACAGAAGAATTGTGAGTTGGATATAGACTCAATGCTGCAGACCAGAGAGATAAACGCTCAGAGGGGTGAAATATTGTCCAATAGGTCAGTCTGTACGGGTACACCCCTGGGTGGGGTGATATCACAACTACTATGGCTAGTGCATATGAACACACTACTGCTGAACGGGAATAACAGAAAGGTAAGGGTAGTCGCTTATGCAGACTATATCTTGGTGATGGTAACAGGTCCCGTTGTCTTCGTGGGAAGTGAAGTCATGGAAAATATCCCAAATTATATGTGAGCTATTCCACAATATCAGATACCCTCACTCAATGGTAATCAATTAGAGTTGTCGGATATGGCGAAGGATCTGGGCGCAATTCTTGGTCCGAAATTCAACTTAAAACTTAATTTTGAACAGAGAGTTAAGATGGCTCAAAGTGCCTTCTACGCTTGCAAGAAATTGTTTTAGAGAACAGCAGCAGATAGTATTATGGATGTACATGCCGGTAGTTAGACTCGTTCTAACGTATGGAGGATCGGTATGGTGGCCAGCTCTGAAGAAAGATAGGAAACTGTCACCAATGCAGGCAACAGCATACGTTGGCGTGGCAGAAGCATTACAGACTTGTCCCTCTGCTGCTCTCAATACGATGATGAATTTTCTTCGTATAGAAAATTTTGATGAGGGTGACCGGCAAAGAGCGCTTTGAGGCTTAGGGAGCTGAAATGTTCAACGCAACGAAGATATGGGCATAGTAGGATTCTGTGCAATTTACCTAGTGGGGTCATACCTGAAAGAACGGACTTTGCTTGTCTAGAGTTTAACTTCCGGTAGAACTGCAGAACAATCATACCGCATAGAGAAGAGTGGAAGAACCGCTCACCATTGCGGGATATTGGCATAGACATTTTTACGGATGGATGTAAAACGGATAGTAGACACCCAACGTTACTGGTTATAACACTGGGTCTCTCTGTTTTTAGCAGTATCTTCCAAGCGGAAGTAGTGGCAACATCGGAGGCGCGTCGTCAGTTAAGAAATCACACAATAGAAGGGAAGAGTGTAAAAATCTTTTCGGACAGTCGAGCGGCGATAAGTGCTTTATCCTCAGAGAAGAATAGACCGAAACTGGTTTGTCATTGCAGGAGTCTGCTAGACGAGACCAGCGACACGCCAAGGCCTCCCCAGTCTGGGTTTCTTGTCAAATTAATACAGCCGGAAACGAAGTTGCTGAAGAACTAGCCAGGAAGGGTTCAAGTGGAAATTCGGATTGGATGAAACGTGATTGAAAGTCCTCTACGAGTGGTTGGTAACGTGATGAATACCACTTTCGCCACGAAGCAGACAGAAACTGGAGAGAACTTACTACCTGTGACGTATCACATGGTATATGGCCTAGTTATGGCGGAAAAAGAACCGAGTTCCTGATAACTCTAAACGGGGCTACAATAGCCAAAATGATAGTTGTCATAACCGATAGTTGTGATGACGATATAATGGCAAAAAACACAGAACACTATCTCCTACAGTGCCCAGCCTTGGCAGACATAAGGAAGACAACTTTTGGAAAGCCATTTTTGACGGAATAGCGGAATTTGGGAATATCGAACTAAGTCCGTTTAACAGTACCAATTGGTATAACCGCGTAACCTCAATATGTTACTGGCACATTCGTTTTTTCTGTTCCACTTCTGGGTATCGTGGCTCATCAAAATAACATCACTGCTACATGAGTGAGCTGCCATGAGACGAACTCACAGTCACTCTTACCTAACCTACTGATCATTAAATGGCGCAAATTCCAAGTCATCTGCTAAGTTTGAGAATATCGACTTTGGTGAACGCTTTATTTCTCGAAATGCCCCAGTTGTTTTACCACCGAGAACGTGCGATTTAACGGCTCTATATCATTTCTTCGTGGCCGTCGATGGTGCAATGCTAGTGTGTGCGGCTCTTGTAGATGAATACGTGGGTTCGATCACTGCTCACACCACCTAACATTTCTTTCGTCGGCGGTCTCCTAGCTTAGTGACGGCTACACAATCGACTATTTAGCCATGAAAAGTTTCTCACAAATACCTTTCGGAACCGAGGGAAAACTGCCTTATCTCACTTACATATCCAGTCCCCAACAACCCCGGGGCGCAGGGACCTTACAAAACGAAGACAACATACCATCCAGTTCGATCTTTCGCCTTATCTCTCCAGTTGACAGTACCAAGTGTACGCAGGGATTCGTCAACCTGATCCCTCCAGCGGAGTCTTGGTCTTCCTATTTTTCGTCTTCCTTCGAGTTCGGTTTCGAAAACCCTTCGTGCTGGTTCGTCTTCACCCATTCTACTGACATGGCCTAGCCAGCGCAATCGCGTTATCTTGATCCGCTTAACTAGGTCAATGTCAGGATAAAGCTCATACACCTCATGATTCATGCGTCGCCGAAACTCGCCGTTGTGCACTATAGGGCCATACATTTTTCGTAGTATTTTTCTCTCGAAGACTCCTACAGATGTTTCGTCTGCTTGCGATAGGACCCAGGATTCTGCGCCATAAAGCAAGACAGGTTGATTGAGAGTCTGGCACAGCTGGACTTTTGTTACTCGAAAGAGGGCTTTATCAATAAAATGCTTGCTTAGCCCAAAATAACATCTATTCGCAAGCACGATTCTCCGCTTGATCCCAAGGCTGACGTTGTTGTTTTTGTTTACGACAGATCCGAGGTACATAAATTCGTCAACTACGTCGAAGTTATAACGGTTATCAACGTTCACGGTTTTGTCTAATCGCGAGGATCGCAACTCTCGAAAACACCGCAGTAACTTCTCTAACTGTGCGTCCGATGATATCTATATCATCTGCATACGCGAGCAGCATGTGATTTTTGCTGCTGATGGTTTTATTCATGTTGACAGCAGCTTTTCTCAGAATAATCTCTATTAAGATGTTAAAGAGATCGCTCGATAGCATGTCACCTTGTCAGAGGCCTCACTTAGTTTCGAAAGGTTCGGTAAGATCCTTACCAACTTTCACCGCAGATTTAGGGTTCGTCAGGGTCATCCTGCAAAGGCGTATGAGTTTTGCAGGAATACCAAGCTCAGACATTGCTTCTTAGTGTTTCTCCCGTATCGGACTATCGAAGGCCGCCTTATAATCGATAAATAGATGATAGGTGACGATTTGTTTTTCATGTGTTGTCGATTTTCCAGGCCTAAAGCCGCACTGGTATGGTTTTAGTTTTTCGCACATTATACTTGATAGAACTTTATATCCATCGGCTCTTGCGGCTTTATTGTTCTTAAGCCGGGCAATAGCTGTTCTGACCTCGTCTTGGTTAGGAGGTGGCAATCGACGTCGTCGTCCAAATTTAGATTGATTGTGTCGTCATTGGATATCTCAGGTACCAATAGCGCAGAGAAATGATCTCTCAATATTCCCAACATACTCTGCACATCTGCGATGAGATTTCCGTCCTTGTCTTTACAGAAGGGGGGCCCTGAACCATGTCTATTAGTTCCGTTTTTGACTTTTTGGTAGAATGTTCGGGCTTCGTTCTTCCTTCTGTATGACTCAATTTTCTCACTCTCTCGCTTTCTCCACTGCCGCCTAAAGAGACGGTTTACCTCCTTTCTTTTATCCCTATAATGCGGCACTCTTCATCGTACCATGGTTTGTTGCGAAGCGGTTTTTCAAACCCAAGTACGGTTGTTGCGGCAGTTTTTATAGAGTCGGAAATGAGTTTCCACTGCCCTTCAGGATCGTTATGGGGAGGGGGTGGGTTCTGTGCCAAAAGTTGCGAGAACATCCTTGAGTAGGCTGTGGCTACCACTGGTAATTGCAGCTTTCCGATGTCCAGCTTCCTCTGCGTCTGGTTTCGTACGATTTTCGCTCTACTCAAACTTGTGGGAACCTTTGCTGCTACCAGGTAGTGATCAGAATCAATGTTAGCTCCTCTGATGACTCGTACGTGCATTACACTGGATGAGTGCCTTCCATTAATTACCACGTGATCAATTTGGTTCTTCGTTCTTTGATCAGGGGATACCCAAGTAGCCTTGCGGATGTCTTTATGTTGGAATCTTGTACCACTAATAACCATCTTTTTTGCCGCGGCAAAGTCCGTTTTCGGAACTGTCAGCATGTAGACTGAAATTGCCAATAGTTGGATGAAACACATTCTCCCTGCCTACTTTAGCATTAAAATCTCCTAGTACGATCTTAATGTCATGGAGAGGGCAGTAGTTTCCTCTAGGCGCTCATATAATATGTTTGGCATCATCATCTTTCTCTTCTGTCGGAGCATGCACACAAATTAGGGAAATATGAAAATATTTCGCTTTTATGCGGATTGTGGCTCTACGTTCACTCACAGGATTGAACCTAGAGACTAGATGTCGCAGTCTTTTGCCAACTACAAATCCGCAACCAAAATCATGTTTTTTTCCATGGCAACTGTAGTATAGTCGCAGTTTCTTTTTCTTGTGCAGCCTTGTCCTCTCCGTCGCATTTCCTGAATTGCGGTAATGTCAGCCTTATAACTTTCGAGGACATCTGTCAATTGGATGCTTGCACGGGATCTATATAGAGTTCTTACATCCCAAGTGCATATCCGTAAGGGGTTGTTTATGTTTTCGTTTTTGTATATTCACTGTCATTATGAACGGTGTCGGGAGGCAAACCCAGTCCACCGGGTTTTTGCATTTTACGTACTGCCAGGATATTTGATTGCAGCCGCCCATTATGGATCAGACGCTGACCAGAATGCATTATGTCGAACATGGATTTTCTTCTTTTGATTACTAACCGCCTTTGGCCCATATGTTTGGCTCATCCGCCTTCTAAGGACAAACGAGTATGCCCGATATCTTGATGAGCTTCAGTGAAATTTTTTATTGGCTATTTTACAATCTCATGAGGTCAGATGCCTTACTCAATTAAACATATTTCTCCAAATGGTTCTATCCTTTGCCTTTTCACGCCAGTTGGTAAAACCAAGGATACGGAGGGATTCTTCGGACTGGTCTTTCCTGCTTCCATCGGGTACGTTATCGAAACCCCTTCGTGCTGGCTCATCATTGTCCATTCTGATAACATGGCCTAGATAACGCAATTTGCCTAATTTGATTCGCCTAGCTATGTCCACGTCGGAATACAAATTATATAGCTCCTGGTTCCAACGTCAGTTGTACTTGCCGTTTTCTTTATCATGACCATATATTTTACGGAGAATTTTTCGTTTCGGAACCATATGCCAGCACAGGTATATCTGGACTTTGTGTGTCGCGAGAGAACTTTGTTCTTAAACTGCGCTTTGTTCTTAAACTACAAACTGTTTGTAAGTACAATACTCCTATTTATCTCCAGGATGACGTTGTTGTCCAGGGCGGATTCAAGTTAGATAAATTCATTTACTATTTCGAAATTAAATCGGTTGTCGGCGTTCAAGTGGGGACCAAGCCAAGAGGATTGTCTAGTCTTTGACACCATCAATCTTGTCTTGCCCTTATTAACAGCAAGATTGGCTGATTCTTTTTTGATTCTTGAAAATACTGCAGAAACCTCATATGGCTCATATGACATATGGCTTTTCATGTTGCTGGTCTTGTTCATATTTACTCACAGCTTTTCTCATTATTATCTCCATTAAGATGTTAAAGAGATTGCACGATTCTGTGTCGTCTTGTCGCAGTCCTCGCTTGGTATAAAATATTGGGGTGAGGTTTTCTCCACCTTCACTGCTAATTTGGTATTGGTCAGCGTCATTCTACAGAGGCGGATCAGTTTTGCCGGAATCCAAAGTTCGCACATAGTTTCATACAATTTTCTCAATTTCCTTCAGTGACATCAGTCACCTACTAAACCTGTGACGCATCAGTCGTCGCATAGCCAATCAGGCTACTCATCGGAAAGCATTGACTTCAGCCGCTTCAGAACGCGCACAGCTCACTGACAGTAAGGAGCTCTTCTCAAACTCTTCATGGGATGTAATGGGAAACCATTTTACATACTTGAAGTCACTGGTTTCGAGGACAACAACATTTGAACTTTTGCCGAGATACGATCCCTATTAGTTAAAAAGTAGTTGAAAATTGGACTTGCAGAATGCGCTACATCCGAGCCAGCCGCGGCGCCCACATGCCGTAAATTATATTCAAACACTAATGGCATAAAATTGTTTTTCTAATAAAGTCAATTCTCAGTTAGAAATTATCTACAGCATGTTTCTCTATCTCAATTTTGTTTCTCTGTGTCGAAATTTTGGTTCACCTAACTCTGTTTGTTTGTACTGAGAGCACATTCGAAATAGAGAAATCAAACTTTATACTGACAAGTTTTGAAAAATGTTATGTTTTCGTTCGACTTGAATCGGCAAGATTGTGGAACCCAAATCAGCTTTCTTTCGCCTAGAACACGAACGAAAGGTTTCGTTCGAGATAAAGAAACGGACTGGTAATAATCTCATTATTTTATTTCAATTTAATGTTCTACACGTCAAAAAAAAACACCACTTACGGTCAGAAGCCGAAGTTTTATATTTTCCTACTCTGAGCCATTCTCTTGTTCAAGATGTGTCCAATCAAGTCAGAGCTGACAATTTGAAAAGGCACTGAGAGTCGGGTATCGGCCATTTTCGTTCGTTGTTTTCGTTCGACTTGAATCGACAAGATTTTGGACCCAAATCATCTTTCTTTCGCCTAGAACTCGAACGAAAGGTTTCGTTCGAGATGAGAAACAGACTGGTAATCTCATTATTATATTTCCACTTAAAGTTGTACAAGTCAAAAAAAAACACCACTTACGAGCCAGAAGCCGGAGATCTATATTTTCCAACTCTAAACCATTCAGTTGTTCAAGATGTCTCCAATCAAGTCAGCGCTGGCAATTTGAATAGGCTCTGAGAGTCGGGTATCGGGCATTTTCGTTGTGACCCACTGAGACCCAGAGATGTATTTTATTTGGTTTAGTCAAAGAAAATATCTATACTTACTTTCGTTGGCCTGACTCATAGAATAATACATACGTAGATAAACTTATTCTCTCATCTGACGTTTCATTTCACACTCTTCATCGTAGGTTTGTGGAAATGAGAGCAATTAAATTTAAAATTATCTTACACCAGGTGGAGTTACAAAATATGTTCACTTAACTGTTTCCTGTCGTTTTGGTGTAGAACTGAAAAATTTAAATATATTTTGCAATTTTTTGTTGACTTTTATCGTTGGTATACATTTGTATTTTATTTAACACAACTAGTTTGTCACAAAAACATGAAATTCGGTTGTTGTTCCTTTGTGGATCGCTGTATACTATTGCCACTATCTGGTATTATTGAGCCCATATTTTCCACCATTCAATGTTTACTTTCCATCGTACCTATGACGTTTAATTTATTGAGCGAATAAAAGCTTCTATGGTATGTATTATTCTATGGCCTGAAAAGTTTTGAACAATTTTATGTTTTCGTTTGACTTCAATCGACAAGATTGTGGAACCCAAATCAGGTTTCGTTCGAGATAGAGAAACAGACTGGTGGTAATCTCGTTATTTTATTTTCATTTAAAGTTGTGCACTTCAAAAAATAAATAGCCAGAAGTCGAAGTTCTATATTCTTCTATCTTTTCCATCTGAACCATTTAGTTGTTCAAGATGTCTCCATCAAGTCAGAACTGGCAATTTGAATAGGTACTGAGAGTCGGGTATCGGGCACCTCGTTGTGACCCACTGAGGCCCAGAGAGGAGTTTTATTTACTCAAAGTTACTTAAATATATTTAATGTTTTTTTTTCACATTCATTGCAAATGACCCCGAATTTATTGCAATCTACATTTGTTTACGCAAGAATAAAAACCACCATAACCAAATTCCTACAAACTGCATTTAATTCAAAGTAAATATTTGTCTTCGATTAAAGCATCCACCTCCATCGAAATCATTCAAGTTCAAAAAAGTCGAACATGCAAACTAAACCAACCCAACGTCATTATAACGATTTCCGTTTACAGCCCACAAAAAACACTCCATTGGGTTTACATAACATCCCGCAGATACCTCCTGTAAACATTTCTGAAGATGAAAAAACAAATGAACGATTTCGGCATTTCTATTATTTTCCTTTGGCCATAACTGCTGAGTGTTTGTCATCAATTTTCGTTTTTCTGTCGATTCCTTCAGTGGGTACTACTACTCCATCGAACACTTTTTCCAATGCGAACTGGGGCGGGCGGATGCGACGCAATGACAACTCTAACGATCTGATGAAGCTTTGCAAAACGTTTGTTTAAATATTCTCCTTGCACAGTTCGCGTAAATGCTTTCAATTTCTCTATATGTACTACGTCGAGTGGAATTTCGCTTTTGATGGCTTCCGCAAGTCCTCTTTTATGCATTTTGTTTCATTTCGATATGTCTAATGTAAGAAAAATGATAAATTTGCATTTTTAATGGCATAAGATGTTCCTAATGCTTCTTTCTCGTCTTTCTTCAGCCGGCACCTTAGCGTTGGCTTCAACATCTAGGTATTTTTTTTGTTTGGCTCTTGAGTTACAGCCACTAGGTGCATGTACTTCAGCTACTTTGGATTCGTGGCAATACTTAGATTTCTACTTGTCCTACTAATGCGTATATTCTAGAGGTAGTTGAGAATGAAAGGGTGCGTCATGTTGGCAGTTGACAGATTCTGAAACCGAAAATGTAGAGCAGTTCAATATCTTTTAACCATTTTTTAAAAAAGAACTTGCATTCAAAAAAGCAGACCAAAAACTAGCTGACCAACCATACTTCATTTACCCAAAATAGATTTGTTGATTGAATTAATTTCGTGGATTCACGATTCCACCCGTAATTTGATTTTTTGATCGAAAATGAGCGATCACTAACCAGAGTAAGGACAACCATACATTTTCGATTCGCAAGGGAGTTTAATTTTTAATTCTTTGAAGATTTAAATCTTTTAAACTCCCAAGGTTTATTTTTAGCTCGGGAGCCGACTTTTTAATTCAAGAAGAATGATTGGCGAGTCAACTTTCATATATGTGTGTTTTTTTTTACCCCGCAAAAATTAAATATAGCTTAATTTGTACGAGACAGATATGCGATATTAAGTGGCATTTCAATTTCACACTTAAATTCCGAATTGAGCAATGACAATGTTGCCACATGTTAAATTTCAAGAAATGGCAACAAAAGGTTATCTTAGAGTCCAAACAGAACCAGACGACGACGAAAAAAATCTCTAGCGTCTAAACGAAATGAGAGAGAGAGCGTCTGGCGACTTCGGTTGATTTGTTTCTCTCTGCGTCGTATATATGTATTTGCGGCTCTTTTCTGGAATTTGTTTGAAAGTTTTATAAAAATACTAGTTGACCCGGTGCGCTTCGCTACCCCTGAATTGTAGTTTTAATGAAACCGGATTTATTTTATTTTTTTCATTTTATTCAAGCACTGTAATATATGCAATAGCTGACCCGGCAAACTTCGTCCTGCCTTCAAAGGTGGTAAATTAAAAATTTATAATTTTCAGGATAGATGGTTCTGTATTTAAATATTTAAATTGAGAAAATAATTGAGTTACAAAAGTTTGTTTATTTAAAAGAATGCTTTTAATATTAGTTTTGTTAAGTTTTTAATGATTATTTTAATTAAGTCAATTTAATTGAGATTTTAAATTACTGCAACGCTTTCAGATGTACAACGTTCTTTGTTTGTCTGTTGGGAGCGTAAACAAATAACGCCGATTTTGCCTACTCGAGAACATGCAACATAGAGCTGGCCATGAGAAAAGCATGGATACTCCAAATTGATGCCACACATTTTCAAAGACTGTCCCTGCGCCTTATTAATGGTCATTGCAAATGCAAGTCTAACTGGAAATTGAAGGCGTTTGAAATCGAATGGCAAATCATTCGGAATTATTGGTATTCGTGGGATCATTACGTCTTCCCCCTTGTACTTTCCCTTCAGAATTGTTCCTTCAATGACGTTTGTCATAAGTTTTTTGACAATAAGTCTTGTGCCATTGCAAAGTCGAGGCTGATTGATATTACGCATCATTATAATTACGGCTCCAACCTTTAACTGTAGATCATGTAGCGGCAAACCTGACAACTCGATTGAATTTAAAAATTCTGTTGGATAATTTACAACATCCTCCTGATTCATGATAGTGTCAATTGATTTGTAAGACACTATTAGTCCTTCAATGGCCATTTGAATCGTTGCATTTATCTCATCGACGTCTTTGTTTTTAGCGGCTAATATTGCTCGTTCTCCTAGCCAATCATGATTCCTGTAATGCTGCGAAATGTTGGGAAACACACAACGAATTAGCTCTTCTTTTGATTCAGTGAAATGGCAGAAGTCATTAGGTAACTTTATTAAAGCAGTCGTAACGTCGATGGGAATTTTTCCATTTCCAATATCCAATAATTGCACCGAAAAAACATCTGCTGAGGGATCGTTTTGCAGTTGGATTCGCATATTTGTTGTGAGTTTCAGCGTTGTAACATGTCTCCACAAATTGGAAGATTTGAGACATGCATTAATTTGATCAGCTGCAGTTGACCGTGGAATTACCGGTAATGTTTGTCGAAAATCACCTGCCAACAGTATCAGGGCACCACCACAAAGATTTCGATTATCTCGCAGATCTTGTAGTGTTATTTCCAAAGCTTGCAATGATTTTTTGTGTGCCATTGTACACTCGTCCCACACAATCAGTTTGCATTGTTGCAAGACGTTTGCCATTCCGGATGTCTTCGATATGTTTCATGTTGGTTGGTCGTTAATCTGCATGTTCAATGGCAGTTTAAGTGCCGAATGCGCAGTTCGACCGCCATCTAATAAAGTTACAGCAATACCTGAGGATGCGAATGCAAGTGCAATGTGATTTTGCGATCTTATGGTTGCTAATAACAATGAAATCAAAAATGTTTTCCCTGTACCTCCAGGAGCATCCAAAAAAAATATTCCACCAGTTCCATCGTTGACGGCTTTCATTATTGTATCGTAGGTATATTTCTGTTGGGGATTAAGTTTCTCGATGTCCGATTGAACATTATCTGCCAATTCCTCGTGATTGTATTGATTCTCTCTCTGTAAATCTTGATGTAACACAGCGTGCATTGGACGATTTGGTGAAATCATACCTAATTAAATAACATCAATTTTTCAACAAACAATTCGTTATAATCAATGTTTGTTTAATTTTATCATAATGCGAGTTGATCAACAATATTTTTATTGAGTTTCTCAGGAGTATAAATGAATAAAGTTTACGGTTTTCCAACGCGAGAACACGCCACATATAATTGGCCATGTGAAAAGAGCCAATTTTTCTTGATCCAACCCACAAATCGACATTGTTTGACCTTGTGACTTATTAATAGTCATGGCAAACGCCAAGCGAATTGAAAATTGCAGACGTCTGAATGGAATGGGTGAGTCTAAAGGGATCATTGGGATTCGTGGCAGGAGAACAACTTTACCTTCAAATTTGCCGTTCAAAATTGTAGCTTCAAGAACACTGCCCATAATTTTTTTATGACTAATCTTGTCCATCGGTGTTGCCGTTTAGGAGGAGTTCAGTGACATACATATAAAGAAGATATGGAAATTATGGAAATTTTTTTATTGAAATTATGGATTTTTTTGTTTACAAACCATTCGGAGTCAACAGTGAACAAAATTAAAAAAGAATCAGCCAAATCCGTCACTCCGTTCTTTAGTTATGCTAAGGCAAACACACGCCAACTCATTTTTATATATAAGATTATAGTTATATAGGAATGAAATTGTTATTAGTGCTTTTAACCCTTCTGTTATGTTAATAAAAAATCACACATATGATGTTAAGGTCACGGAATGACCTGGTCAGTGTTTTGTTAGTGTATCGTATAAAAACCTTATAATTTTAGTGTTTTTAACATTTCTCAGTTTAATTGCCTATAATTTGTTTGGTTTTTGTTATAATGCAAAGTGCTCAATACAGTAACCATCTTATACTTTTTAGGAATGTATTGTACAGTGGTGACTTGCCCATTGAGGAAGAAATGACTGCTTAGTGCTGGAAATCGTCTTAACTCCTGCTGTGTGGCACAAACCGGCAAGAAGCTCTTATTACTTCTCACAGTTCCCACCAATGTCATATTCTTCTTCAGTAAAAGTAAAGCCAAATCTCGAGTGGTAAAAAAGTTGTCTGTTGTTATATTCCGTCCTTACTAGGTCCAACACAACCCGTTGGCCTTGGTTTCGCTCTGGTTGTGCAGACGCTGAATCTTTTCCCAAAATATATTTGAAAATTAAGACAAAATTTTTGTACGCATGTCTGCAGCTACCCATGCCTATATTCCGAATTTACTTGGCTTACTTGGCATGTAACTAAGAATGGGCATCTGCCTCTAAACGGAAATAAACGCTCATGGACTGTTACCTTTTCATACGGTAAAAATAGTATTGGTAAATTAGCCACCCATTTCTCATATAAATCCCGAATTGGAGCAAGTTTATCGTACGCTCTCTGAATTCTGCTATTATATCTGTTATCGAATCTCAGCCCAAGACTTATTTCCAAAAATCGTGTAAGTGACATTACAGCGCGAAATATTGGTCGACCATGAACTACGTCCCAGAGGCTGCGGAGACTTTCTCCATATGAACGATATACGCCTGTAATTGTATATATTTTTAAAATTATATATGTTTTAACTATTACATATAAATGTCCTTTTTGATGTACCTGCTAAAATCAGAATGCCCAAAAACCCATCCAATTCTATTTCATCAATTGGGTTGTATTTCTCTCCAATTTTTTTTTGCGCTCTCGATGCTGCTGAATTCTATAATAATTTTTTCAATTGCGCTGTAAAGCACAGATCAAACGATTCTTTGATATTTGAATTATATTTTCTGGTCTGGCTCTGGCGTTTTCAGTTGCAGTCTGTTCAGTTGACCACGCAATGTCCTTGTCCTTTGACTAATACACGGCATTGCTACTTTCACTAGCTACAGCCATACTTTATTCGTCATCACTAGCAATGTACTCTTCAGAAGATTCGCCATCGTCCTCAATGTCTCTACACTCATCAATTTCCACGTCTTCCATTACAATCTGCTGTATTTGGCTTTCTGTCAAACCACAATTCTTCTGAATCAGATAATAGTCCATTGATATTAAACAGAAATAGACCATTGACGCAAAATACTCACTAATGCTTGGTCTCGTTGCATTTTACAAAAAATTTACAGATATCTGAAATTACTGAAGAAAATGGCCCAAAACTAACACTTGACACTTTAACACAAAAATTTACTGAAGAAAATGGCGCGAAACTAACACTTGACACTTTAACACAATAATGTACTGACGAAAATGGCGCGAATCTAATACTTGACACTTTAACACAAAAATTCACTGACGAAAATGGCGCGAAACTAACGCTTGACACTTTAAACCGCTGATGGTTACTGGTGCCCACAAGTTAGTTTTGATATTGACACCTTTTTTATAAATCGAAAAAACAGGGTGCAATTTTTCGAAGGGATTTCTCTGAATGCTGGAATTCGTAAACGGAAATCCCAAAATTTTGTTTCATTTTAGAAATATAAGAAAAAATAACATAAAAGGTCACGAAATGACCTTAATGTAACAGAAGGGTTAAAAATGTATTCACTTTTATTGTATTGTGTTTAACAATATATGTATTATTTTTAACCCATTTCTTTAATTTTCTTTTGCATTCACATGTACCATCGTATGTATGTGTTGATTTCTCGACCGCTAATTCGACCTGTTGTGCGCTCTAAGTTTACTCTACTAATTTACTGTATCCCTTATAGGAATTCGGTGCTATTCACGAAATTCCTTAAGTTGTTCCAGTCCATACCCACAAGTTTGGTCATGTCCGGTATAGTACTGTCCGAAAGATATCTGGATCTAGCTTGTGTGAAGGCCGGACAGTGGTATAAGAAATTGTCCATCGTCTCATCGTCCTCCATGCATGCCCTGCACTCACTATTCGCCACTAGTCCAATACGGTACAGGTAGGCCCGTAATCCCGAATGCCCCGTTAAGACTCCCATCATCTTGCTCATTTCAGATTTTCCCAGTTTCAGCAAACTTGTTGTCCTCAATACATCTGGGTCTCCCCATAGGATCTTTGTCATCCAGCCTACTGATTCCTGGTTCGACTGGGCTACATTTGGCGTCTCCGCCCATTTACTCAACTCAGCCTTCGTCACCTCAAAGGGTTTTGCTCCATCTAGGCTAACCGTTTGGAGTTTCTTGGCTTTCGTTCCTAGGAGGTTCGCTCTGTCGTTGCCGAATACTCCGCTGTGCCCCGGCACCCAGATGATATTGAGTCTGCCGTGCATACAATAATCGTTTATCACCTTCTTACCGTCAAGGACCGTTCTAGATTTAACAGTTTCCGATGATATTGCCTTGATTGCCATTTGGCTATCCGTGAAGATATTTGTCTCGGCTAGGTTTGTATTATCGCCGATCCATTTTATGCACTCTGTAATCGCCCGAACTTCCGCCTGAAAGTTTGTATTATGATCGGGGAGGCGTAGATGGGATTCGGTTGCTGGATTTTCAATGAAGAATCCTAGACCCCTAGCTTTGAGTCATCCGTGTAGCAGCGAGTCCCATTTGGCATTTGTGCCAGGGTTCCATTCTGCCAGGCGTCTTTAGTTGGCGTTAAGGTCACGCAATTCGTCTTAACCCTCATCTCAGGTACTCGGTGAGATTCACTCGTATCTTGCGTGTACCCGACTAAGGCCCCAATTATCCGTTGGTGTTTTGATGTAAGATCCTTGTTGATCCATTCACCTGTTGCTTGTAGGTATTTTGCCGCAAGGGCGGCCTCGTATTTGACTCTAATCTCGATTGGCTGGATCATAAAATAGTCTCCATGGCTCATGTCGAGGTTGTCCATATTACACCACTAATACCAATGCAGAACATTCTCTGAACCCTCTGCAGTATTGCGATGTTACATTTCCTCTCAACTGCCGTCCACCATACTACAGAAGCATATGTTAATACAGGCCTGATTACGCTTCTGTAGAGCCATTTGGATCCTATAGCCCTTCTGCATAGCGACCAGGCCTTATTGGCCATGTCTTCTATGTGATGCCTCCAATTCAGTTTCCGATCTAAGATTACCCCTAACTATTTAACCTTATCGGATATTCTAATCGTCTTTCCCAGGAATCGTGGCTCTTCATATTCTGAGATTTTCGTCTTCCTTGTGAATACACATATTTCCGTTTTGTCCGGGTTTACATTTAGGCTCCTTGGCTGTGCCCAGTCATTTGCTATACTCAGCGCCCTGTCGGCCTCTCTGCATAATGGATTAGGATTCTTTCCCTTAAGAAGTATAATAACGTCATTTGCGTAGCAGACTGGTTTAAGTCCTTCTTCGGTAAGTTTTCTTAGGAGACTGTGTATTGTGAGGACCCATAAGAGTGGTGATATATTCCGTCCCTGTGGACTTCGTAGCAGACTGGTTTAAGTCCTTCTTCGGTAAGTTTCCTTAGGAGTCTGTGTATTGTGAGAACCCATAAGAGTGGTGATGTAATCCCTCCCTATGGAGTTCCACGTTGTACCCTGTCTCTAATATTTACATCATGGGAACCACAGTTTATCCATCTATTCCTTAGTATATGGTTGATCCAGTCTTTTAATGCCCGGTCCACCATAAACTGGTCTAAGGATTGCGAGCGAGTTGCATACAGCGAGTGTATATATAGTTTGTCATTGAGAGATTGCTCTATGTAGTAGGTTACCTTATGAATTGCGGTATCCACTGATCTGCCTTTGACATATGCGTGTTGCCTAAACTTCAGCATATCGTTCGGTATTCCACTTTTCACCATGTCGTCCACTATTCTCTCCAGGGTTTTGAGTAGAAACGTTGCATAGCTTGCTGTTCCAGGTTTGGGTATAAATACTACACTAGCCTCCTGCCAGTTTCTCGGTGTGTAGTCGTATTTTAAGCATACGGTAAAAATTCCTGCCAAATGGGTTATTATTTGGTCAACCCCATGTTGTAGGATAGCCGGAAAAATACCATCCGATCCCGCCGCTTTATATGGAGAGAAGCTCTTTATAGCTTTTTCGACCATTTGGTTCATAATGATTGGCGTCTGATGATAAGATCTTTCAAATTATTTTATTTAATGAAAGACGGCGTATACTTTTTTTAAATCTCTAAATTTGAAGGATAGATTTTTATTTCCAATTAAAAACAAAATTGGAATTAAATTGTTCACAACAACGCGCGGTAAATGATATACATACATATTGATCATGGCAGAATTATCTATCAGGTATAGTCGTTTAAACAGGTGATCAAATTTTTTCCATGTCATTATTTTTCATTTCACTTGTCAAAATCATACATATGTTTTTATACTAGTTTGCATTCTTGTATTGTTGGTATATATTTGTGTAGAGTTTGACAACTGAAACGAATGAACGAAAATAAAATGTCTGTTGTTGCCATCAACACGAAAAGCCATATGTTGCTGGCTTGTGCTGACGTCATAGACATCATTGGGCGAAATTTGCGAGAAGTTACGGCAGTATTTTCAAGAATCGAAAGAGAATCAGCGAAGATGGGTCGTGCTGTTAATGAGGGCAAGGCAGTATCCTTGCGATACCAACGAAGGATAGAACCATTTGGAGAAATATGTTAAAATTAGTTTAATTTATTTATTTGTTTGTTTAATTAATATGTGTAAGGCACCTGACCGCATGAGGTTGTAAAATGGCCAGTAAAAGTTAGTAAAGTAATTTGGTTTTAATTTGCGGGGATAAAAAGAAATCATTAGGTGTCAAGTAGGGGCGCATGACTCAATTGTTTCCCGATCAAATACGTGTTTGTTTGAGCCGATGTGTGTGAACAGCATTGTCGGGATGGATAATGATTCTTTTTGGCGGGTTCGTTAGCATTAGTTCACCAAAAATTTCTTGCAAACAACTGGTTGTGTACCATTCCGAATTGGCCATCCTTCGATGCTCTAACGGAACCATTGCTAACAGAACTGTTGCTATCTAAAAAGCAGGCCACTATTTGCTTTGACGTGCGTCGTGCGCGAAAACTTTTGTTGGATTAGGCTCGTCTTGGAAAACCCACACAGTCGATTGATGTTTAGTCTGCTTCCCATAGCCGCTTATTGTCACTTAGCTCCCCCATACAAAGTGGTCGAAAAATTAGTTTAGCATGGAATAAAAAACCAGGCCTTATGTTTGGTGATCAAGCAGACCAATGTTATTTGTTTCTCTCAACGCGCAAATATGTACTAGTCTCGTGATGAACGAGCGTGAAAGACTAAACCCGTATTCCATTATGTGTAGAGTGTAATTGCAATCTTTGTGAATATTTATATTTCTGGTAATAACTCGAAAATGTTCGTCAAACTTAAGCATTGCACACCCTTTCAGTAACTGGCATTTGCATTTTTCTCCAAATGTACTTCAGCGCTAATGTTTTTATTGGTCTGTAATCATAAAATCAGACGTTTTGCGTTCGCGAGTTTCCATTTTCATTTTTTTCCTCCACCTCCTTTATAAGATGCGTTTTTTTTGTCGCTTCCGTCATCATTATCCTTTTCGCCTTCTTTCAGCACATGCATACACACACGTTTGATTTTGTATCCATTTCCCATCCTATTCCTTGCCTTTGAGGTGTGCCTGGAAAGGAGAATATTAAATTTACATTTGGCATAGCATTCCAATTGCAATCGATGGAAACCATTAGGACATGCTGAATATCCGGATGGCGGCGCGGCTTGGCGAGAACTCGAGGGATAAAGTGTTGGTATCAGGTGATAGAGCCAACGTAAGTACATTTGGTTTTTGACTGAATTATAAAAAAAAGTAACATTAAAATTGTAATAACAATAAAACTATTGGAATTTTCTGCATGCCGGATGAGGAGGGGGTAGAAAAAAATTGTAAGATCATAATGTATTGAAATGTAGATTAAAGTGAGTACCAAGTCATATATTACCCAAGTGCTAAAGTTTTTGGTAGATAAAAATCCAGGTTTTAACGTCGTAAGCGTTAAAGTAACATTTTATATTTCTATAGCAATAGATTGGTGAAGTTATATTTCTATAAAATGTGTAAAAAGGTGATTTGTGAAATGGTCTTGTTAACAGTTATATCTAGGATATGAAAAAAGTATTAACAACATTGTCTACACTATACCCAAAAGGGCAAACGCCGGCGACAGTACATTGCATTGAGAGAACACTGAACTGAACGGCTACTCAGGAGCAACACCATGCAGACGCACACTGCTCGGTAAATATTACTTTCCCACTGGTCTGAAATCGGATCGATGGTGCGTTTACATTGCTGGAATGAAAAGACTCAAAACATGCGACACTTTGGTCGTTTACATCGGACAAATTAATTGTACGGGAAATTATACTAAACCACAAATTATAGGTATAGTTTAGATTAAATTATATACACGCTGAGAGAAACGATCCCCGTAATATTTTCTCCCAAACATATTCTGCAGGAACCATATGTATGTTTGGAACAAATCAAATTATTTTTCGACCACTTTGTATGGGGAGCTAAGCGGTATTAAACGATTTTAAGCGGCACCCCATACAAAGTCGTCGTACACCTCGGGCCATTTACTGAAGTGGTCCATAACGACTAGGGCATATTGGTTCCCAGACCTACTTGTTGGATATGGACCAGCTACACTCATGGATATTCGCTCGAAGGGAGCACTTGGGTTCTCCTGATGTCTCTGTCCGCAGCTCCTCCGCGTTGGTCCTTTAGTTGTCAAGCACTGAGTGCAGCCTGCAATCCACTCGGTTACAGCTTTTTGACGACCAACCCAATAGAAACGTTCACTTAGTTTCTCCATAGTTTTGCCTTTACCGAGATGCCTGCCACTCGGACCATTATGAGATTCTGCAATTATCTCTTTCTTAGATTTTTCTCCGTTTTTCCATCTTCACTTTCCCATACACGGTATAGACAGCCATCTAGCAATCTCAGGCTATTCCACTGGGCCCAATATGATTTTAAAACGGGGCTTTCTGAAGCGATTTCATTCCGCGTTAATTGTCTATCCTCTTCCTTTGCCAAAATAATTTTTGACAATACAGGATCACTTCTCTGTGCCGTGAACCACTCGTCGTCCCATTCAATTCGCAGGGATCGGACGTCAATAATTTGCTCTTTTATCTCAGCCTTAGAATCCTGCGTACGCTCGATTACATGTGGACGGTCATTTACTCGTCCGGTATCGGCTGTTATCGCTGGAGATCTTGAGCATTTTCTCAGGTCTCTACAGTCCCGCCTGTAACTGGCCCCTCTTGTAACTGAAGTTTATTAATTTTTCTTTGGAATTCACTTACATCATTTTCGACTGTTCTGTTCAACTTCTTCGAACTCCTGTTCGACGTTTTCGAATTTCTCATTAACATGTATGTATTTCCATGTTGTTCATAACTTCCGAAATTTTTTGAAGTTTGTAATTTGTGGCGTTAGATGTCTCTTGCATTATTCTTGAATTTCCGCTCAATTTCTCGTCCACAATTCTAGAATTCTCGTTCATAATTCTAGAATTCGCGCCAAATTTCTCGTTCATAATTCTAGAATTTTCACAAAATTTCTCATTCATAATTCTTTAATTCTCGTCCATACTTCTAGAATTATCGTCCAGCTTCGCGTTAATAATTCTAGAGTTTTCGTTAAATTTTTCCATCATGGCTGCAAACATCGTCGAAACATCGATATTACCAGTTGCTTCCTTTGCAAATACCTCCATTTCGTCTTTGCACTCGAACTGATATGTGTCAATGTCGATGTTTCGGCGTTTAAATTTTTCTATTAATCGCCTCTGCAGCTCTACCTTATTACCAGCTGTCGGTTGATACAATTTACTCAACTCCTTTTCTAGTTGTTCAACTTTGAGTTCTTCGAACTTCATCGTTGTCCTTAATTCGTAATTTCACTTCGGACACCAATGTTACGAATTTCCTCATTCGTCCTTTTTGCGTTGTTTTATTCCCAATAATAAAACAAGGTTTGTTTTCAATTACGATAATTACAACTGTATCACTTCCTTTTATTTTACTTATACAGTACAAAAGTTTACCATATTTACACCACTATAATAAGTCTTACATTTTACTATCAAATCGCGTTGCTTACTTTACAGCGGTTAATCACAAACTGAACTCTCCATTCGAAAGACCTTCGCTATTTATACCAACTCACCATACTCAAATGAAGGTATATCTAGCGAATTCAAGAACCTTCTAGACGTTGTTGTTGTTGCTTATCTTTGTAGAATCATCTTGTATGGCGGAGAATTATCTTAACTGAGGCGAATTCATTCTACTGGTTTAGCGAGCTGGTACGTTGTTACAATGCATACTTTCAGGCGCAGCACTAACCGCCTGTTATTTACATAATGTTAGTAAAGTCATTAAGTGCAAGCAAAAGCTTTTACTTATTCGTAACACTGCCCCCTACTTAAGCCTGTTCGTCCCGGGCAGGCTCAACCCCCCGTCTTCCATACAGGGCTAGTCTTTTCAAATGAACGATTTTCATTTTAGCTCTTGGACTTTGACTTTTCTGGATTCTATAAACCACGTCATTTATTCGTTTGACAACCTTATAAGGGCCTTCCCAGTGAGTCTGAAATTTTGGAGATAAACTTTTCTGGCGCTGTGGGTTGAACAGTAAAACTAGCTGACCCTCATGGAATCCTTCGGAATTTGCCGCTTGGTCGTACCTGGCTTTCATCTTATTACTGACCAACTTCATTCTGCTGCGACCAAACTCGTGAAGTTCGCTAAGCTCTCCAGGGATACCATCATTCTCCCCACTGTCGGATGTTAGCCAGTTGCCAAACTCCAAATTTCTAGGGAGCTTTAACTCTGTCCCGAAGACGGCACTAGCTGGTGTTCGGGTAGTGGTATCCTGAGTGGCCGACCGGTATGCTAGAAGGAATTTTGGTATGCGTTCGTCCCAGAATTTTCTATTCTTACTGACCATCTTGCTCAAATATTCTTCAAGAACCTGATTAAATTTCTCTACCGTGCCGTCAGTCCGAGGGCGCACTGATGTCGTTCTTATACCACGAATTCCATTCCTCTCGCATATTTCTTTCAAGATGGCAGATTCAAAATTCCTACCCCGCTCCGAATGCAGTTCTAAAGGAACACCAAAACGACCTATCCAGTTGTTCACGATAGCTTTGCTTATTGTTTTCGCTTCTTTATTCGGAATAGCGTACACCTCGCGCCATTTACTGAAGTAGTCCATAACGACTAGGGCATATTGGTTCCCAGAGCTACTTGTTGGATATGGACCAGCTACACTCATGGATATTCGCTCGAAGGGAGCACTTGGGTTCTCCTGATGTCTCTGTCCGCAGCTCCTCCGCGTTGGTCCTTTAGTTGTCAAGCACTGAGTGCAGCCTGCAATCCACTCGGTTACAGCTTTTTGACGACCAACCCAATAAAAACGTTCACTTAGTTTCTCCATAGTTTTGCCTTTACCGAGATGTCTACCACTCGGACCATTATGAGATTCTGCAATTATCTCTTTCACTTTCAAGGTAGGTACCACAATTAGATTTTTCTCCGTTTTTCCATCTTCACTTTCCCATACACGGCATAGACAGCCATCTAGCAATCTCAGGCTATTCCACTGGGCCCAATATGATTTTAAAACGGGGCTTTCTGAAGCGATTTCATTCCGCGTTAATTGTCTATCCTCTTCCTTTGCCAAAATAATTTTTGACAATACAGGATCACTTCTCTGTGCCGTGAACCACTCGTCGTCCCATTCAATTCGCAGGGTTCGGACGTCAATAATTTGCTCTTTTATCTCAGCCTTAGAATCCTGCGTACGCTCGATTACATGTGGACGGTCATTTACTCGTCCGGTATCGGCTGTTATCGCTGGAGATCTTGAGCATTTTCTCAGGTCTCTACAGTCCCGCCCTATATGGCCACGTTCGCCATGATTGTCACCTTTCAATTTTGTTGCTTGCCATTGCGCTTTCGTGAGAATTCGAATCACTTCTTTTAGTTCGCTAACGGCGCCTTTCAAATCTTTTGATTTGCCTTCCGTTTCTACCCTTCGCACATGATGTGTCTGTTGACTGGAAACAACACTCGCCGTCTCATTTGCCAAAGCAAATGAAACTGTTTCCACAAATGTAGCTCTTTGTGAGGCAAATACCGCATATCTAACATCAGGATCGTTAATGCCCCTAACAAATGCCTCTATCTTAAATTGGTCTAAGAAAGTTTGGGGTTCTCCAGGATATGCCATCAATACCAAGCGTTCTACATCCGTTGCGAAATCTTGAAGTGTTTCATTATGCTTTTGCACTCGGCCTCTTAATTCCATGCGATATAAATCCTTCTTGTGATCGCCACCATACTTGCATTGTAACGCAGCCAGTATATCTTCGTGGTTGTTTCTGGCACTAACGGGAATGCTCTGAAGGACTTCTGCTGCGCTGCCTTTGAGTGCTAAAATTAGCTCTACTGCTTTCTCATTGCTGTTCCACAAGTTCTTAATTGCGACCATTTCGAATTGGAATTTAAAAGCGTCAAATGGTGTAGAGCCATCGAAACTGGGAGCTTTTAATCTACTACAGGCTTCAGAAATTACTCGCACTGGCCCCTCTTGTAACTGAAGTTTATTAATTTTTCTTTGGAATTCACTTACATCATTTTCGACTGTTCTGTTCAACTTCTTCGAAC
This sequence comes from Phaonia tiefii, assembly GCA_963931995.1. Taxonomy (NCBI): domain Eukaryota; kingdom Metazoa; phylum Arthropoda; class Insecta; order Diptera; family Muscidae; genus Phaonia; species Phaonia tiefii. The sequence continues at coordinate 17,026,239 of OZ008368.1, read as the reverse complement.
TCCTGTTCGACGTTTTCGAATTTCTCATTAACATGTATGTATTTCCATGTTGTTCATAACTTCCGAAATTTTTTGAAGTTTGTAATTTGTGGCGTTAGATGTCTCTTGCATTATTCTTGAATTTCCGCTCAATTTCTCGTCCACAATTCTAGAATTCTCGTTCATAATTCTAGAATTCGTGCCAAATTTCTCGTTCATAATTCTAGAATTTTCACAAAATTTCTCATTCATAATTCTTTAATTCTCGTCCATACTTCTAGAATTATCGTCCAGCTTCGCGTTAATAATTCTAGAGTTTTCGTTAAATTTTTCCATCATGGCTGCAAACATCGTCGAAACATCCATATTACCAGTTGCTTCCTTTGCAAATACCTCCATTTCGTCTTTGCACTCGAACTGATATGTGTCAATGTCGATGTTTCGGCGTTTAAATTTTTCTATTAATCGCCTCTGCAGCTCTACCTTATTACCAGCTGTCGGTTGATACAATTTACTCAACTCCTTTTCTAGTTGTTCAACTTTGAGTTCTTCGAACTTCATCGTTGTCCTTAATTCGTAATTTCACTTCGGACACCAATGTTACGAATTTCCTTATTCGTCCTTTTTGCGTTGTTTTATTCCCAATAATAAAACAAGGTTTGTTTTCAATTACGATAATTACAACTGTATCACTTCCTTTTATTTTACTTATACAGTACAAAAGTTTACCATATTTACACCACTATAATAAGTCTTACATTTTACTATCAAATCGCGTTGCTTACTTTACAGCGGTTAATCACAAACTGAACTCTCCATTCGAAAGCCCTTCGCTATTTATACCAACTCACCATACTCAAATGAAGGTATATCTAGCGAATTCAAGAACCTTCTAGACGTTGTTGTTGTTGCTTATCTTTGTAGAATCATCTTGTATGGCGGAGAATTATCTTAACTGAGGCGAATTCATTCTACTGGTTTAGCGAGCTGGTACGTTGTTACAATGCATACTTTCAGGCGCAGCACTAACCGCCTGTTATTTACATAATGTTAGTAAAGTCATTAAGTGCAAGCAAAAGCTTTTACTTATTCGTAACACTGCCCCCTACTTAAGCCTGTTCGTCCCGGGCAGGCTCAACCCCCCGTCTTCCATACAGGGCTAGTCTTTCCAAATGAACGATTTTCATTTTAGCTCTTGGACTTTGACTTTTCTGGATTCTATAAACCACGTCATTTATTCGTTTGACAACCTTATAAGGGCCTTCCCAGTGAGTCTGAAATTTTGGAGATAAACTTTTCTGGCGCTGTGGGTTGAACAGTAAAACTAGCTGACCCTCATGGAATCCTTCGGAATTTGCCGCTTGGTCGTACCTGGCTTTCATCTTATTACTGACCAACTTCATTCTGCTGCGACCAAACTCGTGAAGTTCGCTAAGCTCTCCAGGGATACCATCATTCTCCCCACTCTCGGATGTTAGCCAGTTGCCAAACTCCAAATTTCTAGGGAGCTTTAACTCTGTCCCGAAGACGGCACTAGCTGGTGTTCGGGTAGTGGTATCCTGAGTGGCCGACCGGTATGCTAGAAGGAATTTTGGTATGCGTTCGTCCCAGAATTTTCTATTCTTACTGACCATCTTGCTCAAATATTCTTCAAGAACCTGATTAAATTTCTCTACCGTGCCGTCAGTCCGAGGGCGCACTGATGTCGTTCTTATACCACGAATTCCATTCCTCTCGCATATTTCTTTCAAGATGGCAGATTCAAAATTCCTACCCTGCTCCGAATGCAGTTCTAAAGGGACACCAAAACGACCTATCCAGTTGTTCACGATAGCTTTGCTTATTGTTTTCGCTTCTTTATTCGGAATAGCGTACACCTCGGGCCATTTACTGAAGTAGTCCATAACGACTAGGGCATATTGGTTCCCAGAGCTACTTGTTGGATATGGACCAGCTACACTCATGGATATTCGCTCGAAGGGAGCACTTGGGTTCTCCTGATGTCTCTGTCCGCAGCTCCTCCGCGTTGGTCCTTTAGTTGTCAAGCACTGAGTGCAGCCTGCAATCCACTCGGTTACAGCTTTTTGACGACCAACCCAATAAAAACGTTCACTTAGTTTCTCCATGGTTTTGCCTTTACCGAGATGCCTACCACTCGGACCATTATGAGATTCTGCAATTATCTCTTTCACTTTCAAGGTAGGTACCACAATTAGATTTTTCTCCGTTTTTCCATCTTCACTTTCCCATACACGGCATAGACAGCCATCTAGCAATCTCAGGCTATTCCACTGGGCCCAATATGATTTTAAAACGGGGCTTTCTGAAGCGATTTCATTCCGCGTTAATTGTCTATCCTCTTCCTTTGCCAAAATAATTTTTGACAATACAGGATCACTTCTCTGTGCCGTGAACCACTCGTCGTCCCATTCAATTCGCAGGGATCGGACGTCAATAATTTGCTCTTTTATCTCAGCCTTAGAATCCTGCGTACGCTCGATTACATGTGGACGGTCATTTACTCGTCCGGTATCGGCTGTTATCGCTGGAGATCTTGAGCATTTTCTCAGGTCTCTACAGTCCCGCCCTATATGGCCACGTTCGCCATGATTGTCACCTTTCAATTTTGTTGCTTGCCATTGCGCTTTCGTGAGAATTCGAATCACTTCTTTTAGTTCGCTAACGGCGCCTTTCAAATCTTTTGATTTGCCTTCCGTTTCTACCCTTCGCACATGATGTGTCTGTTGACTGGAAACAACACTCGCCGTCTCATTTGCCAAAGCAAATGAAACTGTTTCCACAAATGTAGCTCTTTGTGAGGCAAATACCGCATATCTAACATCAGGATCGTTAATGCCCCTAACAAATGCCTCTATCTTAAATTGGTCTAAGAAAGTTTGGGGTTCTCCAGGATATGCCATCAATACCAAGCGTTCTACATCCGTTGCGAAATCTTGAAGTGTTTCATTATGCTTTTGCACTCGGCCTCTTAATTCCATGCGATATAAATCCTTCTTGTGATCGCCACCATACTTGCGTTGTAACGCAGCCAGTATATCATCGTGGTTGTTTCTGGCACTAACGGGAATGCTCTGAAGGACTTCTGCTGCGCTGCCTTTGAGTGCTAAAATTAGCTCTACTGCTTTGTCATTGCTGTTCCACAAGTTCTTAATTGCGACCATTTCGAATTGGAATTTAAAAGCGTCAAATGGTGTAGAGCCATCGAAACTGGGACCTTTTAATCTACTACAGGCTTCAGAAATTACTCGCACTGGCCCCTCTTGTAACTGAAGTTTATTAATTTTTCTTTGGAATTCACTTACATCATTTTCGACTGTTCTGTTCAACTTCTTCGAACTCCTGTTCGACGTTTTCGAATTTCTCATTAACATGTATGTATTTCCATGTTGTTCATAACTTCCGAAATTTTTTGAAGTTTGTAATTTGTGGCGTTAGATGTCTCTTGCATTATTCTTGAATTTCCGCTCAATTTCTCGTCCACAATTCTAGAATTCTCGTTCATAATTCTAGAATTCGTGCCAAATTTCTCGTTCATAATTCTAGAATTTTCACAAAATTTCTCATTCATAATTCTTTAATTCTCGTCCATACTTCTAGAATTATCGTCCAGCTTCGCGTTAATAATTCTAGAGTTTTCGTTAAATTTTTCCATCATGGCTGCAAACATCGTCGAAACATCCATATTACCAGTTGCTTCCTTTGCAAATACCTCCATTTCGTCTTTGCACTCGAACTGATATGTGTCAATGTCGATGTTTCGGCGTTTAAATTTTTCTATTAATCGCCTCTGCAGCTCTACCTTATTACCAGCTGTCGGTTGATACAATTTACTCAACTCCTTTTCTAGTTGTTCAACTTTGAGTTCTTCGAACTTCATCGTTGTCCTTAATTCGTAATTTCACTTCGGACACCAATGTTACGAATTTCCTTATTCGTCCTTTTTGCGTTGTTTTATTCCCAATAATAAAACAAGGTTTGTTTTCAATTACGATAATTACAACTGTATCACTTCCTTTTATTTTACTTATACAGTACAAAAGTTTACCATATTTACACCACTTTAATAAGTCTTATATTTTACTATCAAATCGCGTTGCTTACTTTACAGCGGTTAATCACAAACTGAACTCTCCATTCGAAAGACCTCCGCTATTTATACCAACTCACCATACTCAAATGAAGGTATATCTAGCGAATTCAAGAACCTTCTAGACGTTGTTGTTGTTGCTTATCTTTGTAGAATCATCTTGTATGGCGGAGAATTATCTTAACTGAGGCGAATTCATTCTACTGGTTTAGCGAGCTGGTACGTTGTTACAATGCATACTTTCAGGCGCAGCACTAACCGCCTGTTATTTACATAATGTTAGTAAAGTCATTAAGTGCAAGCAAAAGCTTTTACTTATTCGTAACACTGCCCCCTACTTAAGCCTGTTCGTCCCGGGCAGGCTCAACCCCCCGTCTTCCATACAGGGCTAGTCTTTCCAAATGAACGATTTTCATTTTTGCTCTTGGACTTTGACTTTTGTGGATTCTATAAACCACGTCATTTATTCGTTTGACAACCTTATAAGGGCCTTCCCAGTGAGTCTGAAATTTTGGAGATAAACTTTTCTGGCGCTGTGGGTTGAACAGTAAAACTAGCTGACCCTCATGGAATCCTTCGGAATTTGCCGCTTGGTCGTACCTGGCTTTCATCTTAGTACTGACCAACTTCATTCTGCTGCGACCAAACTCGTGAAGTTCGCTAAGCTCTCCAGGGATACCATCATTCTCCCCACTGTCGGATGTTAGCCAGTTGCCAAACTCCAAATTTCTAGGGAGCTTTAACTCTGTCCCGAAGACGGCACTAGCTGGTGTTCGGGTAGTGGTATCCTGAGTGGCCGACCGGTATGCTAGAAGGAATTTTGGTATGCGTTCGTCCCAGAATTTTCTATTCTTACTGACCATCTTGCTCAAATATTCTTCAAGAACCTGATTAAATTTCTCTACCGTGCCGTCAGTCCGAGGGCGCACTGATGCCGTTCTTATACCACGAATTCCATTCCTCTCGCATATTTCTTTCAAGATGGCAGATTCAAAATTCCTACCCTGCTCCGAATGCAGTTCTAAAGGGACACCAAAACGACCTATCCAGTTGTTCACGATAGCTTTGCTTATTGTTTTCGCTTCTTTATTCGGAATAGCGTACACCTCGGGCCATTTACTGAAGTAGTCCATAACGACTAGGGCATATTGGTTCCCAGAGCTACTTGTTGGATATGGACCAGCTACACTCATGGATATTCGCTCGAAGGGAGCACTTGGGTTCTCCTGATGTCTCTGTCCGCAGCTCCTCCGCGTTGGTCCTTTAGTTGTCAAGCACTGAGTGCAGCCTGCAATCCACTCGGTTACAGCTTTTTGACGACCAACCCAATAAAAACGTTCACTTAGTTTCTCCATAGTTTTGCCTTTACCGAGATGCCTACCACTCGGACCATTATGAGATTCTGCAATTATCTCTTTCACTTTCAAGGTAGGTACCACAATTAGATTTTTCTCCGTTTTTCCATCTTCACTTTCCCATACACGGCATAGACAGCCATCTAGCAATCTCAGGCTATTCCACTGGGCCCAATATGATTTTAAAACGGGGCTTTCTGAAGCGATTTCATTTCGCGTTAATTGTCTATCCTCTTCCTTTGCCAAAATAATTTTTGACAATACAGGATCACTTCTCTGTGCCGTGAACCACTCGTCGTCCCATTCAATTCGCAGGGATCGGACGTCAATAATTTGCTCTTTTATCTCAGCCTTAGAATCCTGCGTACGCTCGATTACATGTGGACGGTCATTTACTCGTCCGGTATCGGCTGTTATCGCTGGAGATCTTGAGCATTTTCTCAGGTCTCTACAGTCCCGCCCTATATGGCCACGTTCGCCATGATTGTCACCTTTCAATTTTGTTGCTTGCCATTGCGCTTTCGTGAGAATTCGAATCACTTCTTTTAGTTCGCTAACGGCGCCTTTCAAATCTTTTGATTTGCCTTCCGTTTCTACCCTTCGCACATGATGTGTCTGTTGACTGGAAACAACACTCGCCGTCTCATTTGCCAAAGCAAATGAAACTGTTTCCACAAATGTAGCTCTTTGTGAGGCAAATACCGCATATCTAACATCAGGATCGTTAATGCCCCTAACAAATGCCTCTATCTTAAATTGGTCTAAGAAAGTTTGGGGTTCTCCAGGATATGCCATCAATACCAAGCGTTCTACATCCGTTGCGAAATCTTGAAGTGTTTCATTATGCTTTTGCACTCGGCCTCTTAATTCCATGCGATATAAATCCTTCTTGTGATCGCCACCATACTTGCGTTGTAACGCAGCCAGTATATCATCGTGGTTGTTTCTGGCACTAACGGGAATGCTCTGAAGGACTTCTGCTGCGCTGCCTTTGAGTGCTAAAATTAGCTCTACTGCTTTGTCATTGCTGTTCCACAAGTTCTTAATTGCGACCATTTCGAATTGGAATTTAAAAGCGTCAAATGGTGTAGAGCCATCGAAACTGGGACCTTTTAATCTACTACAGGCTTCAGAAATTACTCGCACTGGCCCCTCTTGTAACTGAAGTTTATTAATTTTTCTTTGGAATTCACTTACATCATTTTCGACTGTTCTGTTCAACTTCTTCGAACTCCTGTTCGACGTTTTCGAATTTCTCATTAACATGTATGTATTTCCATGTTGTTCATAACTTCCGAAATTTTTTGAAGTTTGTAATTTGTGGCGTTAGATGTCTCTTGCATTATTCTTGAATTTCCGCTCAATTTCTCGTCCACAATTCTAGAATTCTCGTTCATAATTCTAGAATTCGTGCCAAATTTCTCGTTCATAATTCTAGAATTTTCACAAAATTTCTCATTCATAATTCTTTAATTCTCGTCCATACTTCTAGAATTATCGTCCAGCTTCGCGTTAATAATTCTAGAGTTTTCGTTAAATTTTTCCATCATGGCTGCAAACATCGTCGAAACATCCATATTACCAGTTGCTTCCTTTGCAAATACCTCCATTTCGTCTTTGCACTCGAACTGATATGTGTCAATGTCGATGTTTCGGCGTTTAAATTTTTCTATTAATCGCCTCTGCAGCTCTACCTTATTACCAGCTGTCGGTTGATACAATTTACTCAACTCCTTTTCTAGTTGTTCAACTTTGAGTTCTTCGAACTTCATCGTTGTCCTTAATTCGTAATTTCACTTCGGACACCAATGTTACGAATTTCCTTATTCGTCCTTTTTGCGTTGTTTTATTCCCAATAATAAAACAAGGTTTGTTTTCAATTACGATAATTACAACTGTATCACTTCCTTTTATTTTACTTATACAGTACAAAAGTTTACCATATTTACACCACTTTAATAAGTCTTATATTTTACTATCAAATCGCGTTGCTTACTTTACAGCGGTTAATCACAAACTGAACTCTCCATTCGAAAGACCTCCGCTATTTATACCAACTCACCATACTCAAATGAAGGTATATCTAGCGAATTCAAGAACCTTCTAGACGTTGTTGTTGTTGCTTATCTTTGTAGAATCATCTTGTATGGCGGAGAATTATCTTAACTGAGGCGAATTCATTCTACTGGTTTAGCGAGCTGGTACGTTGTTACAATGCATACTTTCAGGCGCAGCACTAACCGCCTGTTATTTACATAATGTTAGTAAAGTCATTAAGTGCAAGCAAAAGCTTTTACTTATTCGTAACACTGCCCCCTACTTAAGCCTGTTCGTCCCGGGCAGGCTCAACCCCCCGTCTTCCATACAGGGCTAGTCTTTCCAAATGAACGATTTTCATTTTTGCTCTTGGACTTTGACTTTTGTGGATTCTATAAACCACGTCATTTATTCGTTTGACAACCTTATAAGGGCCTTCCCAGTGAGTCTGAAATTTTGGAGATAAACTTTTCTGGCGCTGTGGGTTGAACAGTAAAACTAGCTGACCCTCATGGAATCCTTCGGAATTTGCCGCTTGGTCGTACCTGGCTTTCATCTTAGTACTGACCAACTTCATTCTGCTGCGACCAAACTCGTGAAGTTCGCTAAGCTCTCCAGGGATACCATCATTCTCCCCACTGTCGGATGTTAGCCAGTTGCCAAACTCCAAATTTCTAGGGAGCTTTAACTCTGTCCCGAAGACGGCACTAGCTGGTGTTCGGGTAGTGGTATCCTGAGTGGCCGACCGGTATGCTAGAAGGAATTTTGGTATGCGTTCGTCCCAGAATTTTCTATTCTTACTGACCATCTTGCTCAAATATTCTTCAAGAACCTGATTAAATTTCTCTACCGTGCCGTCAGTCCGAGGGCGCACTGATGCCGTTCTTATACCACGAATTCCATTCCTCTCGCATATTTCTTTCAAGATGGCAGATTCAAAATTCCTACCCTGCTCCGAATGCAGTTCTAAAGGGACACCAAAACGACCTATCCAGTTGTTCACGATAGCTTTGCTTATTGTTTTCGCTTCTTTATTCGGAATAGCGTACACCTCGGGCCATTTACTGAAGTAGTCCATAACGACTAGGGCATATTGGTTCCCAGAGCTACTTGTTGGATATGGACCAGCTACACTCATGGATATTCGCTCGAAGGGAGCACTTGGGTTCTCCTGATGTCTCTGTCCGCAGCTCCTCCGCGTTGGTCCTTTAGTTGTCAAGCACTGAGTGCAGCCTGCAATCCACTCGGTTACAGCTTTTTGACGACCAACCCAATAAAAACGTTCACTTAGTTTCTCCATAGTTTTGCCTTTACCGAGATGCCTACCACTCGGACCATTATGAGATTCTGCAATTATCTCTTTCACTTTCAAGGTAGGTACCACAATTAGATTTTTCTCCGTTTTTCCATCTTCACTTTCCCATACACGGCATAGACAGCCATCTAGCAATCTCAGGCTATTCCACTGGGCCCAATATGATTTTAAAACGGGGCTTTCTGAAGCGATTTCATTTCGCGTTAATTGTCTATCCTCTTCCTTTGCCAAAATAATTTTTGACAATACAGGATCACTTCTCTGTGCCGTGAACCACTCGTCGTCCCATTCAATTCGCAGGGATCGGACGTCAATAATTTGCTCTTTTATCTCAGCCTTAGAATCCTGCGTACGCTCGATTACATGTGGACGGTCATTTACTCGTCCGGTATCGGCTGTTATCGCTGGAGATCTTGAGCATTTTCTCAGGTCTCTACAGTCCCGCCCTATATGGCCACGTTCGCCATGATTGTCACCTTTCAATTTTGTTGCTTGCCATTGCGCTTTCGTGAGAATTCGAATCACTTCTTTTAGTTCGCTAACGGCGCCTTTCAAATCTTTTGATTTGCCTTCCGTTTCTACCCTTCGCACATGATGTGTCTGTTGACTGGAAACAACACTCGCCGTCTCATTTGCCAAAGCAAATGAAACTGTTTCCACAAATGTAGCTCTTTGTGAGGCAAATACCGCATATCTAACATCAGGATCGTTAATGCCCCTAACAAATGCCTCTATCTTAAATTGGTCTAAGAAAGTTTGGGGTTCTCCAGGATATGCCATCAATACCAAGCGTTCTACATCCGTTGCGAAATCTTGAAGTGTTTCATTATGCTTTTGCACTCGGCCTCTTAATTCCATGCGATATAAATCCTTCTTGTGATCGCCACCATACTTGCGTTGTAACGCAGCCAGTATATCCTCGTGGTTGTTTCTGGCACTAACGGGAATGCTCTGAAGGACTTCTGCTGCGCTACCTTTGAGTGCTAAAATTAGCTCTACTGCTTTGTCATTGCTGTTCCACAAGTTCTTAATTGCGACCATTTCGAATTGGAATTTAAAAGCGTCAAATGGTGTAGAGCCATCGAAACTGGGAGCTTTTAATCTACTACAGGCTTCAGAAATTACTCGCACTGGCCCCTCTTGTAACTGAAGTTTATTAATTTTTCTTTGGAATTCACTTACATCATTTTCGACTGTTCTGTTCAACTTCTTCGAACTCCTGTTCGACGTTTTCGAATTTCTCATTAACATGTATGTATTTCCATGTTGTTCATAACTTCCGAAATTTTTTGAAGTTTGTCATTTGTGGCGTTAGATGTCTCTTGCATTATTCTTGAATTTCCGTTCAATTTCTCGTCCACAATTCTAGAATTCTCGTTCATAATTCTAGAATTCGCGCCAAATTTCTCGTTCATAATTCTAGAATTTTCACTAAATTTCTCATTCATAATTCTTTAATTCTCGTCCATACTTCTAGAATTATCGTCCAGCTTCGCGTTAATAATTCTAGAGTTTTCGTTAAATTTTTCCATCATGGCTGCAAACATCGTCGAAACATCGATATTACCAGTTGCTTCCTTTGCAAATACCTCCATTTCGTCTTTGCACTCGAACTGATATGTGTCAATGTCGATGTTTCGGCGTTTAAATTTTTCTATTAATCGCCTCTGCAGCTCTACCTTATTACCAGCTGTCGGTTGATACAATTTACTCAACTCCTTTTCTAGTTGTTCAACTTTGAGTTCTTCAAACTTCATCGTTGTCCTTAATTCGTAATTTCACTTCGGACACCAATGTTACGAATTTCCTTATTCGTCCTTTTTGCGTTGTTTTATTCCCAATAATAAAACAAGGTCCGTTTTCAATTACGATAATTACAACGGTATCACTGCCTTTTATTTTACTTATACAGTACAAAAGTTTACTATATTTACACCACTTTAATAAGTCTTATATTTTACTATCAAATCGCGTTGCTTACTTTACAGCGGTTAATCACAAACTGAACTCTCCATTCCAAAGACCTCCGCTATTTATACCAACTCACCATACTCAAATGAAGGTATATCTAGCGAATTCAAGAACCTTCTAGACGTTGTTGTTGTTGCTTATCTTTGTAGAATCATCTTGAATGGCGGAGAATTATCTTAACTGAGGCGAATTCATTCTACTGGTTTAGCGAGCTGGTACGTTGTTACAATGCATACTTTCAGGCGCAGCACTAACCGCCTGTTATTTACATAATGTTAGTAAAGTCATTAAGAGCAAGCAAAAGCTTTTACTTATTTACTTATTAAGAGCAAGCAAAAGCTTTTACTTACAATATTACACATCTGCAAGAGCATGAAGAAATAAATGCCAAGCAGTACCGTTTTATTACTATAGGTTCAGTACCAAATTCAAGACACAAGCACACAGAAACGAAACATAACAATGCATTACAGAGTAAAGAGAGTATCAAAACGTACGAATATCAATCATGAAGAGAATCAAAATGGTGCGAATAGCTTCATGATTACTCTGTGCAGTCGGAACCGTTTCATTGTAGGTTGATAAGCATACGTTTTTCGTAATTGTTTCATGATCGGCTAATTTCAGTACATATATATACGAATATTTATATACGATACTAATTCACATATGTAAATTGGAAGCCTTCTGTTCTCAATCGTGTGCCTATGACTTTTTCCTCCACGAATTGTACCGATTTGTATGAAATTTTGTGTGCATATCGTAGTTCTCAGAATCGGCCAACATATATGTTTCATACCCCTAAATGATAAGGGTGAAAAAACACACCCTGATTTAGCGGCAACGAATAGTTATCTTGTGTGGATGTGGAGCACTCTCAGAGCAAAGAGAATAATGACGTGGTTATACATATATAAAATTGAGATAACAAGAGAGCCACGAAAATTGTATGAACTTGTGTAGCGTGTGTACGAACATAACAGTGTATGTATGTATGTACATGTTGCTGTTGCTTTGCATTCTCTTTCTTTTTTGTGGGAATAATACAAAAAGTATTAAGCAAGAAAATAATGGCACATGTGCTTGCACTGGTCTTTAAATAATTTTAAGTATTAATATTATTTAAATGTAACGTCATCATATGAGTGAACGCTGTTTTTTATTTTCCAATGTAACATTTACTAAAGTGTTCATAGAAATCAAACAGGTACCGTGTAACAAAAACGTGTTAACACATCGACCGTGAGTTCGAACATTCATTGTATTTTTTATTTTAATGTTTTTAGGGAATTTTTTCTATCAAAAATACACAACTCTGATTTCAAAATGTTTTTTTTCTTTGTTTATAGAAATTATACGAATTTGTGAATAAAAAGTATGCTTAAAAACGCTATAGTATGTACTAGGGATGTCAAACGGGAAATCCCGAAATCCCGGGATTTTTCGGGATTGATGAATCCCGAATCCCGGGATCTTACTAAATAAATCCCGGGATTTTTCAGGATTATTATTAATTTTGAAGAACATAAAACTAAAATCAATGACAAAAGTTCAGTGTGGTGTTATTTTTTGGAAAAGTCGAAAGTTGCTCCACAAGCAAAATGCAAATTGTGCAAAAAGGATTTAAAAAACAATGGCTGCTCTAGAAAAGGTTTAATTAAGGTTTAACATCTTAACGTAAGTTAATTTTGGCTATGTGTCTATTATACGGCTTACTCTCCAAAAAGTACAAAATTTATTGCGTCAGGTAGAACATGTTATTTTAAGCAAAGAAAGTAAAATAACAAAATCGGGGCAAATGCATAGTTTCGTAGTTATGGACACCGACATTTCGGATACTTTTTCCACTAATGTTCCGTGTAAAGCCATTGATATCACTTTTTTGTATAAAACAAGTCATAACAAACTCAAAAAATAATGTAGCATTTTTCGATAAGTCGCTTAGTTATCGAGTTATCGGAAGTTTACGTTTGTCAAACAAAAATTTAAAAATTTTTTTAAAATAATTTTTGTTTTTGTTGAGGAAGTAAAAAAAATCGAAAATTTTTGTAAATGTCAACATTCGATAATTCGATAACTAAGCGACTTATCAAAAGGTGCTACATTATTTTATGAGTTTGTTTTGAATTGTTTTATACAAAAAAACTGATATCAATGGCTTTAACTCCATAACTCCGAAACTATGCATTTGCGCCGATATTGTTATTTTACTTTTTTTTGCTTAGAATAACTTATTCTACCCCCTTGTTGTTATTTTTTGGAGTGCAAGCCGTAAAATAGACCTGTTAAAAATTGAATCCCGAAAAATCCCGAAAAACCTGGGATCCCGAAAAATCCCGGGATTTCGGGATCGGAATTTCGAAAATCCCGAATCCCGGACTTTTTTAAAATCAATCCCTTTTAGCATCCCTAGTAGGTACTAAATAATACACACAGAGTCTAATACATATGTATATGAAAAATTAATCAATATTTTTAAAAAAAATCAATAAATGTTTTAATCAAATTTTTTAATTGAAGTTATTTTTGACAGATTTACAAATACCTTTAATTAATATTATTATTTTCGTGATTACACCAAAATCAATTAAAAAATTAATCAAATAAACAAATTTTTTAATTGAAATTGATTTTTTATTTTTTTTCTGCGTATATACTGGACGAAAAGAACGAGGCTATTTATTAATGTGTTCATAGAAATCGAACAGGTACCGTGTAACAAAAAGGTGTTAACACATCGCCAGTGAGTTCGAACACTCATTGGATTTTTTAATATGACAGCTTGCACAAACGGGGGCAGCGTAGAACATTACAGCATGGAAAACAGTAAGACTAGAATTCCGATTTATGAACGGATACAGAATTCGGATTAATAAGTTTACTTTGTTTACTATATACGGTATATGGTCCTTAAATTTCATTTTAGGATCAAGTAAAATACCTAAATATTTAATCATCTTCTCCCACTGAATAGAGTGATTATCGAAACCAATATTTGCTTGAGGTAGATAACAAGCTTTTAGTTTTCTGGTTAAATTAATTGCCTGTGCTTTATCGAAATTTAACATGATTTTCCTTGTATTAAAATATGATAAAAGTTCACCTAAAGCTCTTTGTAAATTATCTATTATATCAGCCGATAATATTTCAGAGCTGAGAATCACTTTGTCATCCGCAAAAATAGACATTGTGCAGTGATCTAATTGTGGAAAGTTAGACGTATATAATTGTGAACCTTGGGGACAACCCGCGGTAATAGGAATGAGCTCAGAACGGTCTAGACCAACGTGAACTTTAAAAGTAGGAGATGAGAGGAACTTTGAATTATTTTCACCAATTGTGCAGGGAAATTAAAATTCAACATTTTATAAATAAGGTCATCATGCCATACCGAATGAAAGGCAGCTTTGGCGTCTAGTAAAACCATGCCAGTTGATTTTTGGTGGTTAAAATTAGTTGTCACTAGATTTCTAATTCTTATTAGTGGATGAATTGTATTGTGTTCTCTTCTAAACCCAAACTGTTGAGGTGAAACAAAGTTGTTGGTTTCAATAAAATCTGTCAATTTATCTTTAAGAACTTCTTCCAGAATTTTGCTTATGGATGATGACAAACTGATGGGACGGTATGAAGATGGTGAATCTAATGGTTTGTTAGGTTTTTGATGTGTTAACATCTATAGGCACGGGAAGGGCAATCTGTCAAAGTAAACACATGCAAAAAACACACAGCGTTAGCATCACATACGTGGTTGTTGTACAACAATAGTCTCTGCCTGAAAATAAATATGATGGTATTGATGTAGCGGCAGCGAACAAACAAGCTGGTCGTCGTCGCCAAAGAGTATTGAATAGTATAATATAGGTAGAATAGAAAAATTTGGCATGTTTTCGTTACAAGCTAGCGATTATCGCCAAACTAGCGATAATTTATTAAAATATATATATTCGTCTTGCTCTAATGCATAGTTTGTAGTTATTCTTGAATATATGTATATTCTTGTCTTTGGTTCACAATGACGATATCTAACACTGTTTTCCAGATTTTTTCATACTGGCAACTTTCTGCTTTTTTCAACCCGAAATACATAAATTCATCTTGCTCTAACGCATGGTTTGTAGCATGGTACAATAATATCTACATGGTAATAGCAGCGCGCGTTGTTGTTGTTGTAGACAGCAACAACAGGCATTTTGTTTTTGTTCTATTCGCTTCAGCTGCCAAACTTTGTAGTTATTCTTGCAAATGTTTATATTCTTCTTCTTAACGATATCCAACACAGTTTTTCTGATTTTTTTTAGACTGGTAACTTTATGCGTGCTTCGAGCTGTAATGGAAGCGGCAACTTCAAGTGCCGCTTAATATCGCTTAGCTTTCCATACAAAATAAGTGATAATCTAAAGCGGGTATTAGACGGTCATACGCGGTATGACAGTACGGTATGCCATCATACCATCATGCTCGTGTAATAGTCAAAAATACATGATTGATAGCACGGTATGATGGATAAGAAAATTTTTTGATATTTTGGTATGCCTTCATACCATCATGCTCGTGTAATAGCTCTGCTGCTGTTAAGTTAACATTCGAAGTGTAAAGATGGCGTGGCTAGATCGGGGATTTTTGAGAGAATTTATTTTGCTTTATGAGCATTTCCCAGAATTGTGGAATTTTAAAAGTGAAATATACCACAAAAAGCAATTTTTATCATTTAGCAACCCACTTCTTTATCCAAATTCGCTTTTTATTCCTCTTCTTCTATTAATTCGTTGACGACCAAAACTGCAACCAACTCGCACGACATTACAAATAACAACCTCACTCTTCGGTGTTTCTTTTAAACTGATGTATGCAAGGCGAATTGATAGTAGGTGGTGTTAAGTGACCAGCTGATTCTAAATTTGAACAGCTAATTTCGTGGATGAAATGTCAAACCAATTGCTTTTGTTTACATGTTAATTTTGTGAAAAAGGTGTTTTTTGTGTGTGTTAAAGTTTCAAATTGGTAAAAAATTAAAAAGTAATCTTGCTATAAGATGGGAAAGTGTGCTGTGTGTTTTAAACAAGTGAAACGAGGAACCGGGCCGTTTTTCCAAGTTTCAAGCGAAACGTATGTTGGCGTGGTTGTACTTTGATAAGGGCCTCAAAGTCGTATATATTGTTATAAAACAAACACTTTCACGATGGATGTATGTTCTTTTTAATTTTTTGCCAAATTTAAGCAAAAATCGCATCCAAACAACCACTAGCGCAAACGTAAATACATCAAAATAAACATATGCAAACAAAGTACAAATATCACTTTCACAACAGGCGAACTCAAGGCAAATTCATATTTGGACATTTCATCCACGAAAAGCAAAAACAAAATATATTAGACTTCAAGGCGAATTCTAGTGCTTCCACCTTGTATAAATTCGCCTTGCAATCAACTGACTTTGACAACCGAAGACATTCTAAATTTGCCTAAATTTGCCAAACAACATCTAGAGCTTTCACCTTAGTTGATTCGCCTTGGGTTTGGCAAGCGATAATCGCTAGCTTGCAACGAAAACAAACCTATTGATTTTTTTAACGAAAAACGATTTTCTTATTTTCCAGCACTGGTAACAAATTGATCATGATACAAAAATACATGGTAGCAGTACTGGAAACGCAAATACTGCAAAGCAACAACAGCAACTATTTCTTTGGGATTCATTTACTGTAACATTGGCCCCTTTTACACGAGAACAATTGTGCATGCATAATTTTTTTTCAGTCTCTTTTACACGAGATTAATTATGTTTGCGTGTACGTATACATGGTTACGTATGTGTTAGTGTTTTGTAGTCATTTGGCATTTGCACAAGCGGCTGATAATATTTTACATAAGTGCATATGTATTAGTTTTGTTCTTCTTAATGGAGGTAGTCGCTAGCACAATTTTTCAACCACCTGAAACTCTTCTCTGCACCTCCCTCGCCTAAGAATGTTTCTTTAAGCCAGCACAATTGTTCTCGTGTAAAAGGGGCCATTCAGCAGAATTGTATAAGTCCGGTAGTCAGTTCATGCGAAATTTCCGTAAGAAACGTTGTCATTTATCTCTAAACGGAAATTTTTCCTAGAGAGCTACCACCAATCTCTGATTTACTTTGCAAATATTTCATTATTATTTCCTCTTCGCACTCCATTTTATTTTTATCGCTTGTGGTGCTACTTTTGTTTGTTAAAATAATCGAAATGCCAAAATCCCGTTCCCAAACAATTATCAAACAATTGTTTTCGTACGAAATAACTTGGACGTAACAACCCTGTATTTCTGAAAGCAACTGAAAAGTAAGCGAAATTAAAGGTTCACGAAATTTTCGTTATTTTTAATAAACTTTCTTCTTATGGGATCGAAAATTTCCTAAAAACTGAATGCGGGGATATACCAACAATAAAAGTCGAAAAAATACACTCACTTTAAAAAAAATAATCAAATTTTGTCCTCAATGTTTGGCCAACTCAATTAATCAAACTTGGAACCTACAATCAAAAAAGCAATGAAAGGAAAACCCTAACCAGAAGTGTGTCTGATTGTGATTATTAAAGGATAATTAAGGCATTTCATTTATATTGGTTGATTTAAAATATACTCACATGTAAAACTTTATCATGAAGAGGAGATTCTAGAAGCAGTTGCGTGATGTCGAAAATTTTAATCAGTTCACTGGGTATTGCAGTTTCGCAAAGGGACGACAGGCGATCAGTACACAATTTAAAAGTTTATAGTGTTATATATTTATGGCAAAACTGTGTCAAGCTAAGCGTTTCATCCAAGCTTAAGGCCTCCATGCGAGAGACACGCTCGCTGCAGCATGTAAGGAGGCGAAAGTGTCGCACAGCCTTCGGATCATCGTCTGGGAGAGGAATAGCTTCTGTAGCATTTTGTCCCTCCTGAAAATCTCCGATGAGCATTCTTTCAAATACAGGAGATTCAATTGCGAACAAATATCTGCATCCAAATATTGTCTCTGCTTTGTCTGGATCACTTCCAACAATGAACTTGCAATCAAATTTATACGACACTTCAAGTTTTCTAAACAAAAATCCAAATCAGAATTTAAAAAATTATAAATTATATAGTGGGAACAAATCTTGTTTAAGTGCAATACTCCGATTGTGTTTTTTGGTCTTAAAAAAAATCGTGCTACATTTCCCGATCAGATGTCTATGTAAGATTTTAGGCATGTTGTTTCTGTAACGCCGGTATTTTATTAACATTGTTTTAGTAAAATCCCTTACAATGAAGTATGAAGAATACAAACTGTTGATCTCTCGCCTAGTTTTCTAGATATCCAAAATGTATTATGTTGGAAAACAGTAATACAGCATTCACACTGTCATCGATTTGCTTGATTTTGTCACTTTTGTTGATTTCAAGTAGAAATCAAGAAAATTTGCTTGATTTCCCATACGTTTTGACAGGCGACAAATCAGGTATTTTTCTTCTTTGTCTAGGAATCAGGAAAAAAATGCTTGATTTGCTTTATGCAACGCTGTTTTAACTCACACTACGAACGAATAGTACGTTTGTTTACAACCATTTCAATCACGGCACATCGATGTGGTGGTAACACTAGAATACCCGACTTATTTATTTCTCGCATTTCTTAGGTATTTATTGTTCCTCAAACATATTTATTATACGTTTTTGTTTACTTTTATTCCCGGAATATGAATTTGATTGTGGAAAAATACCAGACAAAGTAAAATGCCTACTGTTGTCGGCTTGGTGTGTTTGTTGTCGTCGTAATACAACAGGAAAAATCTCAATGCAAACACCATAGATAAAGGAATTAACTAGATATCGCACATGCCTTGCGAAATTTCCTGTTCAATGGGATATTTTCTAGATGGAGCTGAATGCAATAATTACCACGTTTGATCCCAAACCAAATATACCTTGCAAGATGTATTTATAACAGGTGCTAACAATAGGTGTGGTAGGCAACATCATCAAGGATTTTGTTTTGTTTTGTTGTCCGTTGCTCTGAAATTCAACACAAACGAACACCAAGAATAACAGTAAATAAAAAGACACAATCAAAATAACAAAATTTGAACTTGAAAGTGGGGAACAAAACGACATAAAAAAAATTAAGTTAGTTGTTCGAATAACACAACCTGGAAAATTATATTTTTTGTGTATGTATCAAATTTCCCACAGTGTTGAATAAACGTCAATGAAAGTTATGAGAAACTTCAGTGAGAGTTACAAAACGACAACACAGCACCTAGTGGTAGTACTTCACAACGCCTGTGCGATATCTACTTAACTCCTTTATCTATGGCGAACACTTTGGATTTGGTTAGGACATTTGATACGAAATCGGGAACATAATTTGTAGTGCGAATGAAATGAAATTAAAATTTATATTTTAGTCAAGTCGCCTAATTTTACAGAGAGTTTTGTAAACAGTAGCAACAAGTTAGTGAGTTTCGATATATCCGAACATTGGTCACGCGTAATTCAAAAACAATTGACAGGGTCTAACTATGCGGCGCTGATAGTCCACTTAAATTATTTTACCCAAGTCCAACAATGAATACAAAAAGACTGTTTATTAAACGCTTAAAATTAATCGTTGAAAAGAAAAATGTTATCCCTAACCACCAGTTTGGATTCCGAGAAAAACATTCTACTTTAGATCAAGTTTATCGAATAACAAGCATAATTGAAGAAGCTCTGGAGGAGAAAAAAGTGTGCTCAGCTATCTTTCTAGATGTAGCACAAGCTTTCGACAAGGTGTGGCATATAGGATTAATAAAAAAGTTACGATAAATCCTGCCCCAATATTATACAGATATTCTAAGTTCATACTTAGAAGATAGACTTTTCTTTGTTAAGGTAAAAGGTGAAATCTCCGAAATATATCCCAATAATGCAGGTGTTCCACAAGGCAGCATCCTGGGTTCTCTCCTTTATCTATTGTACACATACATATAACATGCCTTCTCCAAAGCACTGCACCACGGCAACATTTGCCAATGATACATTCTTACTTACCACAGGGAGTAACGAAATTGAATCCACACAAAAATTGAAAATTGCCATAAAGGACATTGTTGATTGGATAGATAAACCTAAATATGGAAGATAAACCTAAATGACAAGAAGTCAACGCATATAAACTTTACAAACAGGAAAATAACGAATCTACCAGTATATAACGGGTTTTTCAATAAGAGCGCTACAAAAGTTTTTTTTAAATAAAACAAAACCGGTTTTAGATACCAATGAAATTCCTTATTCCTGTGAATGTACGTTCGATGCCATTATGTATTGAACTCGATTTCTTTTCCATGGCCACCACAGGCACGCTTGCAGAAGTCCAGACGCTGAACCCAATTTTCGACGGTTTTCAAACATAAATCGGCCGATACTGCTGCAATTTCACGTTCGATATTCGTACGAAGTTCATCAATCGTCGCTGGCTTGTTGGCATAGACCAGTGGTCTTCGTTCATATTACCCAGCTAACGAAGTTGTTCGGGTATTTATTTATTCTCTTCGTGAATATTTTTTTGAATTACATTCAGTAGCTTGTTAGCTTTCAACAGTAGCTTGTTAGCTTTCAATTTTAAAGAGAGCTAAAAAAATGTTTTGCTACACTGAGAAGTCATAATAGCAAGCTACCTAAATGTATGCATGTTTATGCTGTCTATTTCTTTTCAGCATTTTTAAACAAAATAGTTAATGAATATGTGGGGTGTTGAGTGGGAACCACTTTTTTATTTTCTATGAACACATTTAAGGAAGCTGAGTACCTTGTTTGTAATGAGGTACGCCAGATTGACATATTTTAATCTTTATTCGATTGAAGTTTTTTGAAATTCGTTTTTAAAGTTTTTTTTAATTCGCACTAGATCAAAAATACTCAATATTCATTACTTTCATTATTGTTATTGTTACAACTCATAATTTCTTTCAGTGTAATACTCTCATTTTAAGTATGTTTCTCTTTGTGAAGACCACTGGCATAGACCACAGACTTGACGTAGCCCCACAGGAAATACTCTAACGGCGTCAAATCGCACGACCGAGGCGGCCAATCGACTGGGCCATTTCGTGAGATAACACGTTCACCAAACTTGGTTTCCAATAAATTGATTGTGGCATTCGCTGTGTGGCTTGTGGCGTCGTCCTGTTGGAACCACATCTCCTCCAAGTTCTTATTATCCAATTGGGGCCAAAAATATTCGGTTATCATTGAACGGGAGCAGTAATGTGCCGGTCTTGATCATCACGGAAGAAGTACGGCCCAATGACGCCGCCGGCCCATAAACCGCACCAAACCGTAATTTTTTCGGGATGCAATGATGACTCATGGATTACGTGTGGATTGCTGTCTGACCAATAACGCATATTTTGCTTATTGACGAAGCCATTCAGCCAGAAATGAGCCTCATCGCTGAAGATGATTTTCCGATGAAAATCCGAACATTTTCAAGTTGTTGCTCAGCCCAATTCACGAACATACGACGCTTATGGTGGTCAAGCGGCTTCAGTTCTTGCGTCAATTTGATTTTGTAAGGATGTAGGCCAAGATCTTTTCGCAAAATTCGCCACAACGACGTCACAGAGATGCCCAACGCTTGAGAACGACGTGTGAGAGACACATTTGGGCTTTCTTGAACTGAAGCCTCAGCGGCAGCAGTATTCTCGACACTACGGGCACTTCTTTGTCTCACTGGCACGGGAACATTTTGTACTGTGCCTGTGGATTCAAATGTTTCCACTAGACGCTCAATTGTTGGTCTGGTAGGACGATTATGACGACCATAAATTGGACGTAGCGCTCTTAAAGTTGATGCCACTGACTCCAAATTTCGGTAGTAAATTTTAATAATTTCGACTCGTTGTTGGCTCGTATATCTTTCCATGATGAAATGGCAAACCTTTCTGAAGAGAAAACTTTCCATTAAGAAAACTTTCCATTAAGAACAAAATCCTTATTTACAACCAAAATATAAAACCAATTTGGACGTATGGTATTCAGCTGTATGGTTGCGCCGGCAACTCACAATTGGACTCTATACAAAAGTTCCAAAACAAAGTTATTAGGGATATTGTAAACGCTCGGTGCTACATCCGCAATGACGACCTCCACAAAGAACTTGGCGGAAAAACCATAAAAGAAACCATCAATCAGTACGCAATAAAGCACTCCAAAAGACATTAACCCAGACGCAGCAGCCCTAACCGATATCTCAAAAATTATCCGGAGGCTAAAACGAAAAAACCCCATTATTTATTAAACATTAATCTATAAGTACGATATCAATTACACTCATTTCAGATAAACCTAGACTAATATTACTTGTTAGCTCACTCTAATTGAAATATTACCAAATAATAAAAACATATTTCAAACAAAAAAAAAACTTCCGATTTCATCATTGAAGTCTTTCAGTTTTCTTCGTTTGCTTCGTTCGCATATTTCTTCACATAATTTTGATGGCCTTCCAAAGTCTTCTACTCCATCTACTACTTTAAATTCAAACACTAGTTCTCCTTCTAGCCACTGTTTGCACGATGTGTTAAACTTTTCTTTGGAACGACTATATGATTTGTAGCGATGGGTTAAATTATCTACAATCTTTTTAAGCTTCACTTTAATGTTATTTTTTGATTCACTGGTAAGACAATCGTAAGGAATTTTATTTTTAATTATAGATAAATTATCGTCTAGTTCCCAGTTCTTCATATATGCTTCCGATAACTCTTTATAACCGAACGATTCCATGTTTATTTGTAAATAATGGAGACTAAATCAAATGTTAATTTATTTATATTATATTCAGGTATCATAATAATCCAAATTTTATGCAAAATGTTCCTAAAAGGGATTTCTAAAAGGCCGGAATTGGCTTTCTCCCTTCGTGTTCTAAGACTCATAAAAAACGTTCATCAATTTCCAATATTTTTTGCGATCCTAGTATTGTAAATAGGGTTTTGCCAAAATCCGTGCCATAAAATGCAGGTGTGTTACTATATTCTGAATTTTCAATCTTTAATTTTGTACATAACATCGGGAAAAAGTAATTACGCATTATTACGACAATAAAATAACGTCAATCTTTGCTCTTCATTGAATTGCAGTACTACATGTGTGCAATTATCGTGCAGTAATTGGTTTTACATGCTAAAAGGTGTATTATAAGGAGATTTTTGGATATAACATGGGCAAATGAACTCCTATCGGTATAAAATGTACCATCTGGTGAAAGAGAATTTTCTCTCGCTGTGTAGTTAGTTTTACGAAGTTTTTGAAAAAAAGAGCACTTATTCACGTAATAGTTACCCTCAGTAAATGTGAAACACCTCCACCTGGAGTAACAACCTTGTCGCGATGTGGGGGCTTAAGTGTGGCCGAGGCTGCCTAAGTGTGGCCTTGGCTGCGCGAACTAAAGGTTACTCCGGGGGGAAGTTGAGTCTCGTTGTAGGTCAATCTGTTGATCAGGCCTACCTAAATAACGAATGTCAATGAAGCTTCCCCGACATGGCGGTTCTTGCGATTTTGGCGCCATTAGAATATGCAACGTTGAATGCAAAAACACTTTTAAGGTCAAGGTGGTTGGAAGCAGTACCTAGAATAGCCAGTTAGTGTTTAAACAAACTGGTTCCTAACAGCTCCCTCCAACGCCAGGGCACGGGTCGGTAGTAATGAAATATGTTGCGCGGTCCAACTCATGCCGCCACTGGGGTGGACTGTAGTATATTTACTGGTATACTCGTGGAACTAACATGAACAAAGAAGAACTAATGAAAAAACTTAGAACAAAATCAGGAAAACAAAACAATGATAACAACACTGCAAACGAAACTGATCCACGAAACGATACTAATACGACATTTGAAACGGAACACAGGCTAATCCACGATAGCATTGTGAAACAACACCATGAGATCGTTTCGATGATGATGAAAACGCAGAGTCGGGTTCATCATACTCATGGTTCTACAGGGGGTGGTGTCTTGACCCCTGTAGTAGGGTACAAAAAGCAAGCACACAAAAAGCCAATGACAACCAAAACAAGGATGATGACGCGGACGAAACCAAGCGGGGCTGGATAAGCCCTCAGCCTTCAATAACAGGTGGTGACTCCAACTCTGAATCCCAAAGTGACAATAATGAAAATAACATTACCATTTTAGCAACTCCAAAAAATGACGAGGTAAATAGAATGGTCGATGAAGTAAGCGAGAGCATAGCGAAGCTATCAACACAAAAGAAACGGCTGTCGGGGGCTCAACGCAGAAATATTGCAAAGAGGAACCGCTCAGCCAAACAAGTCGAAATAGAGGACGTTCCTCCCTCGACCTCAACAGAGGCTTAGAAGAGAAACCGATCACCTGAAGAGCAGAACACTGTAAAAATAATGGCAAAGAGGAAAAGGGCCTGTTCGTAAATGCAGCACTGCGCTGCATATTATGCGCAGTATGTTCAAAAATGCAAACAGTTGCAACACTGCAAATGTAACACGGTCGAAAATGCAACACAGCAGTTTATTAGGCGCAAACGACTGCAAATACTAATCACAAAAATGGCTGATGCAATGGAAAAGTAAGTACATACTTAAATGTAAAATTTATTTAATGTTTTTGAACTTTTAAGTGTTTAGTGCCACATTCGATGAAGGAAAGCTAAGTAAGCTTTTAATTTCAACCAGGTTGGATATGGAAGCTGAGTTCATATCTGGAAGAAAAAATATATCAGTGTTGTGGGGCCAAGTACTGCAGAAAAGAAAGCTATCCAAATTTACATGTGAGTAAGGAACAATTGACAAGAAAGTTCATAAATTTAAGGACGACATATAAAAGAATTAAAGCCCGAAACAAGGAGTCCGGCAGAAGTGCTGTTGCTTGGCATTTTTTTTTGAAGACTTTGACCAAATTTATGACAGCCGTCACTCAATAAATCCACCTTCGTTAAATTTGATTTCTTCGTTGGACACAAGTAGAAATACGGAGATGTTGTCGGAAGATAACGATGCTCAAGACTCCGACTTCCAAAAGGAAGAGATGCCGGAGTCAAAATGAAGTGCTTGAGTATCTGGCAGAAGAGTCCAAAAAGAGCAAAAACTTAACGAAGAAATTTTGGCAATTGAAGAAAGAAAATTGGAGGTGGAAGAAAGGCGTATTAAAGCGATGTTGGAATTGAAGGAAGTTTTAGAAAAAACCATTAGTAATAAGTGAAGTGCATCCATTCACTCAAAAGACTGAATTATTTTTTGTTTGTTTTATGTTTTAATTATAAGTGCCTTATAATTATCCTGAAAATATTTTGTTTTTGTTACGTTTTTTCATAATAAAATAAGTTTTGTGTTTTTATTATAAAATAAATATATATTTTTGTTTACATTAAAAAAAATATAATATTTGTAGACATGAATTCAGTACAATAAACAAGTTCAACTTGAAAAGAGTGCGGTTAAATTATTTCTCAAAGTAACTCCATCTTCATCTTCGTATGTTGTTTGATTTGCAAGCATGTTTGGGGTGTCAATGTCTGCAGCAGCATTGTCGAGTGGTATATATTCCGTAGAAGTTCCTTTACTTATAATAAGATTATGGAGAATAGTACATGCTAGTATGATTTTAGAAGCTTTCGTCAGACTTTCTGTATCCAAAATACGAAATTTATTTTTTAAAATTCCAAATGACTGTTCGATCAGCACACGTTTGGAGCTGAGACAGAAATTAAATTTCTTTTGTTCGCGTGTTAAGTGTCCATTATCCCTGTATGGAGTCAATAGATATTTAGAAATAGGATATGCAGAATCTCCCAAGATTACAGCGTTTGGAGCAAGTGGTATGCGTCCGTCTACAATGGACCTATATATTGGACTATTACGCCACACATTTGCATCGTGGCAACTTCCAGGAAATCCAATAAATACATCCAAAAATTTAAATTTGCTATCATATATGGCCTGAAGAAATTCGTTGTATTTTTTAAAATTCATTTAAATCATAAAGGCGCTACTCACTTGCATATTTATTGAATAGAAACCCTTTCTGTTATAATAACTTATTGGATCAGATTTTGGCTTTGGAATTTTTATATCCGTGCCATCGACACATCCTATTTCAAAGAGGAAAGGATTTTCTCTACTGTTCTGGAATCCTTCCATAACAAAAGGTTGCTGCAACATAGATGGCCAAGCTATTTCCCTTTTAAGTTGACAAATGACTCCTATAGTTTTGCAAAAAAAATTGCGACATTGAAGCGGTCACATAATTTGCGACATTGAAGCGGTCACATAATTGACGGAAAGTAACACCATTGTTACTCAGCTTCCATAGCGTGATGTACAAGCAATGCTCCAAGCTGTAAGGGATACGACCTTTTTTTAATGTTGTCCAAAAAGGCTTTAGATCACGTAGCAAAGCCTGGAATTTTCAAATCAATTACTAGATATTTTCAGTTCCAACAATACAATAGTTCACTTACTTTAAATGTGGAGCGGTTCATTCGGAAATGGTCAAAAAATATGTCTTCTGGATATTCTTTTATAACTCTCCAATAATCTAAAACCTTTGGAATGCGCCTTTTAGTTTTAAAAATAAAATTTTATAATAACAACATCCTTTGTTTACTCTTCAAATTTTTTCTTTTGTAAACAATACACAATCGCACATCACTTGATTTATCATCTATCTCACAAATTAAATTTATTAATAATTTTTCCATTCTTAACTTATGTCGTTCGTAAATGCAAACAAACAAATGTGCAAATAAAAACATCATGCACAGCTGATTAGCAAAATCATCGCATAATAATCATATTATGCAGCGCTGTGCTGCATTTACGAACAGGCCCAAAGTGTTCCCAGTCATCTGGTAACTCGGAGACGCCCAAACCCCATATTACCCAGGCAGAGCTCCAGGGGCAATAGGAGCAAAGCCGATGCTATTACCAGAAAGGCGAGCATATCAGCCGAGAAGGAAAGGGCGCGTAAATACGAACCCTATCCAACTCGGAAGAGGAAGCTGAATGTGAAGACAGGCAAAGAACCACCATCCTACGCAAAGATAGCAAGAAGGCAACTACTGGACGATCTCTGCTATGCAGTAATTGACAGCGGAAATCCAACTGGCTTAATACCGAATAACCAGCACCAAACCGTGGAGGACCTCGTCAACACGAAGGTTATGGAATATATAATGAAGGACGAAAGTGGACCTCCCATAGAAGTCGTCAGCAGCGGCTTCAAAGGGGAGGTACTCACATTACAGCTGGCCTCACAACACTGTGCGGAGACATTGAAGAAGCTTGTGGATGAAATCCCTGCCCCCTGGGAAGGCGGTAAGCTAGTCCTCGTAAGGAAGAAGGACATCCCAAGGCTGACGAAGGCTACCGTATACATAAAAAGATGGGGTAGCAAGTTTGCATCGGACGCCATACTTAAAGTCATTGGCAAGCAATACGCAGAACTTACCGTGGACAAATGGGTCGTTTTCCACAGGGAGGAGGGGCAGGAGGGCACTCTCCTTGTGATCTGAATAGACCCGGTATCCTTGGCTGTTCTTGCCAAGACTAAAGGTATGGTGTTCTATGTGACCAAAGCTGTTTACATCAAAGTTGGCAAAGTGCCAATCGGCATAACGACCGGAGGAACACAGCGAAGCACGATGAAGCGACTGGAGGCTCGGCGGAGCAGACACCGCAAAACAAGGAGGAAGTGACCGAATGCATCACCAACTCCCAAGAAGACCGGTTACTGGAGTACCAATGTTAGAGGTCATCCAGATTAACCTCCACCGAAGCGAGACGGCAACCCACGCTCTGTTGGATAAAATTAATAAAGGTAAAATACGCATTGCTTTAATACAAGAACCTTGGACCACTAAAGACAAGGTTATTGGATTAAATCACATTAATTACCAACTATTCTATACGAAGATACGAACTTGTATCTTATGCCATAAAACCTTTGCTTTCTCTTCTCCCCAGAGTTGTCAACATCGGATGCAACTGTACTGAAACAGGGAGATGGGAATATATACCTGGCATCAGTATACTTGCCATATGATTCGCCGACACCACCACCTTCGTCGGAATTACAGCGTCGGAATTACAGCGACTGGTAGAGAGGGCCAAACAGACAGGTAACGAAGTATTAATAGGTAGTGACCTTAACTCTCACCACACGTCGTGGGGTAGTACTAACTCTAACCGTAGGGGTCATACCCTAGTAGAATATTTGAATACTAACGACCTGTTCACACTGAATATTGGGAACAAAGCCACTTTTGTCAACAAGATTAGGGACGAGGTGTTAGATATCACAATCTGTTCTGAACGCCTTATAGATGAGATTCAAGAATGGAGGGTTTCAAATGAGCACTCATTCTCGGATCACAGATACATTAGATTCAGGATAACACGGCCACCACCGAAACCGATATGATTCCGAAATAGGACCAAGACAGACTGGACAAAGTTCGGAAGCCTACTTAGGAATCGACTAGATCACCCTCAGCTCGAATACTCTAGCAGGGACGAACTAGACGACATAGTGACAAAGACAACGCAAGCACTAGTAAAGTCTTTCGAGGACAGCTGCCCACTTCAGGAAAGGCAATCGGCCAAGAAAACCCCTGGGTTACAGGGGAAATACGAAATCAAGAAAGTCCGTAGACTTTACAACAGGGCCACGCGTAAGAAATCACCAGTATACTGGGAGGACTACAAGAGGAGTCTCAGTGAATACAACGGAATATTGAGAAAAGCGAGACGCAGCTCCTGGAGACTATTCAGTGAACAGGTGGATAGCGCCAACATGTCGAAGATGAAAAAATTCCTCTCTAAGAATGGATTCAATGGAACAAACGCATAGGCACCTGATGGATATACACTTTCCAAATGGGTACGCGGAACCCACAGGGGAATGGTCACAAGGTGAGAATGTAGTACATCAGTCGTCAATCATTACGGACCAAATGGTCGAAAAAGCTTTAAAGAGTTTCTCCCCATATAAAGCGGCGGGACCGGATGGTATTTTCCCGGCTATCCTACGACATGGGGTTGATCAAATAACAACCCATTTGGCAGAAATTATTACCGTATGCTTAAAATACGCCTACACACCGAGAAACTGGCAGAAGGCCAGGGTAGTATTCATACCCAAACCTGGAAAAGCAAGCTATGCAACGGCAAAGGCTTATAGACCAATTAGCCTCACCTCGTTTCTACTCAAAACCCTGGAGGGAATAGTGGACGACATGGTAAAAAGTGGAATACCGAGCGATATGCTGAAGTTTAGCCTATGTCAAAGGCAGATCAGTGGATACCGCACTTCATGAGGTAACCTACTACATAGAGCAATCTCTCAATGACAAGCTGTATACACTCGCTGTACGCATAGATATTGAGGGAGCGTTCAATAATGTCCGGACTGAGACACTCATCCAATCCTTAGACCAGTTTATGGTGAACCGGGCATTAAAAGACTGGATCAACCATATGCTAAGGAATACATCGATAAACTGTGGTTCCCATGATGTAAATATTACAGGTGTGTTCCGACTCTCACTCTGTTTTTAATTCACTTGTGAATTTAATTTCACTTTAGTGAAAATTTCTGGTTCCGAGAATCACTGTTTTCGAACGTGATTTTAATTTTTCGTAGTGATTTAAAACAGCTGTTTTGTCTGCAAACCAACATATGTTTGGTCTGCAAAGTATCAAGAAATTACATGTTTTTCATAATTTGTGTAGAAAACCTTAAAGAACAATGCCAGCGGGAATTATCTTATACTTATTGTCTCTCAGGAATAAACAGTTCAGAGAAGAACGTATTAAAAAACGTTATCTTAGGGATTTGTCAAATCCTATGGATCTGCCTGATATAACGTGAGTAAAAATTTTTCCTTGTGTTAAAAATTATATTAAGCGATTATTTTGCTTTAGGTTCGTCAAGCATTTTCGGCTGAACAAGACGTCGTTTCTCATGGTTCTGGATGAAATTGCTCCCCATCTCGGAAAAAGTTATATTCCTAAAATAATTAAACTTGCAGCTGTTTTACGTTTCTTGGGTGTGGGTTCGTTTCAAGGCGTGTTTGCAAATGACATAAATATTAGCATGGGGCGGACAACATTTTGCAAAATTTTTTGGAACGTTCTAAATGTTTTGGAAGACAAACTATGTCCTAAATGGATTAAGACAGAAATGTCTCAGGACAGAATAAGTGTCTCCAAAACCTTTTTCTTTCAAAACTACGGCATTCCGGGAGTAGTTGGCTGTGTGGACGGCACACTTATAAAACTCGTTAAACCGCCGTCCGAACGCCATGATAGTAAGTACCCAATAAATAGCATTGAATTTAATTTAAAACTAAATATCATTTTAGGTTTGTGACTATGAAATGAAGATCATTGCAATAGATGCCTGTAGTCCAGGATCATCCCATGACTCTTTTGTTTCGAAACTAAGCGATGTTAGAGCTTATTACCAAGAAAAATATCAAAACGGTGCACGAAACATGTGGCTGTTAGTGGCTGTATCTTATTACGCCATATAAAAACCCACAGTACGGAAGCATGCAACATAAGTTTAACCAACGGCACTCGTCAGCAAGAAATATTGTAGAAAGGACAATTGGAGTCCTTAAAAGTAGATTTAGATGCCTACAGTCGTTACTGCACTACAAACCAAAAAAAGTGGTATCTATCATAAATGCATGTTGCGCATTAAACAATATATGCAGAGATTACAACATAGATTTTAGTGAAGAAATTACACTGAATGAGAATGAAAACGACCCTGAAAGTGTGCTGGAAGATGACTATCGTAACGAAGCATTAGTAATAAGAGACAATATTGCGCGTAGTATAAGATAAACTTTGTATATATTTAAATTTAATATATTTATAAAAAAAACAGTCTTTCCATTTCTTAAAAATAATAAAATTCATATTGAAAAAGCAACAAAATCATCTAGAAACAATAAAATAAAAGAACAAAAAAATCAAATTTATATATAATAAAAGAAATGTCTACTCTGGGACACCCAACTTGAGTTTTTCAAGCACTAAAAATTGTAGCTTCAATTCGTTTTTTGATTTTAACGATTTTTCCATTGTGAAATGGTGACGCTGCATCTCCTCGAACTTTTTTTCTTTTAAAAGGCGTATTTCATGCACGTCCTTGCTTAAGCTCCTGACATCTTTGCTCAAATATTTCAAATTTTTATTAATGTCGCGGAGTTGTGTGCCGTTTTTTTTTACTTCGTCACCTATTTTATGCACCTTTTTTTGCCAATTCGTCGAAATTCTCCTTTTCCATTTGGAAAACGTCATTCAAATTGGCCGCAGATCTTCTTGGAGTCCGAGCACGAACTGAGGAAGCTGGCGAGGTTATTGCCGAAATATTTGTCCCATCTGCCTGTGCCAAAGGTGAACATAAATTTGAGACATCCAGCTCAATGTCCACGTTTGCCGTAACGTCCAACCCACGTGATGTACCCAGCAGATCATTTCTTGTTGAGGTGAAGGTAGGGGCTGCCATAGACGTGGTTGGAACTTCTGTACCACCATTGCAGGGTGCATTTTGTTTTTGGCATACTCCAAATCGTTTTGTATTTGCAATGCCGTCCACCGCCTTGTAAAGGCCACAAATACTCGCGATTTCTTCCTCAACAGGTGTCAACACATATTGGTTAAATCTGCCACCACCAGTCTTTCTCCCTTCCGCTTTATTATGGGACAAACGCCGCCGTATATTTAGCTTCCAGTCTGCCCATGTCTGTAAGAGATATGATACAGTTCTTCATACATATGTATAAATATAAATTGATAAAGACCTACCTTTTTCCATACGGCCAAATCCTTAACTGAAGGTCCGGCACCATTTAACTCGGCAGTCAATTCCTCCCATTGCTGTTCATGGCACACTCTGTCACCTTTAGCAAATCCTTTTGCCAGATCCGGCCGACGCTCCATGAACCTTAGGAATATGTCGCACTGTTCCAAATTCTTATGCTTTCCCCTAATTAAAGAAACTTTTATTAATTTAATTTTAACTTTATTTAAATATAGTTACATTTTGTACGTTTACCGCTTCTTTTTGTTCATCTGCGTAATTGTTGAATGCTTTTCTCTTCTGTGTTTTGTTTATATTTGGTTTGTTTGCAGAAATCACATGTTTGTACAGAAAAAAAGCTGCCACATTTTTATTTAAGTGTTTGAGTTAAACAAAAGTATAGAAAAAATTTGTCCTTTCAACATTTTCGTGATCTGGCAACTACCTCGTTTCGAACATAAGCAAAGCCAGTTTATAAAAAGAGACAACAACAAAAACTGTAAAATGGTCACCAAAGTGAAAATGTTAAATTCATGAGAAATGGTGGTAGTTTGTTAAAACACATTTTTATTATAATAAAGCTCTTTCGATTAAATAACTTTGTTACATTTTACATACAAAACATATTAAATATCATTTGAGTATCATTTTATTTTATTTTTTTGCATTGTTCTTTCCAAAAACTTCATTAGGATATGCTTTCACCACAGCACTTGTCCATGATTTAAAACTAGTAAAATTTAAGTGAAAGTGATTCACAGAACATGTTATCAGTGAAAGTATTTCACTTTCACTGCAAAGTGAAAGTCCGAACACACCTGTTAGAGACAGAGTACAACGTGGAACTCCACAGGGAGGATTATATCACCACTCTTATGGGTCCTCACAATACACAGTCTCCTAAGGAAACTTACCGATGAAGGACTTAAACCAATCTGCTACACAGATGACGTTAGAATACTTCTTAAGGGAAAGAACCCTAACCAATTATGCAGATAGGCCGAGAGGGCACTGAGTATAGCGTATGACAGGGCACAGCCAAGGGGCTTAAATGTAAACCCGGACAAAACGGAAATGTCTATTCACAAGGAAGACGAAAATCTCAGAATATAAAGACGATTAAAGTATCCGATAAGGTTAAATACTTAGGAGTAATTTTAGAGCGGAAACTGAATTGGAAGCACCACATAGAGGAAAGGGCTAATAAGACCTACAGATGCTGGTCGCTATGCAGAAGGGCTATAGGATCCAAATGGGGCCTCAAACCGACTATAACACACTGGATCTACAGAAGCGTAATCAGCCCCGTACTAACATATGCTTCTGTAGTATGGTGGACGGCAGTTGAGAGGAAATGTAACATCGCAATACTGCAGAGGGTTCAGAGAATGTGCTGCATTGGTATCAGCGGTGCAATAAACAACCTCGACAAGAGCCATGGAGACTATTTTATGTACCCAGACAATCGAGATTAGAATCAAATACGCGGCTGCCCTTGCGGCAAAACGCCTACAAGCTACAGGTGAATGGATCAACAGGGATCTTACGTCAAAACACCAACAGATAACTTGGGTCTTAGTCGGGTACACGCAAGATACGAATGAATCTGATCGAATACCCGAGATAAGGGTTAAGAAGAACTGCGTGACCTTAACGCCAACTAGAATGGGACCCTGGCACCAATGCCAAATGGGACTTGCTGCTACACGGATGGCTCAAAGCTAGGAAAAAACGGGTCTAGTATTCTTCATTGAAAATCCAGCAACCCAATCCCATCTACGCCTCCCGGATCATAATACGAACTTTCAGGCGGAAGTTCGGGCGATTACGGAGTGTATGAAATGGCTCGCCGATAATACAATCCCAGCCGAGGCAAATATATTCACGGATAGCCAAATGGCAATCCAGGCAATATCATCGGAAACTGTCAAATCTACAACGGTCCATGACTGTAAGGTGATAAACGATACTCTATGCACGGCAGACTCAACATCATCTGGGTGCCGGGGCACAGTGGAGTATTCGGCAACGAGAGAGCGAACCTCCTGGCAACGAAAGCCAGGAAACTCCAAATGGTGAGCCTAGATGGAGCGAAACCCTTTGGGGTGACGAAGGCTGAGTTAAGTAAATGGTCGGAGTCGGCACATATAGCCCAGTGGAACCGAGAATCAGTAGGCAGGATGACAAAGATCCTATGGGGAGACCCAGA
This sequence comes from Phaonia tiefii, assembly GCA_963931995.1. Classification (NCBI taxonomy): domain Eukaryota; kingdom Metazoa; phylum Arthropoda; class Insecta; order Diptera; family Muscidae; genus Phaonia; species Phaonia tiefii. The sequence goes on along the minus strand of OZ008368.1, from coordinate 16,992,428 downwards.
TGGATTGAGGACAAAAGGTTTGCTGAAACTGGGAAAATCCGAAATGAGCAATATGATGGGAGTCTTAACGGGGCATTCGGACCTGTACCGTATTGGACTAGTGCCGAACAGTGAATGCAGGGCATGCATGGAGGACGATGGAGCACTTCTTATGCCACTGATATCTTTCGGATAGTACGATGTCGGACATGACCAAACTTGTGGATATGGACTGGAACAAACTAAGGAATTTCGTGAATAGCACCGAATTCCTATAAGGGATATAGTGAAGTAGTAGGATAAACTTAGAGCGCACAACAGGTCGAATTACCGGTTAAGTGTATGTCTTACTGACTTGGGAAGGTTTAGTGCTCCTTCTGAACACTCAACACCGCACCCCTCTTTTCAAACTAACTAACTAAATGGGAAACATATTTTCCATTCCAATTATGTATCAAATTCATTGAGGTGATCTGACGTACTAAAGTTATATTGGTTCAAACTCAACTTTTTCCAAAATCGATATTTTTGAAAATAATCACCCCTACCCTGTAAGTCGTCGCACGTTTCAAAGTCGTGGTCACCTGTTAACGACGGCGTTGTCACATCAATGCAAAATCGGTACTTGGTAAGACGTCACGACCAGTGACGCCTGCTTATCGACAATTTACTACCAAAAAGTGTAATCCCTAACGTGTAAAGAAAATTTTCTTCAATTTGTTTGCTAGAATGTATGTTTTTCTTGATCTAAGTTCAAGTTCTAATGATGAAGAACAGAAAAAATGTCTTCGCATACAAAGAAAAATTATAAGGCAAAGGACAGATATATTTAACCTACCAGATATCAAGTAAGTTTTATGATTTTTATATTTTGGGCTATGATACATGCCATTCACTAAATATGTGATTTATCTACAGGTTTCATAACCATTTTTGAATCAATAAAGCAGTATTTAAATCCTTGATACTATTGCGCTGAAAATGAAGAAAAAATCAATCAAAACACAACTGTTTGCATCAAGGCGTTGCAAGCGCGGTTGCCACGGCTGGTAATATCCAACCAAAATTGGTAACATTTAAACGGCTTGGTAACATGGTAACATTTTATTCATTTTGGTAACATTTTGAACAGAAATAATTAGTATAAGAAAAAATATTTTCTTTCTAACTTCTATTAGAAAATTTGTCCAAATATGATCTAAAATGTTACTTACAAACAGAAGAAAACATGAAGTAGTGGCAACACTGTTTGGGGGAATCGAATGGTTATGGGCCTAAACAAAATACGTGCTTGCCGTCGTTCGTACTAAACAACCAAATATATTCATCTCTTTTGCACTGATGAACTGTTTGTGCTGCTTAAATTCACTTTTTACAATCAGTAAACTTCCCAATGGAGACAAGTTCACGTTCCCCAGAAAATATAAAGTGGAAAAATCGAATTAAAAAGGGAAAAATATTTCAAATGAAATGTTATTTATGATTAAGCATAAATTGTTTTGCCTTCGACCGGGTTTGTTTTGAATTTATTTCCCTATTTACTTAGATTTTTCTCTTAAGTTTTTCTGGGAGCAAAATGTTCCGCGCGGAGTTTGATTCGGGATTTATTATAAAAGCGTTATAGCGAATTTACACCGCCGTTTATCTCGGCCAGTTTAGCGATAACCTTGTTCTCTAATCTGCCGTTTACACCACCCAATTTGAGATTAAATTCACATTTTAGTTGGCAACTCTGTGCTTAGACAAACTCCGCACTGAGGCAAACTTATCGAAGACGGCGGCACAACAGAAAAATTAAGTTGGCGGCAATTGGTTTTTCCCTTTTGTCAAAATTTGGGATGTTTTTGAAACAACTGATCAGTGAGTCAAATCGGGCCAGTAGATAAAATCCGCTCACAGTTTAAACCAATATGAGCCATTTGTATTGGCGGCGGAGTGAACTTCAAAAAAGTTTTGGTGGCGGCGCCGCGTCGGGAAATTTTTGATCGGCTTCCATTTTGTCTAGCAGTTGACCGCCAATCAGAAAATTTTGAACCCTCTGCCATTTCGCACCCTTGCATTTTCGGACATGGTCCTAGTGGACTTTTCTTCTTGAAATGAGCCAAGGAATACGCTGGAGAAATTTGTCCGGAACTTCCGGAATCACCCTTGTATTTTAAACGAAAAAAAAAACATTTTTTGTGCGCACTAGGAACAAATGCATCAAAACAACTCAAAAAATTTAAATTTTTGTGTTCTTGCAAATCGAAAAAACAAAAATAGTCAACTTTGGAAAAAACAAAACAAAGAAAGAAAGACGAAGAAATTTGGTAGCAATATGCATGAAATTTTCTTTCTATTTGGAAGAAATTTTGCAGATGAAAATATTCATGTATTGTAAAGATCGTATTCACAAAAGAATTGGAAAACCAATGGCAAAAATATTCATTGCGCAAAATTATATTTCAATTGCGTCTTAAGGTCTTCTTATGACGAAGCTGTCAAAATTTACTATTATCAAAAAAAATTTCGATGGCACATCAAAAATGGAAATTTTTCTCACTATAACAAATTTTTTTTCACCAAAGTACTTCGATACCGATTGGCACAGTCTCTAAGTCGAAATTTTCGTTCGCCTGACTGTTCCCAACTGACAGCACATTCGAAAAAGAGAAAAGAAAATTTGTACTGGGTTTGAAAAGTGTTGTTTTCATTCGACTTGAAACGAAAAGGTGGAACCCAAATCAGTTTTCTTTCGTCTAGAAAACGAACGAAAACTTTCGTTTGAGATAGAGAAACAGGCTGTAAAAAAAAGGAAAGAAACAAACTGGATAAATTAAAAATAAATAACAATTTAATCTTTCAATTTATTATATTCATTAAAAAAAAACATAAAACTTTTCAATAATTAAAATAAATAAAAAACGGTCTACAATGACAAAAAAAAAAAAATAAAATTAACTTAAAACTTTAATATAAGGAAAAACTGAATATGATTTATTTTCAAATGATCTCCTCGCCTTTATGTTGGCGGCAAGAATGGAGTTCGATTAGGAAATCTCTGAAAAACAGAGAATTAACATTGAGGCTGACCTTGTACATTACAAACCAATCGCCTATAGTTCTATTATCTAAATCCTTACGAATTTCAGAGTACGGAATACTCCGAACCCGAAGTCGCAACAAATGGGCACGTAGTGGTGACAAAGTCAGAATACATAAGTGATACAACATCTTCAGTAAGGCCAACAGGCACATTAATATGTACCATATCCATAAGAAGCCAAATATTTTCTCGTTGATCACATTTAGTGGCAGCATACACAGAGCATCGTTATTATTGATAGATCCACCCAGTCCAAAAGTATAGATTGTACATTTGGCGAGCTTGGGGAATATTTGTGATACCTTCTGGTCCCACACGTTCCAGTCACTGAGAGGAATTGTAGATAAAGCCTCTATGTACCTCGTCCAGAATCCATTCAAAAAGTAATCCAGAAAGACTATGTTGAAACTCTAAAAGAATAATGTGATATATATTATATTGTAGACATTCAATCGTTGGTTCCTATAGAAATGAAGTACAGCGAAGGAATAAAGTCAACATACACCTTACAAGTTTAGGTTGTGCACAATTGGTAATGATGACTAAAATAAACCCTACAGGCGTTTTTAAAGTGCAAGAAAATAATTTGATTCGTAGGAGAGAATAAATGAAGTTATTATTAATAAAATTTAAAATTGTCGGGAAAAAAGTCTACAAACAAGTTGGTAACACCTATAATTACGCAGGAGAAGTTAAAAGTAGTTTTTAATGTACTAGTCGGTAGCAGTCCATAGAAGTGTCTTTCTTGGTGAGAAAAGTATACTCAAACATTTTGTTCAGTCTTTGTTAATGGAAAATGAAAAGAAATTAAGATTTCGGTTAGAAATCTTATAACAAAACTTCGAAATGGAAACAAATCTTGTGGAAACTGTCAACTTAAGTCGTGCAAACAATAGTAAGAAATTACAAAAATGGTGGTAAAACCGAAAATAACGCACGATCTGGTAGACAAAAAAAAAAACTGTTTAGACGAGATGTTAGCAGCGTTCTAAAGGATTTAATTAAGGATCCAAAAAATAGCTCTTCAAAATTTGCGGAACATCTGGCAAAATATTTTTCTATTTCTTACGAGCTAAACAGGTCAGAGGTTTTTTCCGCAATTAGAAAATATGTAAACAATCGGCGGCACCAGGATTTGAAATCCTTTTTCTATCTCCCGTGTGAAGGGCTTTTTCGAACATAATTTATTTATAGAACATAATTGGCGCCTTGGTGGAATTTTAGATTTTAAGGTTCTAAAATCTTTAGCCGTTTTTGTGCCATTTTAAATGAAAAAGTCGTAAATCTACCTTTACCACTTATTATTATAATAATTTTTTTTCTCTCAGTGTACGAATGAAATATTCATCTTAAATGAAAGGCTACTAACCCAGTTTATTGTAAAAAATTAAAAAATTCCAGTTTTTCGGATATTAATAAAATTACAGGAAAAAATTCGTAATCAGTTAAAAAATCAATGACAACAAGAACACCCTACAATTCACATATCATGTAATTGAGGGCCACCCTAATGAGCATTTCAGATAGCCGAATGTATCCCCAAATCAGTACATATAATTTGGTACATATATCTTTAAATTGGAAAAACCACTTTTTTTGACATATTGCTATGTATAAGTAAAAAAGAAGGCAAGCAGTAACGACATAACTAATTTGAGGCCGATTTCTTTACTATCAAATTTGGGAAAACTCTTTGAGAACATAATTCGAATTAAAATGGATCTGAATATGAATTGTCCATACACATCAAATTACCAATTTGGGTTTAAAAGGGAACATTCGATCACAGATGCTCTTTTGAAATTTCACAACGATATAGTATGCAATTTACGCAATCAACAATGTACGGTTGCAGTTTCTTTGGACATTGAAACAAGCTTTTGACCATGCTTCACACAGGGGCATTCTCTTCAAGATGATTCAATTGGGGTTTAGACCAAGTCAAGTTAAATTGTTTCATAGTTTCTTTACAAACCGTTTACTTTGTGTACAGTTTGATGAGCTTTTTTCAAATCTCTGTTTAATTAGTTTGGCTTGAGGTCATAAAATGAAAAAACTAGGGGATCGACTGTTTTTTTTCAAGATTTATTAAATTTTCCCAATATTTCAATTAGCATTAGTAACATTAACATTAGTAACATATTGATAACAAAACGATTGCCAATAATTACATGTATTATAAATCACAAAAACAAATTGCTCGTATGACCCGTCACAGCACAGTGGGCCGCTAATACCGTTTTCTGTTCCATAGTTTTATAGATGCCCCTTAAATCTGATTTCTCGTCTTCAATTCGTCAGCGTGGTGCCAACGTACACCTTTTGGCATACATCAATCTTATCCCCATTGCATTTTATCTGATACACAATATTAGACTTATGCTTTTCCGTCACTTTCGACTTTGTCCGCCTAAATAATCTGCTCAGTGTATTGTGTGATTTCCACGCCAATTCATATCACCCTTTGTCATAGATATCGAAATGCTTCAGTCTCTCGGAATAACCAGGTATATACGTCAGGGATTTGTAAATTTTCGGGGGGGTTTCCTCTAGTTGTCGGTGGTGCAATGGTTAGTGTGCGCGGCTGTTGTACATGAGATCCCGGGTTCGAACCCTGCTCTGACCACCTAAAATTTCTTTCGGCGGCGGTCACCTCGCATAGTGACGGCGACACTATCGAGTATATAGGCATTAAAAAAGCTTCTCAAAATACCGTTCGGAATCGGTGTAAATCTGTAGGTCCCAATCAGTGAGTGAAAACTGGAAAGCGCACAGCTCAGTGATTGTGAGAAGTTCTCCCCGGTCCCTTCATGGGTTGTAATGGGAAACCATTTATTTTTTTTCCTCTGGTTGATCTTGTCCCCGTTCCATAAATTATCCTTGTGTGTCCATTCCGATCCAGTAGATCATTTACTGTTCTGGCCGGGAAATCATTTTTGCGAAGAATTTCCCTTATTCTCCTTCGCTGATCTTCAGAACTCTATTCACTAATTTTTTCGCCGTATTGATAACAACTCTTCTAGGGTGCTTTGAATTGAAGTTAATTAGTCCTCCGGATGCTGTAGTCTTCTGCTACCAATCTAGTTTGAGGAGGTTGCCTTGTCGAATTACGACAGAGTCCAGATATGGTAATCTTTTGTCCTTTTCCTCTTCCATCGTTTCAAATCATGGAAATGTCTACTCCGGTGTTCCTCAGGGGTGGGGCTATTTTAGCACCACATTTATATAATATATTCATGAATGACTTTCCAATAACACTGTAAAGTTATCAATGATGATAACACTGTAAGTAGATGAAAATGACACACCAAAACGCCGAGACACGTCAACCTAATTTTGGATCGTAGAATCCAGTGGTGTACCCCGTTTTGGTGTTAGCTCGAAATCACGAGACATTTCGATTTTAAATTTGGAGTAGATTTTTTAAGGTGATTTTTGATTTTATTTGAATGAAAAAACTTTAAAAACTTGTTTAAAATCAATTTGTTTAATATTTATGTGTCAAAATTTATATCTAGAAATAAAGGACGTCCATTTTCCAGCGGACATGGAAGTATATTTGATCTTATTTTGATGATTTTATAAATTATTTTAGATTTATTCAATTTTTCTATTTGTTTGTAATCGACCTGCAGAAATCAGCAAGCATTGAGTCTATTCTTTTCCAGCGAAACGGTCTTCGAATGCCATTATGGTTTGGTGAAATCTCTCGCCAGTTTCTGTGCACAATTGTCGTTCGTAAGAATCGAAATGTGCATGTAACATGTGGATTTTCAACAACATATTAACGCCAAGTTTGTCGAAAGACTTCATCATGTTGTCAATATAATCACGGTACTCTAGTGAGCAATTTTTGCAAAGAACGTTTTCAATTACCGCACGAATTGAGTTTCATGCATTCAGTTCAGTTTCATCTAACATTTCAGAAAAACTCGTATCCCTTAAAAGTTTCCGTATATCTGGACCGTTAACTACACCTGTTAAAAAAAATTGATATAAAATATATTGCAGTCACACACTTTTAGTTCCACAAAATTACCCCCTTTTAATTTTTCAATTGATAATTTTGGAAAAGCGTTGTTTTTCAAGCATGATAATGCATTTTCGTTAACGCGAACCAAACGCTTTAAAAAATTCTTTACAACTCCCAGCTTGATATGAAGATCCGGAAGCATTATTTTCTTATGGTGGACTAATTACATTAAATTCGCCAACAACTTGCGAATTGTGTTTTGGCCAATCTCGCTTTTCGTACTGGTAGCTGCATTTTGCACGGCTGTCCCATTTACAAAAAATACACATGTACTTTGTATAGCCAGTTTGCATTCCAGCTAATAGTGAAAGAACCTTAAAATCACAATTTACGCGCCAATTGTGTTCGTCTTAACTGATGCGTTCCAGAATTAATTTCATGGTATCATTCGACTCATGCATTCCAAGAGGATACATCAATGGCACTGGTTTAACGCTGCTGTTTTCAAATAGCAAGACTACTTTTAAGCTTCTGGTTGAAGAGTCTATGAAAAGACGCCATAAAGATGGATTATAGTTGCATATTCCCATTTCATTCATTAAACCAGGAATATCTTGACAATATGCATAAGGTGCGTCCTCGGAAAGCATGAAATAAGGCATATATGGTTCTTGCCGGTATTTGTAAGATGTAACTTTTACACCTGGTGCCAGCACATTGACGCTTCTTAGTTCCGAAGCTAAAGTCATTGCATTATTTTGAAATAGCTTCAGATTTCGAACGATTATATCTAAATGTTTCTGCGAAATTAATGATGGATATTGTATAACTGACTGAAGGTAATAAGAATCAGCATGATGTAATGATGTTGCTGAAGTTTGTGATTGTACTTCATAGGACGCAGTATCATATTGGTATGTCGATGGATGTACTGGGACAGGCAATTCATCACTGTGTGGAACTGGTACGTGAGCACTTGGCACACCTTTGTGTATAAAATCGGATCGTTCTATAAGAATATATTATTGTGTATTCCATACATAGTCTATCTAAGTGAACTTACTGTTTCGATTGAGACCATTTACATCCTTCTTACACGCGTATCAATTTTCTGTATCATGTTCCCCTGGATCGGTCCATATCGTTGGAAGTGCAAATGGCATATGATGCAAAACATAGGTGCATGATCAACATTTCGCATTTCTTCAGCGGGGGTAACCAAAAAATACTGATTGTTAGCTTTGAGGGCCTCTTCAACCAAATGTCGTCGATGATTTTTCGGTGTAAATTTTCCACACACAAAACAAAACATATTCAATTTTTCGCAATGTGATTGCATTTTCCGTCACTCATTTTTCTATTTTTTCAAAATGGTCAATAAAATGCTTATGTATATATTTTTGATGTGATAACATCTATAGCGGCGGGTAGGGACTAATCTATCAAAGTGAACCCCATCTGTCTGTAATAGGGATGCTAATCCCAAAATCCCGAATCACAAAATTATTATAATTATTATGGCCCCAAATTGTAAGAGATAAACTAATTCTGCTTCCAAATAGATGTCTATTATTTCAACGGTTACATTTTGTCGAAAAAAAAATATATAAATTGATTTAACAAGAGCTACCATTGAGCTACCTATATCTACCAAACTTTTCCGTACAGTAAATAGCTGATAGAAATTTTTAAATGCTGTTAATTTGGTATCGTCAACAAAGCGTCTGGCTGTGTTGCCGTCATTCGTATTTCCGAAGCCATGCATAGGAATATCAATTTTATATCTATTCAGTATCTTTTGTTTTTCGAAACTTCTCCTGGAGTTTGTGTAGCTCTGAATTGGTGTTTTATATTTTGTTTTTCTTTAAAGAGTTTGGAGATGAAATTCGATGTTTTGCTTATATTTTTCAAACTCGAAATCAAGGGATATTTTGGCAACATTTCGGGACCAGCGGCAGGGGTAAAAAAAGCACCCAAATTTAGTATCAGAAAAAAAAATTAATTTTTTGCGATAACTGTTTTAGGCCGCTCACTCACGTACAGTTTAAACTGTTCAGTTATAACTGACAGACTTTTCGTAATTTTACAAAAAAAGGAAAGAAGTTGGTTAATACTTTTTGGCGCGATCATGATACTCGCTAGATTTAACTTGCCATAGGCAAGGTTCAGATCTATATATTGCAATAAAATGAACTATCACTTGCATTTTCTGTTTACGCGACATGATACGCACTCTCGCTCGATACAAATTGAACTGAGAACGGTACAGTTGAACCCCCACACACACCTTCACCACAGTTTAAATCGTCAGTTAAAAATATAAAAATTTTATATTTCTCAGTTAAACTGAACAGTTGAGTTGAACTGTCAGTTATTACCCACATACGTACAGTTTTAACTGTTGAGTGGCCGGCTTTAGTTATCGACAGATAAAATCGAAATTTGCAGGGCGAATTTTTTTGTAATAAGCGAAAATATTATATATTTTTCGTCAACTCTGTGGCTTCGGCATAGTACTTTTGTTTTATAAAGCTTTCTTCCGCTGGGCTTATGGATTTTCTACTCAAGGGTAGGTCAAACACGGGCTTCGGTTTTTGTTATAAACAGGGACCGTAAATAATGATTATTGTTCTTTATTTTTAAATCAAAAAATCAATGACTTATGCAGGGTTTACACACATCAAGCGGTTTGACCATAGACCAATACTTATTGTAGACCTAATAGTTCTCTCACCAAATTTATGACATTTGGCCTGGTGTGATATTTACATTCGATGTTGAAAATAGATACCAGATAGAGGCAATGGTTCAAAACAACGAACAAAATAACAACAACGGCATTTCGTTTTGTGTGTTAAAATTATTGTGTTAAATACAACACAAATGTATTCTAACAATACCAGTCAAAAAAAACAGTTTAAAACACATTTAAATTTCGCAGTTTTTCACCAAAACGACATGAAAAATTAAAGCAAGAATATATTGTAATTCCACCTGGTTTATGTCACTTTTCGTCAAACATCTCTCTATCACCCCGACCGCATCAAGAAGAGTGTGAAAGGAAACGTCAGATGAGCCAAATATTCTCCCTAGTATGATCATTGCTTGGTTATTGAATGAATAAATTATATTAAAAATTTCACCGAGTAATACTTTAAGAGTGTGCACTAGTTGATTTTTGTACTAACGAGTTCCGAGACCTACGAGGAAAACATATAGAGAATGAGAGCAATCTTTAATTTTAAAAATGTTCGTGTTAATTGGGATCTACACAAATATCTTTACTCTAACACTTAATTACATTTTGATTTTTTTCACTGAATATCCCTTTTTTTAATCGATTTAGATGGCAAAATTTACTCCCAGTTGATGTGTTTTGTATTTCTGGCTTGACACTCGGCGGCAGAAGTTTGAAAATGACACCCCGCAACCCAGTCCCTATCAACGAGTATTCTTTGATAGCACATTCTCTATTTGTTCTCCAAGTACTAACTGGATCAGCTGAAAAATTTAATTAAAATTAAATTACTCTATGGTGTGACGTTTGAAGCAAAATCAAAAATTTGTGATTTTCGTTCAAGCGGGTCGTAACATTTGATGTGTGGATATTACAATATGACCGTTTGATCAAACATGACTCAATTTTGTGTGCAAACCAACGAGGAAACATCTCAAGTGAAGAGCGGAAAAGGGAAGAAAAAAAACTTTATTTTGTAATTGATCGAAGTTTATCGTTCTCTACCGGCGTTGTAGAACATAAAAGGAAAGAGTATGCAAATCGGAATTTAAAAAATCAACAATATGAAACGCTCCTTACAAAATATAAAGAAACATATAAAGTAAAAAATTTTTTGAACTGATTTCAAAATACGTAGACGAAAATAACAAGCAGCCGACAAGAAACCGTGCGTGCTTTCACTTCAACATTCCCATAAATATGAGTGTTTATTTATTTATTCAATCATCTACAGAATTTCATTCTTACAGATTATAGCTACATAAAGACTTAATACTAATTGTACAATATAAATAGGTTTAATTTACATATATTTTTGGACACGTTAAAATTTAATGTTGGTGCAAAATTATTACACAGTTTTAAACATCTTGATATTGGCTCATGTAGCGCATAATTTGACCTGTGCAGAGCCACCTCAAATATACGGTTGCATCGTAATTCCCTTGGAGGTTCATATAAATTAATAATTTCTTTTATTTCCGAACAATTTATATCTCCAGACAACACGTTAAAAACAAAGATTAAACAAAAATATGATCTACGATCACTTAATGATTGCAACCTCAAAAACTTTCTTCTTGATATGTAAGGAACTGCCTCAGTCCAATTTAATTTTTTAAATTTGGACAATTTTTGAATCTTTTCAATTCGATTGGAGTATTTCAAATAATACTACCACGTTTGACGTGTGTATATGCAATACATTCACATTGTTGGTCAAACCCATAGAGTAATCTCAGACTAGAGAGAATATTTGGCTCATCTGACGTTTCCTTTCACACTCTTCGTGATGCGGTCGGTGTGATAGAGAGATGTTTGACGAAAAGTGATATACACCAGGTGGAATTACAATAACTTCTTGCTTTAATTTTTCATGCCATTTTGGTGAAAAACTGTGAAATTTAAATGTGGCTTAAACTTTTTTATTGACTGTTATTGTTAGCCAACTCATTTGTGTTGTATTTAACACAATAATTTTAACACACAAAACGAAATGCCGTTGGTGTTATTTTGTTCGTTGTTGTGAACCATTGCCTCTATCTGGTATTAGTAAAGCAATACTTTTCAACATCAAACGTAAATATCACACCAGGCCAAATGTCATTAATTTGGTGGGAGAACTAGTAGATCTACTATAAGTATTAATCTATGGTCAAACCGCTTGATGGGTGTATACTAGGGATGCTAAACGGGAGTGATTTTAAATAATCCCGGGATTCGGGATTTTCGAAATCCCGATCCCGAAATCCCGGGATTTTTCGGGATTCATTTTAATTTTTTTTGGGAACTGGTCTATTTTACGGCTTACACTCCAATAAACAACTACAACGAGGTAGAATACGTTATTCTAAGCAAAAAAGTAAAATAACAAAATCGGGGCAAATGCATAGTTTCGGAGTTATGGACCCCGAAATTTCCAATATGTGAGAGAGTTATGGCGTTAACGTACCGTGTAAAGCCATTGATATCAGTTTTTTGCATAAAACAATTCAAAACAAACTCATAAAATAGTGTAGCACTTTTCGATAAGTCGCTTAGTTATCGAGTTATCGGATGTTGACATTTAGAAGAATATCGGTTTTGGTATGACTTTTTTGTAGAAAACTAGTCATAACTCAAAAAATAATGTAGCATTTTTCGATAAGTCGCTTAGTTATCGAGTTATCGGATGTTTACGTCTCTCAAACAAAAACAATTATTTTAAAAATATCGCAATATTTTTCGAATATTTTTTTGTTTTCAAACAAAAACAAAAATTATTTAAAAAAAATTTTTAAAGTTTTGTTTGAGAAAGGTAAACATCCGATGACTCGATAACTAAGCGACTTATCGAAAAATGCTACATTATACAAAAAAGTGATATCAATGGCTTTACACGGTGCGTTAGTGGAAGAAGTATTCGAAATGTTGTGATCCATAACTCCGAAACTATGCATTTGCCCCGATTTTGTTATTTTACTTTCTTTGCTTAATGTTTTATTTACCCAACGCAATAAATTTTGTAATTTTTGGAGAGTAAGCCGTATAATAGACATACATATGCCAAAATTAGCTTAAGTTAAGATGTGTTATTATTAAACCTTTTGTAGAGTCGCCAATGGTTTTTAAACCCTTTTTGCACAATTTGCATTTTGCTTGAGGTGCACCTTTCGATTCTTCCAAAAACTAATACCACACTGAACTTTTGTTATTGTTTATAGTTTTATATTTCTCAATATTAATAATAATCCCGAAAAATCCCGGGATTTACTTATTAAAATCCCGGGATTCGGGATTCATCAATCCCGAAAAATCCCGGGATTTCGGGATTTCCCGTTTGGCATCCCTAGTGTATACCCTGCATTAGAACAAACATAAAAGAAAAATAGTTTCATAATAATGCATTTTTTGGACAACCTTTGCATTTCCGCCATGATTTTTAAATTTTAGATTTTTACAGTTTTCTTCAATGGTAATAATTAATTTTGAGTAATATTACAAAATTCAGCCCACAATCATTATTTTTGAGCAAAACTGTTTCATACAGTAAAATTATATACAGTGGTAGCCATGAATTTAAGACACGACACGTAACGAACTTAGTTATGTTATGTTACTTTGTACATCCCTGCAAGATCAAATTAGATCTTGTTTATTTTTCGGTGTGCCTTGTAATGTTAAGAAAAAGAACCGGAATTTGTTTTTGTTTGTTGTTACATTTTGTTGCTATTTTTTTTTTACATTATTGTAAAAACGTGCATTTGAAACTGGCCACGAATTTAAAACATATTAGAAACATTTGTGTGCTTTTTTTGATTGTGTGTGATTTTTTTGAAGCTAAAGGGTAAGTAATTAACGTTTTATTCGATTTCATGTTGGTATACATCAAAATAGTTAGTTTGAAATGACCAGAGGTACTTGGAGTTTGGATGCCGAGAGAAAACTGATCCAACAAATGAATAACGATGGAAAAACAGTACTGGAGATTTGCAAGCTACTTAAATGTTTCAGATCCAAGATTTACACCGCACTGGAACATAGCAAGCAACATGGTACCTCCAAAAATGTCGAACAGCCCCAAGGGAGGAGGATAGCTTAATTTAAAAAGCAGCTGTTAAAGATACTTTCAAGAGATCAAGTATAATTAAATGAGATTTCATCGGGTTTTGGTATTAATAAGTATATCGCCCAGAACAATATGAAGACGCCTGAATAAGAACTACATATGTGGGCGCATTGCACAATGAAAACCACTTCTGTTTAGAAAATATTAAAGAACTATATAAAGAACAAACCGATAACATTTTGGAAAACCATACTTCGTCGGTTCTGATGTAAAACAATAATAAACATGGCGTCCTCGAAACCTGGAGCATCACTCAAAACAGACCACCCTTAAAACGCTTAAACATGGTGGTAGCAATGTCGTGGTATAGGAAGCATTATCCTGGCATGATGGATGTCCCACTCATAAGATTAACACTAAAATGGACCAGCACATTTACAAAAACATACTGACAAGCATTATGATACCATTCGCTGAAGACAACATGCCTCTAATGTGGAAATGTATGCATTATAATGACCCTAAGCACACTTCACGCCATGTGAAGAATTCCTTTAAGGATAAGTCGTGTTTTGGTTACAAGCAAGCGATTATTGCAAGTTGCATTGCTAAGTTGCAAAGAAAACGGATATTTAGCGAAAAGACATATTATTCAAAAATATGGCAAAGGGTTGAATATGGTAAAAGATATCAAAAAGGAAAAATTATAAACTTAGCGAAAATGTTTCGTGTCGCTAAGTCTCCGCTAAGTGTTTCATACAAAACAAGCGATTGTATAAGCAAGCGGTGTAACCACAACACTTATATTATTACAGTTCTGAAGTGACCAGCATAATCCCCGAAAAATTAAAAATAAAAAAATGATTTCCCATTACATCTCATGAAGGGATTAATTAGGGAGTAGAGCTTCTAACAATCAGTGAGCTGTACGCTTTATAGTTGTACACTCACTGATATACTTTGTCTTAAATATACTTTGTTCGAAAATGTAATTTGAAAACATATGTACATTCTTTGATGCGCAACCGAATTCAGTTTCATTGCGAATTAAGAACTTTTCAAAATTAAAATAAGAACTTTTCAATGCTCACACAAGACGAGCGAACGTTTGCTTTACATCGGGTAATGGTCGAGTTAACCAGAGTTCGTATTTACCCATGTGTAACCCATACACATCGTCGTGGGGAATGTGTACTGAACGTGGGTAAATAATGGGTAGCTACCCACGATGATGGGGATTTACTTATCATGGGGTACGATGGGCAAGTGGTAGATGAATTTGTCTACCTTGGATCTGCCCTGAACAAGGACAACAACGTCAGCCTGGAGATAAATAGGTGAATTGTGCTTGCAAATTGATGCTATTTTGGGCTCAGCAAGCAGTTTAGGAACAAAAGTCCAGCTATATAAGACTCTCATTTTACCAGTCTTGACATATGGCTCCGAAACATGGGTCATATCGCAAGCGGATGAAAAACACCTGGCAGATTTCGAGAGAAAAATTCTCCGTAAAATATATGGGCCTGTTAGAGAAAACGGCGAGTACAGACGTCGCTGGAACGCAGAGCTCTATAATTTATATTCTGACGTGGACATAGGTAGGCGAATCAAATTAGGCAAATTGCGTTGGGTAGGCCATGTTATCAGAATGGATGAAGATGAGCCAGCGCGAATTGTAAATGGTACCCGATGGAAGCAGGAAAAGAGGACGTCCCCAAGACTCCACTGGAAAAAACAGGCAGAAGAATCCCTCCATATACTTGGTGCTACCAACTGGCGAGAAAAAGCGAAGGATAGAGCCAGTTGGAAGAATATGTTGACATTTTTTAATTTGTTTGTTTAATGAATATGTGTAGGACGTCTGACCTCATGAAGTTGTAAAATAGTCAATAAAAGTACAGAAAAGTATTATAACGTAGCCACAATGTATAATTAATATTGCCCTCCAAAGTATAAAGTATTTATTGAACTCATCCGCATATAAAAAGGAGAAGCATCATTAAAGTACAATATGAATAGTAGGGAACCTATAAGAAGCCTTGCGGAACTCCACTAAAGATTGCACGTGTATCAGAAACATTTCCATTTAATGAAACAAATTGAGACCGACCAGACAAGAATAAATCAACCTACATGCTGTATTAGAAAACATAAACAAATTTCTCAATTTGTCAAGCAGTATCACATGGTCTACTATATCAAAAGCTTTAGATAAATCCAACCCTACTAGCACTCCACATTCGCCAGTGTCAATCGCATTCCTAATAGTGGAGCAAGTCCAGTTGGGCCCAAAATTCCCATTTTTTTCTTTTTTTGGGTCGTAAAACACGTTATTTTAAGCTAAAATGTAAAAAAAAAGTTTGTCGGAAATCGATATTTTCGGAGTTATGGGCCTCCAAAGTTCGTATATATGGGGGTTATTACGTTTAGAAAATTGCCTTTAGTGATTGGTTTTGTCGATGTTTTGTATAATACAGGTCAAAATAATTGAAAAATATTAAATGAAAATTTTCGATAACTTGCTTAGTTATCGGGATATTAAAATTTTTAAAAGTTGTAATATTTGGGTCCTTCCAAACAAAATCGCGCGATTTTTTTTAAATTATTTTTAACAAGAATTTTGGCAAAAATTCAGGACTAGGGCAGAGAAAAAAAATTTAAAAAAAAACAAAACTAAGAAAAAGTAAAGAATGTGAGAAAATTGGACCTACCTTGTTCGTAGCGTGTGGTAGACCTTTTTAAATGTCGTTAAATTTATAATCCACTTAGTCGCTCAAGCAGGGGTTTCAAATTCCCTCTGTATCTTAACTCGATGTGTGGCAAAATCAGAAAAATCGCACAATTTAAAATAAAATCCCCCGAAAATAGAATGCCACCGCGGAATCTGTGACACGAATGCCTTTCGTTGAAGTATTCACACTAATGTCCCTGTGTGAGCCGGTTCTTTGGACCCTGTCGGCTCCATAGGTCTCATATTCTTTAAATTTGTTTTTTTTTTAAATATTTTTGCCAGCACAGCCCAACCTCTCGTAATAGCACCAAAAGTTGAAATTTTTTTTTGTCAGCGGCCCATATTTCCCGGATTACGGGCCCGTGCAATATCTTCTACATTTTCGGACGGACCGGAACAATATGGGTATCGTTGGAAAGCTTATAAACATGTCTTTAAAATTGCGAATTTATATCCACGACTCATTAACCCATTGCGGACGAAATTAATGATATTTGACTTTTATAACCCTACTTTTTCTGAAAAAGGCTATTATCTCAGAATATTGCCAATGTGAAGGTGCTAATTTGACAATGCTGTCAGAAATGTGGGCCCTGCAGCCAAAATATGACACCTCTTTTGTCTTTGCAACACTTTAAAATCACGAGAAATTAAGAGTAAAAGGGCAGCAAAAAAAAATATTTTTCCTCAAAAATAATTTTTCGTTAAGGACCAGGGGCAGGCGAAAATATTTAAAAAAAAAAAAAAACAAAGTTAAAGAAAAATCCAAGAATATTAAAGACAAAAAAAATTGGAATTTTGGGCGCAACTAAACTTGCTCCAAATTAATTCAAGACGAAAGTTAATTCTTTTTTTAACCAAAAATATGGTTGAATCTGTGAGTTAATATTTTTACCTTTTAAGTACTAAAATCGAATGTACTACTTACACTAACGGCTAGGTTGAGAAGATCACAAGCCACATATTTTTTCACATAACTTCCATGTGGAAGACGGTTGTCCGAATTAAAATAACCGACCAACAGCTGGCAGTGCTGCGTCCGAGTGTCGCTGGGAATTAAAGCTCCTGCTGTGAATGACATCCCAAAGGTATTGTAGAGAAAATATGGCAAAATTTCAGGACATGGGGCAGGCAAATAAAATTTTTTTAAAAATAAACAAAAATTAAAGAAAAGGTAAAGAATGAGGGAGAAAATGGAAAAGTAGCCCTCGCAGGGACCTATGTTGCTCGTACCGTGTGGTAGAACTTTTGGAAAATCGTTAAATTTATATTGCACTTAGTCGCCCGGCCGTCAGGCAGGGGGGTTAAAATTCCCTCTGTACCTTAAGTCGATGTGTGGCAAAATCGGAATAATCACTCGATACTTTAAAAAAAAATTATTTTTCTGGATGTTACCATGACCAATCTCATGGTTACTGTACGCACAAAAGTGGACTTATATAGACTTACAGACATCCCACGAAAAAAAGAATGACACCACGGAATTCGTGACACAAATACCTTTCGTTGAAGTACCCACATTAATCCATACCCAAATGGCCCTGGGTGTGACAGTTTTTTTGGACCCTGTGGGCCCCATAGGTCCGTGCGACGGCTAGTTTTCAACTTTCTCACATTCTTTAATAATTCTTTAATTTTGGTTTTTTTTTTAAATTTTTTTTTTTGCCTGGCCCAGGTCCTGAACTTCAGCCGAAAATATAAACATTCTACTTGGGTAAACTTACCAACTGGCGAACAAAGCTCCATCATACGATTTCCTTCCCACCGTTTCCACAAATATGACGGTAAGTAGAAACACACCGCTTCTAGGAGCAGAACTACAACAACCCATTGATAATAACGCATAGATATAACATCGATGGTAATCCGATCGGCTTTTTTTGGAGCAGGTCCTACACCCACGGATATAGTATTGCGCGACTGCTCGACGGCACTTGGGACTAGGAAGGTTCCAATGGTCCAGCAATATGAATGCACGAAATCAAGAAATTTCAAGTCCGTCATGCATTTTATAGGGTCACCAAAGTACTGTTTTGCAGATAGCAATAGTGTGAAGCTGAGCAGTATCACCGCAGTGAACTTGCAATGCAGTGTAAAGACTACATCGTAAATGTTCACCTTTTTCACTCCTATATACTTCGCTAGGGACAAAGCTTTCCCAATCATTTTTTCGCAGGCAGGAAAAATTTGGTTTAAAAAACGTTAACTTTAGCAAGAGATGCGAACGTTTCACGGAATTATTCAACAGTGGAATTGTAAACGGCTAAAATCGTTAAAACGATCGCTTGCGAATCTATTACATTGCACAGGGTGAGCCAAAAAGTAAGCATTGTGCCATAGTTTCGGCATTCTTGAAAATAAATTCGGAGTAACGCCCGGTATTCACTTTTAACAAAATTTTTGTTTCCATTAGAAATACGTGTATACAAAATATCGAAAATTTCGCTCACTTTACATTTGATTGGTACTCAGCTCTTTGCGAAAATCAATTACAGGGTTTTTACGCTCAACTTAATTCGAACGAAAACAATTGTTTGATAATTGTTTGGGACAGGAATTTTGACATTTCGATAATTTTAACAAACAAAAGTAACACCACATCTATTAAAAATAAAATGGAGTGCGTAGAGGAACTATAAATGAAATATTTGCAAGGTAAATCAAAGGTAGGTGGTAACTCTCCGAAACAACATTTCCGTGTAGACATATAAGACAAAATTTCTTACGAAAATTTCGCAAGAACTGAATACGGGGCTTTATTACACAATCGAATGTACACAGAAAAAAAACTTTATGTAATAATATGCTGTCTCCACTGACTGCCCACTTTCAAATTTGTTTCAACGCGTGCACAACCAAGAATTTTAAGCATAGCACTCATCTGAAACTGAATTTCAGGTTCCCATTTAAAATACATGTACAATAGCAACCTGCTGTCTACATCGATTTCGTATGAAACCCTGAATTTCGGGTTTATTTGAATACTGGGTTTAAAAAGTGCAATTGTTACACAGGGTGTCTAGTAATTTATTTTTTATGGTCATTTCAATGCAAAATTAATTGGAATGAGCTAATGCCATGCCTCCACTGACTGCTTACGCTGCAGCCACACTTTCAAGTTTTTGTTTCAAGTTTTGTACACATACTGCTTGTCAAAATTCATGTAAATTGATAGCTGTGACGTAGGCTGCACGCAACTTGAAAGCAATATTCATTTTCCATAAACCTTCATGTCTCCTGTATCGCAACATATCATTGTATTTATTACCTCTACTCACAAACATTTTTAATTATTTATAATATTTGTAAAAGTAGAAATCAAAAAATGATGACGGCAGAATATTTGTAAGGAGGAAAACGAGAAACTGTTCATAACATATGTAATCAGCTGTTTTCTTGAAAGAAAATTGAAACACTCCACTTGAAAGAGAAATTGAAAGCAAGTTCCTTTCAATTTTTAAAAGTGTGAGTGTATTAGTAAAAAAGTATGAATGTATTGAAACTTGAAAGGCAAAAATCATAGAGTAAATATGGGTAGAGAAAATCTTTCACTCACCAAATTTCTGACATTTGTCCTCGTGTGATGTATACGTTTGATGTTGAAAAGAATTGCTTTACTAATACCAGATAGAGGCAATGGTTCAAAACAACGAACAAAATAACAACAACGGCATTTCGTTTTGTGTGTTAAAATTAATGTGTTAAATACAACACAAATGTATGCTAACAATAAAAGTCAATAAAAAAGTTTAAAACACATTTAAATTTCACAGTTTTTCACCAAAATGGCATGAAAAATTAAAGCAAGAAGTTATTGTAATTCCACCTGGTGTATATCACTTTTCGTCAAACATCTCTATATCACACAGACCGCATCACGAAGAGTGTGAAAGGAAACGTCAGATGAGACAAATGGCGGCTCTACTATAAATTTACTCTATGGCAAAAATTGACCGTGTAACCCCCGTGTTAATTTCAAATAAGTTTCAACCCGTCCACACCGAACAATTTTAATGTCGTTTGACATATCGTTGTTTAGCGTAGTACTCAGTTGAAACTGAACTTTAGGTTTGCATATAAATAGATTTACATTAAGCGTGTTTTTTTATTTCCCGCTAAACTAATATTTCGACGGCTTTGTATGGGGAGCCGCTTAATATCGCTTCGCTTTCCATACGAAGTGGTCGAAAAATTAGTTAAGCAGGGAATAAAAAACAGGCTTATTGACTTCATATGGAGACCTGAAATTCAGGTTTATCTGAATACTGGGAGTAAAAAGTGGAGTTGATGCACAGGGTGTTTAGTAATTTCTTTTTTATGCTCATTTCAATGCAAAATTCATTGAAATGGGCTAATTTAAAATTTCGATTTTGTATGGAAAATGTTACCTAATTTCAGCGAAATTACAAAAATTGCTCATAATCATCCAGTGGAGATGCCTTATAATTTAAAATTTCGATTTTGTAAGGGAACTTTCTATCTAATTTCAGCGAAATTAAAGAAATTGCTTGTAATCATCCAGTGGAGATGCCTTATTTCTCAAATGTATGGTCTGATATCGGCTAAAGCACTTGTCAACGTATATAATATTCAAACAATCGCTTAGCTTCACATACAAAGTGGTAGAAAAATTCGATTAGCGGGGAACAAAAAATAGGTATAATATTAACTGTAGTGGAGAAAATTTAAAGCTTAGTTCTGGTCAAATTAGAAGAATGAATTCAGTCTGGTAAATTCCACATACATTTTGTGAATGGCAAAGGGAGACTTTCCCACTGGGAATCTTTTCCACGGCTGGAAATATTTCCTAACCACATTGTGTAAACCTTAAATGATATCATAGATACGGCTGTAGCCGCACTATCAATATTTGCTTGCTTGTATTTCACATATACTGATTGTCAGAATTCCTTTGAAATGACAGCTGTGACGTAGGCTGCACAAGCAATTTTATTTGTGAATATGTCGTCGTCTCGCAAACAACTCAAATTTGATGCTTCGCTTGTAGCTTCACTGCGGGCTAGCGAAATTATATACGGCTTGGCCGCCAACGCTATAGCTTTCGTTGAGTTCGGACTGTCGGTACAGCAGAGCTTGAAACACTCGATGAATAGCGATTTTGAAAGTAAGCTCGGAAGCAACCCACTTGATATTTATTCAGCTTGCTCGCGGAGGTACGCGCTGACGGGTTAAAATTGGATGTTTCATTCTCTTTAGTTATTTTTTTGTGTACACTCATTTACATGCCCTCTAATTAATAAAAACAATAAATATATAACAATATAAATAATATATAATTAATAAAAACAATAAAAAAATAAAAACAAAAGAACTCTAATAGAAATGTAAACAAAATGAAAACGTACGAGAATAAGAATTTCATTTCTCATAGGAATATTTGAATATGAAACACCAAAAGCCTCCGACTAGCTTCCGAAGGTGGACCAAAAAATGGAATATTGGCGGATACATAAACGGACAATTTTGCTGCCACAAACAAGGCGACGATGTGTTTTTTTTGGTATCCCTTTCGGATCCTAAAACGGACATTTCATCAGCCAGCAGTCCGTTTTTATTCCCTTTTGGACACGTTTCCGGATTTCAATGTCAAGTGGGAATCTGCAAAAGTGTGAGTGTGTTAGATAAAAAATGTGAATGTATTGGAAATTGATAGCAATTTATTGATCGTGTGGCACCCGGGTAAAGAAATTAATTAAGTGGCCCTTAGACCTGTGGATAAGTTGCTCGACTTCAAGTTGACATCAACTTCGATTATTTCACATCAACTTCGATTATTTCACATCAACTTCGATTTTTCCCTCACACTCTCAAACTAGTTGCGGCAACTTAATTTTCTTGTCAGATGTCGAAATGAACCAATTTTAAGAAAAAAACACTATTTTTATTTTCTTTAAATATTTATAAATAACACTATAAATCATATTTAATTAGTATATATTTTTCCGATACTGTATAATTTATTTATTTTTTGGTTCATTTATTTACATTTTGCCGATAATGTTGCCTCTTGAACGTTTCTTACCGAAATGCGTATGAAAGTTGATGCAACTTGCCCTTACACTGGTGGATAAGTTGATATCAACTTCAAAAAATCAAAATGGCTTTAATTTTACATCAACTAGTTTGTACAAACCAGCAACTTCACCTTACACCATGGATAAGTTGATGTAAACTTGAATTCGCTGCAACTTATCCACAGGTCTAAGGGCCCCTTTAGATATCGCACATGTCGTGGGAAATTTCTTGTTCAATGGGATATTTTCTAGATGAATCTGAATGCAATAATTACAACGTTTGATCCCAAACAAAATATACCTTGCAAGATGTATTTAGAACAGGTGCTCATGGTCAACATAGGGTCAGATATTTATTTGTGCAATATTACCAATAAACTTAAGCAATTTTACGTTCACCAATAATGTGAAAATTTGCCATACATATTTGTATGCAATGCAAAAAGGGCAATATACAGAATTTATTGACACAAAATTTTGTTTTTAATTAAAGAAGTATTTATTCCATTGTTGCGTACAATAATTATATGTAAAGAAATACTAACATTATAGTCACGAATTACCAGGCTCCATCAATATAGTATCACCTCTCGTTTGTCAATGATTAGATAAGAATAGAAAAAAAAATGTATTAAACACTTGGATATCAAATTTTTTCGTTTTTGCAAAGGATACATTTCTATTTTTAAAGTGACTAGGAGATGTACATTTTCCTGTCGCTTATTGAAACACTTTCGACACTTTTCCATTGATCAATATACATATAAGCCACAAGCAAGACAACGCACTTTTCTATTTACAAAAGTTCTACATTATAGACTCTCGGCCAATATAAATGTATTCTTTGTTAAAAACACTTGCAGAATACATTTTTACTTACATTTCTTTATGAAATTTTAAATTAAATTTTAAATTAAAATTTTAAACATTGAATAAAAATTATTCTTAGAAAATTTGATAAAACACCTTTTGTTGTTTTCTTTTCACAAATTAATGGTTACATCCATACATAGCGACACAGTAGTAACACAAATTCCTAGAGGTTTATATTCCTCTCGCTCTAACACACGGTGTCTAGTCAGAATGCTGCTGTCTATTCACAATTCTTGACATTCAAATAAGAAGCTGGGAATTTGCCAACATTCATATGCATATTCAGCATTATTGTTGGTAGTGTGTTTTGCACTTTGATTTAGGCAATCAAAAAACAAAAAGTAGGTTTCTTGTCTTCATACAAAAAAAAAATTATCAAAACCCAAAATAGGCAATATTACCGATGGTTGTTTTTTCTGTGTAGGTAACATCAATAGGGATTTGGTTTTTGTTTTGTGGTCCGTTGCTCTCAAGTTCAACACAAACGAACACCAACAATAATAGTAAACAGAAAGACATAGGCCCAGTTTTTGACTTCGTATTTAAATTAAAATTAGCTAATTTAATTTTAATTTTAAACACCGTTTAATTACGGATTGTGTTTTTCAGTGAAAAGTTAATTTTCAGTTAATTTCAGTGTTAAAATATGGTAACACTATCAAAAGTCAAAATTTATGATTGATATCCCTTGTGTAAACAGCTGAGTTATGAAGAAAAAGAAGAAGATATAAATAAACACCGCGATTAGCAGTATTGTCCGTCGGTTTGCATTTTCATCGATTTTCCGTCCGCTAGTTTATATTTGTCCTCGATACTCCGTCTGTCTGTGTCCGCGATACTCCGTCCGTCTGTTTTACTTTTCTTTTAATCAATATTGCATCTATAATGGACAAAAGAAGCCCAAATTTTACAAGCGCTGAGGTGGAATACTTAGTAAGCGCAGTAAAAAAGTGGAGCCACATTATAGAATGCAAGAAGAGCGACACCACTTCCAGCGAGGAGAAATTGAATGCTTGAATCCATTTTAGTTTTTATTTTTATAATTTTTCACAAAATTTCATGTAATTTGAGCAGAAACGAACAACAACAAACAACTGTCAAAACCATATGGTCGTTTCATCGTATTTAAATAAAACTTAAATGCCCATGGGAGGTAGTTTAAATGTTATTTAAATGATGACTGAAAAACACAAATTTTGATTTAAGTCGCATTTAAACATAAATAGACTTTGATTGCGAAGTCAAAAACTGGCCAATAATCAAAATAACAAAATTTGAACTTGAAAGTGGGGAACACGACATAAAAAAAATTAAGTTAGTTGTTCGAATAGCACAACCTGCAAAATTATACTGTTTACACCGACAGTATTTCATTTCAATTATAAATTAAATCAGTATAAATATTTAATTTGTTTTTGCTGCAATTATATTTCAATATCAGTACTTATTTATTTGCACAGTACAGTATGTTACAATTTACCTATTTACCAAATCCTAACTCGTTTATGTAGTCATTACTCTCTTGTTATGATCATTGTTTATTTGTTATTCCTTCATTGCCATTTTATTTGTTTGCCCAATCCGTCATGCGTACATACATGTGTCCATACATACTTGTGTATATGTAAGTACGTAGCCCTTTGATACGTTGCTAACTAACGGCAGTGACTTCTTTTCAGTACAAAACAATAACTTAAGACGGGGAGTGAAGGAAAGAGGAACATCAGTTCGATTTTAAATACGAAAGCGAAAAATTGTTTTTAAGCGCTACGCGAGTATAAGCGGGTGTTTAAATAATACAAACACAAAATAAAAGCGACTCAAGAAAATTTGTTTTCTTTCTTTTTCGAACTCAATATTCTTAAAAACAATTTCGGTGACAATCTAAAAGATTGTCAAAAAAATTTTTTGGTGAGAATCTAAAAGATTCTTAAAAACGATTTACGCGAGTTTCTGTAAAATAATTTTACGCGAGTCTCGAAAACTATTGTTCGTGTCAATATGAAATATATAAATTTTAATCGTGTTTCAAGAAAAAATATTCGGACAAAATAATGTCGGAAAACGATTCTAATTGCAAAAAATGCGATTTAAAAGACACCGAACGTATGGCGCAATGCGATCGTTGTGATAAGTGGTTCCATTTTGAGTGCGTTGGGGTGAATAGCGACGTAGCTAATATAAGCTGGTGTCGCCCTTGTGGTCTTGACCAATCCGTCGCCCTAAGGGACAAATCTACGACTGCTCAGCATATGCCCCAAGGCTCATCGTCACCTACCAACGAAGTATTGGCTGTAAGTAATGAAGCATCAAGCCAACGGACAGCGAGTCAGACGAAGGTGCACATCATCAGATTTTAAATAATCATGGCTCCATCGACGTTGCTTCAATGGCAAAAATGCCTCGAACAACCGTAATACAGCCGAAAACAACAACACAATCAACCACAGCACATAATGGTCAGAATATGCATCGCCATTTTGTGAACACCAGTGGTTCATATATGTCTGCAGCGAACCTCTCCTCGCAAACGCAGTTGCAGCTGCAAATGTTGGAGGAGGAAAAATAACTACAAAGGCAATATTTGGAAAAGAAATATGAAATTCTTTCTCAAGGCAACGTAAGCTAGCCGTCTAGTTCTTTTTCTAACACCTTTACGTCGTTCCAACCAACAGCGTCACAAATTGCGGCTAGACAGGTAATCCCTAAGGAGTTGCCCAGTTTCGGCGGTAACCCAGAAGATTGGCCGCTCTTTATCAGCAACTTTAGAAAAAACACTGAAATGCGTGTGCAGTCGTGTCTCCGAGGACATGCAAAAGAACTTGTAAAAAGTAAATTGTTAATTCCTTCAATGGTGGGTGAAATCATTCAAACATTAGAAATGTGTTTCGGTCGCCCAGAGCATATTTTGGACAGCATGATACAGAAAGCAATGAAAATTCATCCAATAAAGGACAGACTCGATAGTATTATCGAGTATGCATTGACAATTCGAAATATTTGCACAACAATGGAGGCGTGTGATATGGTGGCCCACTTGAATAATCCCATGCTTGTGAAGAGTTTAGTGGACAAATTACCAAACAATCACAAGCTCAATGGCAATGCATCCATGAGACCCAAAAATTCCTATTGTGAAAGGTTTTAGTGATTGGATCTATGCTATAGCAGTCGCTGCCAGTCAAGTCGTGTCCCCGGTTACGAGAAAAAAAGGGAGCGTCGGTGAACACTCATCAACAAAGAAGCCCAAGCAAACCAACTTGCATTTCGTGCAAAGGCGAGACTCATAAAATCCAGAACTGAGTTTCAATCCACGAACTTGGACGCCAAATGGAAAGTGGTGAAAGACAACAAATTATGTCGTCAGTGCTTGAATTTACATCGTCGGAAGTGTTTCTCCAATAGAGTGTATGGCGTCGCTGGCTGTACAGCAAAACATCACCCATTATTAGATAAATATATAACAACGGTCGGCCCAAGTATGAGTAATATTGCAATGTCTGAAGGCAATGGAAGTGTAAATGCACATAATGACAGTGGTAGAGAAAAACCATGTTTCAGAATTTTGCCAATACGTGTTTTTTATAATGGTGGTTCAACTAAAACGTTTGCCTATTTAGACAAAGGATCTTCAGTGACCCTAATGCAGAAGAAATTATTCGACAAACTCGGTCTTAAAGGCAAAAAGGATCCCCTAGAGCTGCGCCGGACAGGTGACAGGGACAAGTCAGTCAAAATAAATTTAGAAGTCTCAGGTGCTCAAAATGAATCACGTTTTACACTCCATGATGTGCGCACTGTAAATAATCTCGGTTTGCCAACACAGTCGCTCAATTTTGATGAGATAATCAAGGACAAATCATATTTGAAAGGCTTGCCCATTCAATCGTATTTCAAAGCCAAACCTACGATTTTAATAGTTCTAAACAATTGGAGGTTGGTAGTACCTATTAAAATCAGAGAAGGTGCAGGTAATCAACCGATTGCAACAAAAACCCGTTTAGGTTGGACTCTTCAAGGTAGTGGCACAGATTTGGGAGCTTCTGCTTCGTTGAATATTCATACATGTGAGTGTGAAAATCGATATCAAATTTTACACGATGAAGTGAAGTAGTATTTCGCCCTGGAAGATTCTGGAGGGCAACGTTATGAAAAAGGATAAGAAGTTCGAGATCAGCTTACTCAGGAAGGATAATGCCACGCAGTTGCCAGAAAGTTATGACGTAGCGTGTCATCGTCTAAATTGTCTCCAGAAGAAGTTTAAAAAGGATCCCCAACTACAGCAGACAATGCAAGCGTAAATCGATAAACTACTTTTTAAAGGATACGCTAGAAAGGTATTGGACTCAGAGATGTTTTCATATCCCGGTCGTACATGGTATCTTCCGATTTTTGTGGCTCGAAACCCTAACAAACTGAATAAAGTTCGCCTAATGTGGGACGCAGCATCTAAATCAAACAATAAATCGCTAAATGATTTTTTAACGATTGGCCCTGATTTACTTACGTCACGGATGAAGATTTTATTTGAATTTCGAGTTGGACAGATAGCAGTATATGGTGATATTGCTGAAATGTTTCATCGTATCAACGTCAGGGATGAGGACATGCACGCTCAACGATTTTTGTGGTTCGAAAATGGAGACGAACGTAAGCCTACTGTCTTTGTGATGAAGGTCCTAACATTTGGTATAAGCTGTGCATCCTATATTGCAAATTTTTGTGCAAAAAAAAAATGCTGAAGAATTTCGTGAAGAATACCCCAGGGCAGTTAAGGCGGTGGAGTCATATCACTATATGGACTAGTTTATCGACAGTGTTCAAACAGAAGAAGAGGCTCTGGAATTGGCTACCCAGGTCAACAAACTTCATGCTGCTGGTGGTTTCCACATGAGAAATTGGGCATCAAACTCTAAGTTAGTGAGGCAACAATTGGCGATGGAGCGATAACTGAAAACGAATTTGGAGCCGTTGAAAAAATCCTCGGTATGTATTGGGAATCCAATAATGGCGTGTTTCAGTGCAATTCCAGATTCTCGAGGCTCAAAAGTAATGCGTTCCAACTCAATGTGGTCCCAACCAAGAGAGAAGTCCTTCAGGTCCTGATGTCCATTTTTGATCCACTTGGGTTCGTATCCCTCTATACTATATGCTTGAAGATTTTACTTCAAAATATATGGCGATCAGGCATAACGTGGGACGACGAACTAGACGATGAATTATATATTAAATCTGGATAAAATTTCTTCCGTCATCATCCCACGGTGTTATTCAGAATTATTAAAATTCACATTCAACGTGCAACTTCACACTTTTGTCGACGCTTACGCCGCTATGTGTCTCTTCCGTATTCAATACAACGAAGAAGTCAACATTAGTATTGTAGCTGCGAAGTCTAAAGTCGCCCCGTTGAAGCCAATATCAATTCCAAGACTGGAATTGCAAGCAGCCCTAATTGGTTCCCGTCTCGCCGCAAAAATACGAACTTCGACTCGTTTGCGATGTGCAGAAAGCTTCTACTGGTCTGATTCGAAGACGGTGTTAAAATGGTTGCCCATGGATCCAAAGAACTTCAAACCTTTCGTGATGTAGGTACAGAGTTGGTGAAATTCTCGAAACAACGAATGTGACTCAATGGAATTGGGTCCCATCAAAATCAAACCCAACTGACTTTGCGACGAAAATCTGTACCCCCAACAACAGCACGTGGTTCCTGGGTCCAGAATTTCTCAAATTTGATGGAAGTGGTTGGCCAAAATGTTCCGATTTAGGAGACACCAACAATAATAACAACAATAAAATAACTTCACTATGAATATTGAGTATTTTTCATGCTGGAGACAACTTTATAGAGCCCTGTCGCAATTTCTGTTGTATATAGAAAAATTGAAGTCTGTGGGCCACAGCGGTAAAATACAAGAAGAAACGCCCTTTGATTGCGTCCAGAAAGCTAAAAATATTTTGTTTAAATGTGCGCAAATAAGCGAGTTTTCTGACGAAATATGGAGCCTCTGGATCTTTATAGGCCGAAGCAATAAGAACATCATCGTATATCAGAAATCGTCGAGCAACGAAAATTCTACGAGATAAAGTGACATTTGAAATATGGAACAGGTGCTGAGCGAATTAGCGATGTAGTGTTATTACGACAAGAAACATACCAAGCCTACAATATACGGTATTTTGGTTTGTCTGGTATTTTTCCACAGTCAAATTCAGCACAAATGTATTCCAGGAATAAAAGTAAAGAAAAAAGTATAAAAAATATATGTTTGAGAAACAATAAATACGTAAGTAAGGAGAAAAATATAGTTGGTTATTCTAGAGGTACCACCACACCAATGCGCCGTGACAGAACCAAAAAAAGTGAACGCGATTCACTCAAACGCATTTCTTTCCCACGTCATAACTTGATTATTTCATTCTTTTTACATACTTTATGTAATTTTATTTAAATATGGTTGAAATTTCTATAGTTAGATACAATAACATCATCAGAAAACTGCTCGTGTATTGAATTATTAAACGAAGAGAGTAAGAGAGAGAGTAGAGAAACGACGCGCTTCACTCGTTTTCTTTGTTGGCATTCCACTCCATGAGTTAGACGACCAGAAGATGTGCGCAACTTGGCAACCCTGGTAAAAGAGAACCAAAAAGTGCTAGGAGTTCACTCAAACTCATTTCTCTCTCGCGTCATATCTTGCTTATTTCATACTTTTTGCATAGTTTATGTAATTTTACTTCAACATGGTTGGAATTTGTATAGTTATATACAATAACACTATCAAAAAGCTGCTCGCGTATTGAAATATTCAATGAAGAGAGTAAGAGAGAGAGTAGAGCAGTACTAGGGTTTCACTCGTTTTGTTTGTTGGCATTTGAGTGAAGAGAAATTTTGACTGTCTACTTGTACATCGTTTTTGGTGAGATAAAACAGCGTTGCATAAAGCAAATCAAGCATTTTTTTCCTGATTCCTAGAAAAATAAGAAAAAGTTCCTGATTTGTCGTCTGTCAAATCGTATGGGAAATCAAGCTAATTTTCTTGATTTCTACTTAAAATCAACAAAAGTGGCAACATCAAGAACATCAATGCCAGTGCGAATGCTGTATAAGGCAATTTACAAGACTTCGAAAAACAAAATTTGCACCAACGGGTAACGAATACGTGATGCTTGACTATAGTGGAGAAAGTAAGACGTATCGATTGTATAACGCCGATAATAGCAAAGTAATGATGGGGAGAGACGACATGTTTGGAAAATATGTACGTTTGATGCATACGAAGAACGCGACAAGGGCAATAAAGTTTTCGTTAGAATTGGGCCAGGAGCACCCAGATTGTTACGCGATGGATCCAGAGGGCGTCCGAGAACATTGTATACCGAACTATATGTCCGAAACTGAGTAAACCCAAACCTGAAACACCTGAGAATATTGAACACGCCCTAAATGATTCATACTCCGATGTATGGAAGAAATCCATGAGGATTGAATATGATTCGCTTATTCAGAATAGTATTTGGGAGCTATTGGGTTTGTCCGATCGTCAAAACACTATAGGTTGTAAATGGGTTTATGCCGTGAAATGAAACAAAGATGGTGCATACAGAATCTGACTTCCCGACTTGTGACAAAAGGGTGTTCCCCGGCGTTATGGTGTCAATTACAACTAGACATTCTCCACAGTTGTTCGCTATACTAATATATGATTGGTAATTGGTATGGCGGTAGAATATGGTATTTACCTGAACCAATTTGATGTGTCCTCTGCGTATATAAATGGTGAATTATACTACACGGTTTTTATGAAACAGCCACCCTATTTTAAAGATAAAAGAAATCCAGAAAAGGTACTGAGCCTTAGAAAATCCCTCTATGGTCTAAATCAGAGTTGCCGCGAGTGGAACGAAGTTTTTTTTTATATTAAACATCATAATGAAGTTTACAATATAGTTGTGGTCTACGTGAACGATTTAATCGTCGGGAGTGCATCATTATCAGCACCGGCATTCTGTAACTTTTTAACGACAAAAATCGGTAGTCAATTTGTCAAAATTCATAGAATTGCAATAAAAAATTTGTTAAATTAACTACCGATTTTGATCGTTAAAAAGTTACATAATTCTGGTGCTGAGCCCGATAAAATTGAGGAATCACTTGGGAGAGAATTTGAAATTGTTGATGGTTTTGAACGGTTATATTTTCCTGAAATGGAATTGAACCGTGACAGTGATATTGAGCCGATAGGTTAGGGTTAGAACAAGTGATAAAAAGAAACAGTCTATGCCTGTATTATTAATCACTACACTCGGAGGTTGGTCGAGCCATCGTGATTGCCCTGGGGGTCTGGAAAAAACAAAAAGGTAAAGAAAATAGGGGGCAAGCCCTAGAAAAGTAGATATGTAGTTATGATAGATTGAAACGTACGTAGGGTAAAAAAGACATACCCCAAAGACGAATAAGGTAGCCGTTATTGAAAATCGACAGTAGTCTTTCCTGTTCGTAACAAACTTAACCCATCTGTTGTAATTTTTCTATGATAATCTTGGATTAGTTTTATCCCTCTTTCGGCGCAGTCGTTAACAATTTGTATGTTTTGAATAATTTCCTTTCCTTTCCTATATTCTTCAATATCATTCCAAGTACTTGGATCTCTTTCTAAGAAATTGGTTGAAATCTTAAATCTTTTTAAAAGATGCATTGTTTTTAGAGAACAATTCTCTCAAAATAGATGAATTATCCCTGTCAAAAAAGTTTTTAATATTGTCTTGTTTAACCAAAATCTTTTTTGGATCATCTTCACATTCGTCTTCATTTTCTTCTGCATTATAAGCCAAACACATTTCTTCTGCCAGCGTGACTTTAGTTTCTATGTCGATTCTATCAGCGAATAAAGTAAATCCTACACATTCATCGCTTAGGTAATATAGGTGATTAATAAACTTAGAAACAGCTTTTTCTGATATTTTTCTGTTGAATAATTTATACTTTTCCATTTTCCGTATAAATTTAAAGGCGCTTGTTCAGTCTTATCTGCATTGAACCAGAAGGGCGAATAACACTTAAGAATGAATCCAGCAACTTCAATCAATCCATTCACTTCAGATTCGGTTATTTCCGGAAACTGGTTTTGAAACATTAAAATTTTCAAACAAGAGATGGCTTCGCAAATATCAATGGAGTTCCTCCTAAGAAAATAATTATTAACTCCAAACATTCTTTATAATCACTCCGCGGAAGGTCGTCCTTAATTTTTTTATTCGCGAAATCTAAAATCTCATCACGTTCATTGCCTAAAATCTCTTCTATTCGCGGATATGACAATCCCGTCAAAAAATTAGTGTGATTTATATTTGGCCAATATTTCTGGTCTACGTGAACGATTTAATCGTCGGGAGTGCATCATTATCAGCACCGGCATTCTGTAACTTTTTAACGACAAAAATCGGTAGTCAATTTGTCAAAATTCATAGAATTGCAATAAAAAATTTGTTAAATTAACTACCGATTTTGATCGTTAAAAAGTTACATAATTCTGGTGCTGAGCCCGATAAAATTGAGGAATCACTTGGGAGAGAATTTGAAATTGTTGATGGTTTTGAACGGTTATATTTTCCTGAAATGGAATTGAACCGTGACAGTGATATTGAGCCGATAGGTTAGGGTTAGAACAAGTGATAAAAAGAAACAGTCTATGCCTGTATTATTAATCACTACACTCGGAGGTTGGTCGAGCCATTGTGATTGCCCTGGGGGTCTGGAAAAAACAAAAAGGTAAAGAAAATAGGGGGCAAGCCCTAGAAAAGTAGATATGTAGTTATGATAGATTGAAACGTACGTAGGGTAAAAAAGACATACCCCAAAGACGAATAAGGTAGCCGTATAGAAAATCGACAGTAGTCTTTCCTGTTCGTAATCCATTTGCGAGTAAAGCCCCCATCATCACAGTGGCCCGTAATCATCATAATACGTAGCCACAACTAATCGCAGCAGCGATTCAGTCGTACTCGAGTCCACTGCCGGCCATATATCCCTCAAAAGTCTACAATCCAATCTGGTCGACCCTGCGGCGTTGCCCCCATCCCTCGTCCAGCGATGAATCAAGCCATACAGGTAACAAATCGGTGGATTAACAGAGTTTCACCAAATCGGCAGAAGTACAACCCGTACATCAGTATGCCCCGGAACCCAGCTTGCCGGGTACTACACTGCTCAGAATTCTCTTGCAATCTCTAAAAGCATGTTCATGTATACCGCATTTCAGCTCAAAAAATATTATAGAATCCCCTTCGAAATCTAAAGTGTTCAGGTATACATACATATTTTGACATTCGAGGAGATTTCGCTTCATTTTGACAACAACTTGTATAGAAAATTTTTTTTGTTTACTCATTGAAATTCTTATTTACACTATTAAAATTAGAAATGAAAAATTAAAATAAACAATAACAAAAATAAAATAACCAATACATCAGATAACTAGACAAATGCATGTGGTTTTGCATAGATCGGAAATTTTTTTAGACATTTCAACCAAAAATATATGTATTAGGTTAATTACAGATTTTATGGACATTTTCTTAAATATTGTTGGCATTTAAAGTATTATAAACAATAAAATATCTGTAATTTGCTTTAAGGCTGTAAGAGATCATGTTTTCTCCGGTTAGTGAAAAAAATGCAAATGCCGCAGGTGGGATTCGAACTCACATTCGCTGGACGATCGTTTCGATGTTTGTGAAACATCATCTTCAGCAGAGTCTAGCCCATTAAGCCACTGCGATGTAATATTAACACAAGTCACTAACCGAAGACATTTATTGATTGTGTGCAGAGTGATTGTTGTCGTTACTTACACATTGCTTTCCTACTTACACGCACTGATGCAGAAGTTTTGAAAGTTCTATTTATAGAACGAACTATTCTAATTGTAGTTGTCTCGTTCTGTTTTGGTTTGGCCCTACCATATGTTTCAAATTTAGTTGTTTTAGATCCTCGTTATGTTTAAAGTTGTAATATCTATCTTTAAAATTTATGGAGATTCCAGCAGTACGCAAATGTATGCAGAATCTCTGGATTTCGTTGCCATTTCGGCCGAAATCTCAAAAACTGGGAAATCTGGGTACACCAGAATGCGGCTTAACAGATTTGGATTTACATATGTTCGACCTGATCGCACTATGGGCCAACTTACTGTCAGCGCAAATAATGAATTCACCCGCTGGATAAAAGCATGAGTTCATAACCACGGCCACCGCCCTCAGAATATACAGTATTTCATCTGTAAGGTTAGATAACCAGAGATTGAGATGGTTATACCACCCACCCAATCACTCCTATCTAGCATCATTATCTCTGAGCACAGTCCAAAATCTATCGTCGGCTGCATATAATCACTCACCTGACTCAAACAAGCAGCTTGGTGATTCCTGATCAACTCACGGAGAAAGTTGCCATGCCCCCTAGGGGCATGTTTCCAGAAACTCAATTCCCTTAAAGGAAGGACGCTTCTAGCAGCACACTGTCTCGTGTAAGCCTCAATGGTAGTAAGATTAAGATTGATGTCCAACGCCGCTGCGGAATACTCCTCGCCCCACTGATGCACATCGACATAGTGCGTTAAACCTTACTAAACATTTTCAAATGGTAGCTATTCTCCAAAGCGTTCCACCAGACCAAGCTTCCATAACTAACTAATGGGCGCACAATAGCTGAATACAATTAATAATTAATAATAAACGGTGCGCTCGGCACAGCCCTCAACTTTTACCGATGGAATTCCAACCGGTGCAGAGCATGTTCAATCCCTTCTTCATTCGCTCCTCAGTATTTCGCTTCAAATTAAGCTTCTGATCCAGAACTATTAAAAGATATTTCGCTTCCGAAGATAGAGAAAACTCAACACCCTCCATTCGTGGTCTCCTGAATACGCCAATATTTCGCCTACGCGTGAAGAGGCCCAGCTCAGTCTTCGCCGGACTAACACCCAAGCCACCGCGCCTAGCCCAATCTGACAGCTCACCCAGGGCATACTGCATGAAGTTGGTTATCGTAGACAAAAATTCTCCTACGGCAAGAGTGACAATATCAGTCGAGAATTGTACGTCATTTTACTTCGAAGTCCTTAAGCATGCCATCTACCACTAAAAACCATAGCAGAGGGGATAACACTTCACCCTACGATATGCCCCGAACACAGCTCACACCCGGTTTGGAATGACAATGCCGTTCCTAAGACAAGACCACAGATACCCTTATGGCGCCAGAAGACACATTGTTAAAAGCACTTTCTATATCCAAGAAGGCAGAATACTCAAGCAAATGTTTGACACAAATTGTACGATTAATCAAACGGTTAACCGATTGGAAACCATAATTTCCTCTCATTTTGGGGATCTGAATATAATAGGCGTGTTTTCGTTACAATCCAGCGATTATCGCTTTCTTGCTAGTAACCAAAACGCCAAACGAGCTATAATTTGTTATGATATACATATGTATATAATTGTCTTACTATAACGCATGGTTTGTAGTTATTCTTGCAAATGTTTACTCACAATAACGATAGCCAACATTGTTTTTCTATTATTTTTTCAGACTTTATGCCTACTTAGAACTGAAACGGAAACGGTAAGTTCAAGTTTTCATAACTTTTTGATTTGGTTGAGGACCTAAACAAAAACCTTCCATTTGTAGCGTAGTGTAATCAGTTGTATATACATTAGAGTGGCATTGAAATGTATGAAGAAAATAAACTTTAATTTTTCGTAAAAGCCCAGGCGGATTATTGTAACACTTAGTCTAAAACTTAAATGGTGAAAATTTTAGCTATATCGGGCTACTCTAACCCGTGCCACATTGGGGTCAAAGTTCAAACTTACGTAAATTCAGCAAATTACCTGCAATTACTCAGAGAATTCGCTTTGTTTGTGCTGATTTTGATAAAAACCAATCAAAATATTGTTATAAAAAATGTGAGCAATATCCCAAATAAATTTTAGAAAACTTAACCCATCTGTTGTAATTTTTCTATGATAATCTTGGATTAGTTTTATCCCTCTTTCGGCGCAGTCGTTAACAATTTGTATGTTTTGAATAATTTCCTTTCCTTTCCTATATTCTTCAATATCATTCCAAGTACTTGGATCTCTTTCTAAGAAATTGGTTGAAATCTTAAATCTTTTTAAAAGATGCATTGTTTTTAGAGAACAATTCTCTCAAAATAGATGAATTATCCCTGTCAAAAAAGTTTTTAATATTGTCTTGTTTAACCAAAATCTTTTTTGGATCATCTTCACATTCGTCTTCATTTTCTTCTGCAGTATAAGCCAAACACATTTTTTCTGCCAGCGTGACTTTAGTTTCTATGTCGATTCTATCAGCGAATAAAGCAAATCCTACACATTCATCGCTTAGGTAATATAGGTGATTAATAAACTTAGAAACAGCTTTTTCTGATATTTTTCTCTTGAATAATTTATACTTTTCCATTTTCCGTATAAATTTAAAGGCGCTTGTTCAGTCTTATCTGCATTGATCCAGAAGGGCGAATAACACTTAAGAATGAATCCAGCAACTTCAATCAATCCATTCACTTCAGATTCGGTTATTTCCGGAAACTGGTTTTGAAACATTAAAATTTTCAAACAAGAGATGGCTTCGCAAATATCAATGGAGTTCCTCCTAAGAAAATAATTATTAACTCCAAACATTCTTTATAATCACTCCGCGGAAGGTCGTCCTTAATTTTTTTATTCGCGAAATCTAAAATCTCATCACGTTCATTGCCTAAAATCTCTTCTATTCGCGGATATGACAATCCCGTCAAAAAATTAGTGTGATTTATATTTGGCCAATATTTCTTAAACTTTTTAAATATTACAACTTCAGGTCCAGTTGATACCCTTCCACAAACACAGCTGCTAGCACTATTTCAAATATATGATGTCTGCAACCGAGGAATATAATATCTCGTCCGATTCTCTTTTCTAAAATAGTGCACGCCCCTTTAAATTTGCCTGTGTTCGATGAAGTTGTATCGAATACAAACGCCTCTGTTTCTTCTAAAACCTGGTTATCCTCTAAAGTATCATATATAGCAGATGATATTTCTATTCCAGTTCCTGATGGAATATCAGGCATATTTAAAATGTGTTAAATTTTCGGAGCCGTTGCTATTACTGAAAGACGATCTTCGGGTTTCCCTGTTAAACCTGGCAATAGTTTTGTATCCCAGTGTATTGTTAGGGGTTGAGATTCTTTGGTGAATTTTAATACAACGTTTATACTATTTTCTTTTCGTAACTCATCCCTTTGTTGTATAGGAGTTAATATCTGTTTGCAAGCCCTTTTTTCGGTTTTATGACATCCTAATTTATTATTTCAGTATATTCAACATCCTCACTTTCAGTCGATTCTCGGTTTTTTGAAGCATCCGAACATAAAGAGTCCTGCCATAATTTCTTTAGTATGACATATGTAGGTAAAAGTGGGGGTTTATTAAATGTACAATACCTTTTCAAGTTGATGGGGTTTCCTGAAACTGTTGCTTCCTAAGTCTTTCCTGTAGTTGGCGTTGTTTTTCTTCCTTCTTTTGTAAGCTTACATCAATTCCTAGCATGCAACCCTCACGTCCTTTAAGTCTTTGTCTGATCAAAAAGTGTTTGTCTTCCTCGATTTTCATAAGATTGAGTGCATCCACACGAGCCATGTCAAATTAATCATTAAGTGAGTTGTTCCAAGATTCTAACTTCTTTTTGTAACCGTCAGAAGTTCTAGCCTTATGTCTCGATAATGTCCTCCAATTATTGTAAATGAACAATAATTTGTTTTCAGCGTTTATGCTTTTTTGGATGGGAACGCGGGCTTTCTCCCAAAAAACGGAGCACTCTTTATCAACTAGACGAGCACTCTCCTTAATACTTAATTTCGCCACTTTTGTATGATGAAAAAAAACTCTAAGACAATCCAATTTTGATGGAAGCTTACTGCCAGTTAAATGGTCTTTTGGATAACCAATTAAATAAATTTCACTTCGTACTTTTGCCATATTTTAACTCACAAAATGTAAAAAACAGATAAAAAATCACTTGGACAGACTTAGTTTGCTCGAGTGCTAAAAACTTTCAACTGTTGTTATGACGATCGCTTTCCACATTACAAGTTTCAGACTTTACAAAAATTTGAAAAATCTAGTACTCCTTGCCTTTTTTATTCATAAATTCGTTAATTTGAAATATACTTCCAATTAATGGAGAGTACACGAAAAATGTGGCATACGTTAAGGCTTTGTATCTATGGTCATTATTGCACACACGTTTTGTGTATTTTCAAATATTTCAACAAAATAGTTTTTAAATGCCTAATAAAAAAAGGTCAGAACAGGTACAGGAGAGTTAAATTTACTGAAATGTATTTTAGGATATAGTTAACATTATTTAAAACTATTATTTGGATGGTTGTGATCAGAATGAGCGCACACATAACAATTTTGCTTATAAATTATCAGCAATTTGCTAAATTTAGGTCAATTTGAACTTTGACCCCAGTGGGGCACGGGTTAGAGTTGTCCGATTTAGCTCAAATTTTCACCATTCATGTTTTAGACTAAGTGTTACCATAATTCACATGGGCTTTTACGAAAATCCAAAGTTTGATTTTCAGTGCCACTCTAATATACATATACAAATTCTTATATGAAATTTACATACATATCCGAATTAGTATTGATCGAAGATTTCTAAGGGCTAACTCACACATTGAAAAGTCAATTATTCCAACACACAAGAGCAGAACTAGAGAGTAACTTTGCGTATACTTTGTTCTGGAGAATATCAATGCGTCAACGAAAAACCAGACGATCCTGTGTGTGGCACCTTTGTTTCGTAAGAAATTTTGTCATTTATCTCCAAACGGAAAATTTTGTTGCGGAGAGTTATCTTTGAATTTTCTTGCAAATATTTCATAAATAATTCCCACAATAATTAATGTGGCAGAGAAGAAAAAAGTGAGCATTTTGGCCACCCTCGTAGAAGAGGACCAAAAAGTCGACGTGCAATAACATCATAATCGTATATTGATATTGAAGAGAGCAGAGACACGAGGCGCTTCACTTGTTTTCTTTGTTGGCATTCCATCATAGAGTAATACTTAAGAGTTTCCATTACTCTCTTCGATGCCTCTGCATGACGACGAGGTAGTAGGCCATTTCATAGAGTTTTATTTGCTGCTGTATTTTACAAATCTTACACTTTCCTTGGACATAAAACGGACAGAAATCAAAGGGAATGCGTATTTTCGTTCAATGCAAACAACATAAAACATAATTTAGCTGTCATTAGTATCAATAAACAATATTTAAAATTAGTTCCTGTCTCTTTGGTCTCTAATTTTCCATCATTTCCCTAGTACCCTTTCGATCCCCGATTCCTTTACGTGAGGAAATTTTTTTCTCTACCTTTCATCGTCCTCTTTGATGTAAAGAGCCCCTACAAGAACAATGACGGTCATTTGATGCGTCATCTGATGGTCATTGCTGATGGGTATATAACGGGTTTTTCAACAGAGACGCTACAAAAGAAAATCGATAGGGACAGCAAACGACGCCATATTTTTTTTCCGTTCTTTTGAAATTTCTCTTCAGTAAGGTTTGCCATTTCATCATTGAAAGATATACGAGCCAACAATGAGTCGAAATTATTAAAATTTACTACCGAAATTTGGAGTCAGTGGCCTCAACTTTAAGAGCGCTACGTCCATATTATGGTCGGCTCATTTCTGGCTGAATGGCTTCGTCAATAAGCAAAATATGCGTTATTGGTCAGACAGCAATCCACACGTAATCCATAAGTCATCATTGCATCCCGAAAAAATTACGGTTTGGTGCGGTTTATGGGCCGGCCGCGTCATGGGGCCGTACTTCTTCCGTGATGATCAAGACCGGCACATTACTGTGAATGCGAAACGCTACCGTTCAATGATAACCGAATATTTTTGGCCCCAACTGGATAATATGGACTTGGAGGACATGTGGTTCCAACAGGACGGCGCCAAAAGCCACACAGCGAATGCCACAATCAATTTATTGGAAACCAAGTTTGGAGAACGTGTAATCTCACGAAATGGCCCAGTCGATTGGCCGTTAGATTATTTCCTGTGGGGCTACGTCAAGTCTATGCCAACAAGCCAGCGACGATTGATGAACTTCGTACGAATATCGAACGCGAAATTGCAGCAGTATCGGCCGATTTATGCTTGAAAACCGTCGAAAATTGGGTTCAGCGTCTGGACTTCTGCAAGCGTGCCCGTGGTGGCCATGCAACATAATGGCATCGAAAGTACGTTAAAATAAAGAATTTCATTGGTATATAAAACCGGTTTTGTTTTAGTTAAAAAACTTTTGTAGCGCTCTTATTGAAAAACCCCATACATCAGAAGTGTCTATCATTTTATTAAGGGGAATATGAAAAAACTGATGTAAACATTCGTGTACGTGTGATTTTGTTTCTCTCATACTTGAGAACTTCATGAACTAGTAAACATATATCTGAACTGCTCACTCGAGAGTATTCTACTAATCAGTAATGATGTAAACATCGTCAGAGCTGACTAAGCAGTGCTGATGGGAATATCGTCATAGCTGACTAATCAGTACTGATGTATAAACCAGTCATATCTGACTAATCAGTACTGATGGAAACATCGTCAGAGCTGACTAATCAGTGCTGATGTAAATATCGTCATAGCTGACTAATCAGTACTGATGTATAAACCAGTCATAGCTGACTGGTACATCATTTACAAAAGGAACATTGTTGTTTTTAATTTTTTAAATAATCATTTTAAAAATTTAATTTAAAATTAATATTATCTATTACATAAAATTAAATTAAAAATTAAATTCATAAATAAAAAAAATTGAATTCAAATTAATATAACAATAAACAAAACAAAAAAATAATATAACAAATTAAAAATTAAATTAACAATTATAAAAAAATTAACAAATTACTTCTGTTCTTTATTTCTTTTACTATAAATTTTTTGTTTCTGCCTTTTGTCCACTAAAACAAACCCGTTTCCCATTATATCCCATGAAGGGATTGGGGAGAGCTTCTCACAACCAGTGATCTGTGCGCTTTCTAATTTTTCACTCACTGATTGGGACCTACAGTTTTTACACCGATTCCGAACGGTATTTTGAGAAGCTTTTTCATGGCTAAATACTCGATAGTGTCGCCGTCACTGTGCGAGGTGACCGCCGCCCAAAGAAATTTGTAAGGTGGTCCGAGCAGGGACCGAACCCAGGATCTCATGTACAAGAGGCGCGCAAACTACCCATTGCACCACTTTTGTTCACTGCCTTCCTTAAACTCCTCTCATATTCGATGGAGGATTGCTGGGGAAAAACATCTGAAATTTGAAAAGTAATATTAAACAAGAGTATACGTAATAATATATACGTATACGTAAAAGCTTATTGATGAGTGTCAAATTCCCCAGCGCTTTCTTCTCCCACCGCCCTTCCCAATTGAAATTGTCTAAAAGTTCATCCGTCATGAGGCTACCGATGACTTTGCTAACGTGTTCTGACATTCCCTTGGCTTTAAACATAAACGTTTTCTGTAAGAGTTCACTGGAAATTTTTTTACATATTTAATTTTAAATTTAAGTTACTTACTACTGCCATTGCGAAGTCAGGCGATTGCATTTTTTCCCCAATTGCATCAACTTCTTCCAACGTTTTTAATGGAAGACTTGAGGCGACTTCATTAAGGGAATGGTCTACTATTTCGCCCGTGGCACACCGACGCTCTACCTTCCTTATGGATACCTTACATTCCATAAGGATTTTACTTTGAGCCATAAACTCAGCTTTCGAAAAATGCTGTAAAAGGTTTAGAAATAAATTTGAAAAGAGAAAGTGGAAATGCTGTATATGTATATGTACTTACATTTGTCTCACAAAGCTCTAACTTTCGCGCAATATTTTCCTGGCTGGTGGAAATTATACCTACATCTTCTTCGACTTTTTTAAGCCGGTCTCTGAGGTCTTTCTGACGTTCCAAAATGGCCGCTTGCCCTTTCAAAATATTCTGCAAAGTCACAAGAATTCCTAAAATAAAATAAATAATGTTCGATCAAGTACGGCTTGATAATTTAATTAGTTAACTTAATTAACCTTCGTTTTTTTCTGGCTCCTTTGGAAATGAATATGTTGTTCGTCATATTTCAGGCTGGTTGGCTATAAATGGGAATAATGAATATACATAGGTTTACATTAACATTTAATTTACATTTTAAAAGAAGTATATTTTCCTTATCTTGTATACGCTTCAAAAACGTTATCTGAAAAATCCATGTATAACGATTGTTGTTATTATTAAATAATAATGCAAATTATTATCATAAAATATCGTTATTATATAACTATTATTATTAACATTATTATTATTATTACTATTATTTTTATCATTATTATTATTATGATTATTATTATCATTTGTATTATTATTATTATTAAGTTTAGCTAGGGTGAATTAGTAATTAAACTCGTGAAAAAGATTGTGCAGAAGAGGAATAAGAAGAAATTATCTGCCGTTTGGAACACAAAAATATTTAAAGAGTATATCTTCCCTTATAACTTGTATCATTTCATATCTTTTCAAGTACGTGAAGTAATTTTCACGTACTTGAAAAGCTTGGCAAACAAATTCTTCTGGTCCTGAAGAATTTTCTACGCTATTAATTTTTATGGGTCCTACTTTTTCGCAGTAGCAAAAACTATCTTTCTCTTTTTTGGGATTTAAAGTAAATTTGCCTAATTTAGATACGTTCATTGTGCCTTGTTCGAGTCCCTTTCGTTCATCGAGCCTGAGAAACAACTGTTGCAAAATCTTGTTCGGTTTCTTAACAATTTTCTGGATGCGCTGCATATAATTCTCAAACCTGTATGCTGAAAAGGAATCCAATGGTTCATATTGTCTAACGCAATCCGGTAAATGCAACAGTCCATGGACGTTAAAACTTACTAACTCATCGCCATATAATATACCGAGGTAATGAACCAAGTCCTCCAACACTTTTTGACAAATGTCTACCTCTTCTCTGCGCAACCTACCACTCGATAAAAGCCTAATACCACAATGCAGCAACAAAAAATTATAAAACTGGTCATTACTTATAGTGTCCTTTAGAATAAAAATGCCAGTATAGAGCAAAAACTGCCTAAATTCCGTCGACTTCCAATTATGTAACTCATCCAGACTTCTTGGGGTACGGCAAAACTCCGATGGAACGTATTCAGCGACAAAACTTAGCTTTTTGTTAATGTTTCCAATATTTACTTTTACTTTTATTGACTATATTACAACCTCATGAGGTCAGACGTCTTACACATATTAATTAAACACACAAATTTCAACATATTCTTCCAACTGGCGCTATCCTTCGCCTTTTCTCGCCAGTTGGTAACACCAAAGATAAGGAGGGATTCTTTTGCCTGGTCTTTCCAGCGGAGTCTTGTTCGTCCTCTTTTCCTGCTTCCATCGGGTACGTTATCAAAAATCTTTCGCGCTGGCTCATCTTCATCCATTCTGATAACATGGCCTAGCCAACGCAATTGGCACACTTTGATTCGTCTAGCTATGTCCACGTCAGAATAGAGATTATATAGCTCTGCGTTCCAGCGACGTCGGTACTCGCCGTTTTCCCTAACAGGCCCATATATTTTACGGAGAATTTTTCTCTCGAAAACTCCAAGGTGTTTTTCATCCGCTTGCGATATGACCCAAGTTTCGGAGCCATATGTCAAGACAGGTAAAATGAGAGTCTGATATAGCTGGACTTTTGTCCGTCGAGAGAGGGCTTTGTTCCTAAACTGCTTGCTGAGCCCAAAATAACATATATTTGCAAGCACAATTCTCCTATCTATCTCCAGGCTGACGTTGTTGTCCCTGTTCACGGTGGATCCAAGGTAGATAAATTCATCTGCCACTTCAAAATTAAATCAGTTGTCAACGTTCAAGTGCGGACCAAGTCGAAAGGTTTCTCTAGTCGTTGACACAATCAATTTTGTCTTGCCCTCATTAACAGCAAGACCCACCTTTGCTGATTCCTTTTCGATTCTTGAAAATACTGCAGTAAC
This sequence comes from Phaonia tiefii, assembly GCA_963931995.1. Classification (NCBI taxonomy): domain Eukaryota; kingdom Metazoa; phylum Arthropoda; class Insecta; order Diptera; family Muscidae; genus Phaonia; species Phaonia tiefii. The sequence goes on along the minus strand of OZ008368.1, from coordinate 16,947,821 downwards.
CTCTCGCAAATTTCGCCCAATGATGTCTATGTCGTCAGCATACGCCAGCAACATATGGCTTTTGGTGTTAATGGTCTTGTTCGTATTTACCGCAGCTTTTCTCATTATTATCTGCATTAAGATGTTGATGAGATTGCACGAAAGTGTAGCTCAGTCCTCGCTTGGTTCAGAATGGTTCAGTGAGGTCTTTCCCCACTTTCACTGCGGGTAGGCCATCCGCACCCGCGGCTTTATTATTCTTCAGGCGGGTGATCGCCGTTCTAATCTCGTCTTGGTTGGGGGGGGGGTGGGGTACAATCTATACTATCTTCCACTATCATTACCTCCTGATCTTCAGTGGAAGAATCTGAGTGGATTAGTGCTGAAAAGTGGTCTCTAAACACACTGCTTCTCAGTCACCAGATTCCATTCTCGTCCTTGCAGGAGGGCAGCCCATTATTAGGCCCGTTGGTCGATCTTTTTACCGTCTGGAAAAACTTTCGCGATTCACCATTCATCCTGCACATTTCGGTTCTTCACTCTCTCTCTGCTCCCACTGCCATTTTTTTCGCCCAAATAGTTGGTTTTCCTCCCTTCTCAGCCTCTTGTACCGCTCACTCGCAGCCCGCGTTGTAACTGACTGTTTCGTTGCCATACGTGCAGCGTTTTTTCATCAGTTGCAATGCGACATTCTTCGTCGTACCATGGCCTATCCTTCTGCGGTTTTTGATAGCCAAGTTCAGTCATTGCAGCGATTTCCAAAGAATGGGAGATGTGCTTCCACTGCGCATCTGGGTCTTCTGGAGGGGGGGGTATTCTGCTCCAGCAGGAGAGAGAGTTTCTGTCGATAGGGCATTGATATCTCCGGTATTTGTAGCTTGTCAATATCCAGCTTTTCCTGTGTTCGGCGAACTTTCGCAGCCACCAGGTAATGATCCGAGTCGATATTGGCACCTAGAATCACACGTACATCCATTACACTAGAAGAGTGCCTGAAATCTATTACCAAGTGATCAATCTGGTTCGCCTTATGAATGTCCTTATACTGGAATCGTGTGCTACTAACTACCATGTTCTTTGCAGCGGCGAAGTCTATCAGTCTTATTCCATTATGGGAGGTGGTATCATGTAGACTATGATTGCCGATGGTTAGTCGAAAGACACTTTCCTTTCCCAATTTGGCATTAAAATCGCCTAGAATAATCTTAATGTCGTGGTCAGGGCAGCGTTCATATACTTCCTCCAGGCGCTCATAAAATTTTTCTTTGACCTCATCATCTTTATCCTCTGTCGGTGCGTGCACACAAATTAACGAGATGTTGAAATACATATTTCGCTTTGATGCGAATTGTGGCTATGCGGTCACTCACTGGGTTGAACCTTGAAACTAGGTGTCGCAGTCTCTTGCCTACTATAAATCCTCACCCAAATTCGTGCTTACGCTCATGGCAGCTGTAGTAAATATCGGAGTTTTTCTTTCTGGTGCAACCATATCCTCTCCATCGCATTTCCTGGATCGCTGTGATGTCAGCTTTATATTTTTCGAGGACATCCGCCAGTTGGAAAGTGGCACCAGTCCTGTATAACGTTCGAACATTCCAGGTACATATACTTAAATCATGGTCCTTATAACGTTTGCGAGGGTCGTCAACAGTTGGGGGGTTTCTTTGTTCATCATATTTTCTGCGTATTTTCATTGCCGATATAACGGTGGCGGGAGGCAGCCCACCGTGGTTTGCATTTTACCTACTGCCAGGATGATTATGTTTCAGCCGCCCATTATGGATCAGACGCTAACCAGAATGCAGTTTGTCGAAACTGGATTTTGATTTCTTCAATTTTGATCCGCCGTTGGCCAGGGGTGTTGGCTCATCCGCCTTCAAAGGACAGAAGAATATGTCCACTACTTCGAAGAGCTTCAGTGACAGGGTCACCTAATACTCCTGAGACGTATCAGTGATCGCATTACCACTCAGGTTGCTCATTCGTTTCGCTTTCTCATTTAAGCTAGCTAACGGAGGTTTCCGATAAGCCATTGCCCAGGACATATTGCGTGGAAGTAGTGAGCTGCTTGGACTGCCCAATGAAGGAATCATTTCTGGCCACTCCCAAGTGAATGGCTATCAGAACTTTCCACCTCCACGGACAGTCCCATGTCGTGTTTCCAATATTGCCTTTATGAATTAAAAGCCTCAACAACTTCTTAGTAACTCCCAAGTCGACTAAGTGCATACAATCTAAAGGAAACTGCGAAACCATTCCAAAACCTGTTTCCCCCAAAATGCTTCTTTGGACTTTAAACTCTTCTATATGATGAGAAGAAGTTAATCTGGAACCAAATGTTGAATCCATTCTTAAAACATCGACTTCTTTAGAAAAACAAACTCTTCTCTTCTTATACGTTCCTTCTTGACAACATTTTGGGCAACCATTTTTACTGTTATGGGACACAACACCAGTGACAAAAGCCCTTGCTCTGTTTCGAGCCTACTTTAACACAACTTTCTTGAAGAGCTTTCACTTCAACGCAAAAATCACTCATAAAACTATTTAAATATTTTGGCTTCTTAAATCCGGAGAAACAAGCGATCAAAAGGGGACTAACCTGAGCAAAACCAACAACTACTCCAAGAATGGGCCACAGAACTCTATTGGAACTCTTAAAAAGTTTAAGGCCATCGACGCCGATATCAATTGAAACTTCCTCTTGTCCATCCAAGTAATCAAAGGAATGGGAAGAAAAATATTTCTGAATACCTAAGTATAAAAACTAACTTATCACTGCTCGTACTCAAAACAGTCTTAACTGACAATGGTAAATCTTCCACTCCTATTCTTTTCAAAGTACGTAATAAATCTTCGAAATCATTTTGTGAAATTTTATTTCTAACTGCCTGCGACTTTAGCACCTCAATTTTTTTTCCTACCTAAATTGCCTCTGAAACAATAATTTTCTTCTTCATAAACTGGTCCTGCTTCAGCTTCAACACTATCACTTTCCAAAACCGAAATTTCTGGGTTTTCATTTCACTTACTTTCTGCAAAATCTTGTCAACACTTTCACTATTATTACTTTTCGCTAAACTTTTATATATTTTTATTTCTGACTCAAAAGTCCTTTTTTCTTTCGAAAGACAATTTTGAAGATGCCTTAACTTCATTCTTATCTTTTTTAATTTGTTTTGTTTTTAATTTGTTGCTTTGTAAAGTCTTTTGGTTTAATTTGTTGTTTTTGTATCAATTTTTTAAAATTTGAACTTGTTTTAACGTTCTTTTTTTAAATTCTTCAAATTTCAATTTGTTTTAAAGGTTTTTCGACCTTTTTCTATATTTGCTTTTATTTGTTTGCTGTTTTTTAAAGTTTGTTGTCTTCTATTTAAAATTTTTTAAAATTTCAGTTTGTTTCTATAATTGTTTTTATTTATTATACTTTCAATGCACAGTGTACACTCAAACTACCACCACGAATATTCAATTTGACAATTTTATTTCAGTACGCTGGGATTCACAAAAATTAATACGACATTTGCATGGCAAACGGCAAAAAATAGTATTTAACATGCAGTTGTCTTTCTCGTAATTATTAATTTTTAGCCTGTATATAGAATTTAAAATGCAGTTGTCTTTCTCATACTTATTAATGTTCCGCCTGTATACTTCAGCGTTGCCATTACGTAACATTTTTTATTAGCAGCCCTGTTTAAAAAAATCCCCACAATTCCATAATATATAAAATCAAAATATTTGCATGAAATTTATTTAAAACGTGGGAAAAAAACTAAAGCTTTTGAAAAACATACTCTGATGATCAAATACGTATATATAAAAATGGTGCCAAAGTAAGATTAAGGGTGGTATTCTACAAGTCGTGAATCAGTCACTTCGCGTTACTTTTGTCGTTTTGGTAGTTTGTAAAACGTTACAGCTGTTCGGTGACTACCTGCGTTGATTTACGTTATTTAATGGGTAGTTTATAAAACGCAGCGCAACTTTTTTGATCACTTCAGCTGTCAAATTGAACACGCCACAGTTCTTCGCGTTAGTTGAAGAAATTACAAATTTAAAGAAAAATGTCGATCGAGAATAGGCAGATGGAAGCATTTTGCATTTCACTGCTTATAAGTAGTACCAATTTTGGCTGAAATGCATTCAACGGATAGAGCTCAAACTTTTTTTTTTTAAATAATTCAAAATTATACTGTTTACGCACTGAAAATCTTATTTACAATAATATAATTAGAAATGGAACGTTCAAATAAATAATGCGTTGCAAAACTATTATAATTATATTTAAAAATTATGGACATCAGTTGATGTTGACAATAATAAACAAAAGAACCAATACATTACAATCAATACATACCGCCAAATGGCACATGTTTTTGAAAAGACAACTAATTTAATATAGATGGGGAAATTTATTGGAGATTGAACCCCAAAAAAACATTGGTTTTTTAAACATTTTATGTGAATATTGTTGGTATTTGCAGTATTATAAATAATAGCAATCTTAAAACCTGTTGATCTACTCAAATGGAGCTAAATTTTGTAATCTTTATCATTCTGAGCATTTCAGTCAAGACATCTTTTTCTGATCTAAAATTGTTTATTTTAGTTTGGCAACTATATAACCCGCATATGTCAGTGACAGCTTTCGTAAACAAACGCAAGCGCGAAGTGATATATAAACTACCATTTTTTGACTTTGGCGTTCGCGTTGGCTTCTGCGTTTACGTTCACTTTAGGGACTTTTAGAATACTACCCTTACAATAATAAAATTGGAAATGGAACGTTAAAATAAATAATGCGTTGCAAAACTATTATAATTAAATTTAAACATTATAGACATCAGTTGATGTAGACAACAATAAACAAAATAACCAATACATTACAATCAATACATACCGCCAAATGGCACGTGTTTTTCAAAGGCAACAAATTTAATATAGATGGGGAAATTTATTGGACATTGAACCCCAAAATAACAGGTTTTTTACACATTTTATGTGAATATGGTTGGTATTTGCAGTATTATAAATAATAGCAATCTTAAAATCTGTTGATCTACTCAAATGGAGCTAAATTTTGTAATCTTTATCATTCTGAGCATTTCAGTCAAGACATCTTTTTCTGATCTAAAATTGTTTATTTTAGTTTGGCAACTCTATAAACCGCATATGTCAGTGACAGCTTTCGTAAACAAACGCAAGCGCGAAGTGATATATAAACTAAAATTTTTTGACTTCGGCGTTCGTGTTTGCGATAACGTTTACTTTCAGTATTTTTAGAATACTACCCTAAGTTAAAGAGAAAATCTTACAAAATGTTTACCGAAATTTGGTACGAAAAATCCCAGTATGGCAATGCCGACAGCTACAATTAAATACAAAATTGCTGCAAGTGTGTTAGAAAATAAGTTTTGTATGTGTTAGTTTCCATCACCAATTTCTTGTAGGGGTGCCTTTGCCAATCGGTATCAGAGTACTATGGTGAAAAAAATTTGTTATGGCGAGAAAAATTTCCAGTTTTGCTGTGCCAATCGCTATCTTTTTGGACAATAGTAAATTTTTATTGATTTTGCGTAATGAATATTTTAAGTAAATATTTGCGAATACGATCTTTACAAACCGTGGATATTTTCATTCTACAAAATTTCTTCCAAATTGCTACCAAATTTCTTCGTCGTTCTTTGTTTTGTTTACAAATAAACGATTAACAGAGCTACAAGTCGATATAAAAACTTTACGGCGGCGCCGGATAAAAATTTCGATCGGCGTTGGATCAAGCCGATGACTAAAAACCATTTTAAAAACAAAATTACGTTATTAGTTAAACGTCAAAAATTTCAAATTTAATTCACCACGCAAATGTTATATTTTTACTAACCTGTGCACTTTGATACCGATTGGCACAGGCTCAAAATAACCGAGTTGCGTCGCACCGGCATCACAGATTCTGCCTCAGTTGAAAGAAATCTAAAAAATTTATTCGGATTCGAGCATACCTGAATTCCACTTTACATTTCATCGTATCCAAATGTCAAAGTTGTTTGTGTGAGTCATAGTAAAATAACCAAATAGCAGCAGTAGTCGTTGTTGTTGTTATAGGCAGTAACAGCAGGCATATTAGTGGTCCTCATGCAAACTCGAAAGAGCCTCGTAAACGCGTAAACCTCGCAAACTTACGCGGCAAACGTCAAACCAAAGAAATTTCCCATACAAAGCGACTTGCACAAAAGTGGAAAGTCTTCAAGTCAGATTTGCTGCGCAAACGTGGGATGGAGAAACGTGTAAACTTTTGACATTTCGTTGTCAGCTGACTAGGATGGATAAATAAGGTGATAGCACTAGAACAGTAGAAAAAGTACACATACATAATACCAAGGTACAATAATATCTTCATGGTGATAGCAGCGCGTGTTGTTGTTATTGTAGGCAGCAACAACAGGCATTTTGTTTTTGTTCTATTCGCTTCAGCTGTCAAACTCTACACAAATACATACCAACAACACAAGAATGCAAAAGAGTACAAAAACAAAATACATGGGAGTGTGACAGCCGAAGCGAAGAACCTCATGAAAAAAATGAAAACAGCTGTTCTTACGACTTTACCATGAACATATTATTGTACCATGACATAATACATGCAATTGCTACTGCTACCACCCTAAGCGCCGTGGCCACACATCAAACTGTTTGATCAAATTTATGTATGTATTGGTAATATTTTGTTTGACTTAGCACAGCAACACATCAAATTTCATTTCAAAGTTGGTGTGAAAACGAAAAAACGTATGATTTTTTTTTTGGAATTTTCAAGTGTTTTTTTTCAGAAATATTTTTATCCATTTTTCATAACACCGCTTCACCAACAAAAAATAATGTTGTCACTGCGAAAACTAAACAGAAATAAAATTTGAAGTAATTACGCGCACACACATCAAACCGGCTTCAAATCTCTGCAGCAGTGGCAGTGAGTTTGATGAAATATCTAAACTGTTTAGATTTTCGTCAAACTCACATCAACCTATCCGTGTGAGTTTTTTTTCACTAATTCAATCAAAATTATGACAGTTTGATGAGCCAGTTTGATGTGTGGCCATGCCGCTTTATGTATCCATTTTGGTCAGCTGATATGGTTTTGAGTACAAATACGCTGAGCAACTTTACTTGGTGCCTCATGCAACGGTGCGAGGGAAACTTGCGCTGAGCAAAATTTCTCGGCTTAAACGTTTGCATGAATGCCGCTATTGATTTTGTTTCAATCGCGTAAGTTGTCAATTTATAGTGTACCAAATGTACCAAAACAAAGTACATACGAGTTTGACAACTTAAACGATTAAAGCCATGAAAAAAATTAAAAGGCTGTTCAAACGAGTTTACCTTACACCGCGTTTATGCTGCAACCGAAATCCCGATTTTCTAGATTTCATTCACACGAACAGCTGATTTGTGTCTAAAAAAACCAGATGTTTAGGCCATGAAATCTGGATATCTCTGGATTTCGAGTGCAGCATAAACATGTGTTTACTTATTCGACCATGGTGAGTTATTTCATTTGTGATTTCCAGCCATTGAAATTTTCCTAAAAATGTCTTTTAGGCCTAAATAATTCTCAGCTGATGATATGCATAAAAATATTTGATAACATTACCCCATTGGGGCAAGTAGTAATTGTTTGATAAAAATTAATTTTTTGCAAAAAAATTCAATAGTATAATTATTTTTTTCCTGTACTCCGATAATAGACTAGTCTTCAACCTTTTTCAAATTCTTTATATTAACGTCACCTGTCTGTATGCATGCATGCCGAAAAAACTTTGGATTGATTTTTAACCCTTTTCCCGTGATCCAATCGAGCTGACACTTTGCAGGCTAACTAATGGCGACAACAAACAGGGGCATGGTACCTCCCAGACAAATCAAAAAATAAATATTCAAATATTAAGTGTCATATATGTTGTGTTGTTTACGGGTTGTTTTTTAAGGTATTATACTCAACAAGAACCCGTCATAGACAGGAGATATTCAAGATAAAAAAAAACCTTAACCCAAAGTTAGCTTTATTTTTTTCAGGTTTTCCAGGATTCGATAGCTGAACCAGTTATCAAAAATTTTTATTTAATTTGTTTCTGTTACTTTTAAGGATGTCTATAAGATAACAAAATATAAATTCTGGAACTTTTTATTTTTTACAGGTTTTTAGGCATTGGAAGTCGAAAAAAGTTATTTATTTTTTCCTATTTTTAGTTTTTTCCTCTTATTTTTATGATTTTTGTGTTATAAAGCTTAGGGATTTCCTCCTCTGGGGATGTTTGTTCGCAACTTTCGAAAGCTTTCATTCGAGATAGAGCACCAGACTGTATAATTATTTCTGTTAGTAACATCTAGAAAATATCCCATTGAACATAAAATTTCACAACACATGTGTGCTAACTAGTTAAAGCATGTTCATGTATACCGCATTTCAGCTCAAAAGATGCTAAAATCGCCTTCGAAATCTAAAGTTGAGGTATACATAATTTGACATTCGAGGAGATTACGCTTCATTTTGACAACAACTTGTTTACAAACATTTGTTGTTTACTCATTGAAATTTTTATTTACACTATTAAAATTAGAAATGGAAAATTAAAATAAACAATGGGTTGCAACACTTTTATTATTATATTCTAAACATCAGGTAATGTTTAAGACATTATTAAAAATAAAATGACCAATACGTCATAAATCTAGTCAAATGCACGTGGTTTTGCAAGACAACATATTTAGTATACATAGATCTGAAAATTTGTTAGACATTGCAACCAAAAATATAATAGGTTAATTACAGATTTTATTGACATTTTCTTAAATATTGTTGGCATTTAAAGTATTATAAACAGTAACATTCTCAAAAACTGATCATCTATTGAAATAAAGCCAACATTTATCATTCATTTTGTTGTATGTATGTGGTTCACTCAAGGAAACTCTTTTCCAATCTATATAAACAAATTATCTTGGTGTTATTGCAGACAAAGACGATTTACAATTAGACGACCAGAAGATGTGCGCAACTTGGCAACCCTGGTAAAAGAGAACCAAAAAGTACTAGGAGTTCACTCAAACGCATTTCTCTCTCGCGTCATATCTTGCTTATTTCATACTTTTTGCATAGTTTATGTAATTTTACTTCAACATGGTTGGAATTTGTATAGTTATATACAATAACACTATCAAAAAGCTGCTCGTGTATTGAAATATTCAATGAAGAGAGTAAGAGAGAGAGTAGAGAAGTACTAGGGTTTCACTCGCTTTGTTTGTTGGCATTTGAGTGAAGAGAAATTTTGACTGTCTACTTGTACATCGTTTTTGTTGCAGACATCATTGTAAAAAATAATACTTAATGCTAACCGGATGTAAAATAACAGTGTTACATCAGACCGGCATCACAGATTCTGGCTCATTTGAGCGAAATCTAATAAATTTATGGATATTCCAGCACTGTGAAAATTTCGTTGCCATTTCGGCCGAAATCTCAAAAACTGCGAAATCTCGGTATACCTGAATGGCGCTTTATGTATTTACTTTATCTATGATTGCGACTACATGTATTATTTAAGCGGTGATTACACGATACATCTGTTGTATAATCAGTTAGTATATGGGTAGACTGATGCTTTGACAAAGACGGTACATCATTTTTCTTCATTCAAGCATTTTTTCGGTACTGTGAACGCGGTCGTTCGTTGGCGTGCAAAATTTGAGCTGCTGTTGGCCTTGCTACATATTCGTGAACATACTCTCTTCTCGGTTATTTTCTTTTAATTATGTACGCTAACATGTTTTCGCGTCTATAATCAACATAAACTGAAGATTTTTCGATCAGATTACGTTTACACGATACATCATGCGTAAGTCACTTTGCTTCAATCATCTCAAAAATCAATCTCATTTTGATTTTCTGCATTTGGTTGACAGTTAACATAAATCGTGTATGTGTGACGCATACGCATTTACACCAAACAAGATTAACGCATTTTCGTTATTATCGATGTTTTTTCTTATGGAGTTTGACATTTATAATCCCGAAAAAGCGATAAACTTGGTAGGTGTAACTGGGGTTTTATTTCCCCACTAAACATAAAAACATGATTATACATCAAATGTAACGTGTAAACATCGCTTAACAATGACACAGCTGACTGAGGGAAGGTCAGCTGTGCTTTGTTGTTGTCGCTATGATCCGTTTGTCAATTCTTCGTTTGTCGTATAAAAACATAACAAAATTGGACTTTGGTTGGACACGGAGGTTAAGAATCGTTGTAGGCGCTAAAGTAGTGAAGTGTAGCTTTCTATTTCTTTAATCAGTAGATAGATACACATTGTGACTTAGTAAATTGCACCCACATATATTTTGTAGTTTTTTAATTTAAAGTTCTTTTATAATATGGTGCGCGGTCAACTTAGTGTCTTTGCCACCGCCCAATTGAATCGGTTGGCGCATCCAAAATGCCAGCAAACGCCGCAGGGTATTTTCCGCTCAATGGCAACATCATCACAGTCCGATTCGTATCAATATTTACAACGTTCGAAGCTGCCAACAATGTATTTCCAAAAATCGTTGCCTCGTCTTCCCATTCCTTTAGTGGATAGGACATGTGCACGTTTTCTGGCCGCTATTCAGCCCATAACAACATCTGAAGAATTTGCGGCAATGCAACGGGTTGTAGAAGGATTCAGGGCTAATGAGGCTCCAGAGTTGAATGCACTTCTGAAGATAAAGGATGCGGCTAATAAACATACGAGCTATATATCGGAACCATGGTAAGCAATGGTGTGTAGTAAATGATAACGTATCCAATTTTAAGTTTGTACGCCAGACTGATTTACATAAATGATCACTTATACAATTCATGCTCGATTTTTATGAATGATCACTTTCAGATTTTAGATTATGTGCTAGAATTTAAGAGAACAATTGTACGAAACAATCATTTTTCGATTTTTCATAATATCCTATGAAGAAATTGTGGAGAAGTCGTCTTGGAATACGGAGCTAAAGTTTGTAGGGTTTTCTGAGATAACCTAAGACGGGTTTTGCTTATTGTGACATTTGTATGGAAATGTATTGCAATCTTTTAGATCCTGCTAATATTTAATAAAAAATTCGGAACAAATTTGCTTTAAGGACATAAGTTATATTTCTTTAGGAGTGTAAGACAATTAAATTAAATAACATTTTTTCAGCCAAGTCTATATTTTCCGAGTTCAGGGCCTCCAAAGTTTGGATATACATATATGTATATTGACCTATTTTTATTTTTTGACGTCGGATGGATCGATACAGAGTCGCTGGAAAGCCTTTTAGATGGATTTCGTATGTCGTAGGTCCGCTAACCCATAGTGAGCTATTTATAGATTTCTAACACTTCTTTTTATGAAAAAGCTAGTTAGTTAGTTAGTTCGAAAAGAGGGGCGTGGTGTTGAGTGTTCAGAAGGAGCACTCTAAACCTTCCCATGTCAGTAAGACATACACTTAAGCCGCTAAGTTCGACCTGTTGTGCGCTCTAAGTTTATCCTACTACTTCACTATGTCCCTTATAGGAATTCGGTGCTATTCACGAAATTCCTTAGTTTGTTCCAGTCCATACCCACAAGTTTGGTCATGTCCGGTATCGTACTATCCGAAAGATATTTGGATCTAGCTTGTGTGAAGGCCGGGCAGTGGCATAAGAAGTGCTCCAACGTCTCATCGTCCTCCATGCATGCCCTGCACTCACTGTTCGCCACTAGTCCAATACGGTACAGGTGGGCTCGTAATCCCAAATGCCCCGTTAAGACTCCCATCATTTTGCCCATTTCGGGTTATCCCAGTTTCAGCAAACCTTTTGTCCTCAATCCGTCTGGGTCTGCCCATAGGATCTTTGTCGTCCTGCCTACTGATTCCCGGTTCCACTCGGCTATATGTGCCGACTCCGTCCATTTATTTAACTCAGCCTTCGTCACCCCAAAGGGTTTCGCTCCATCTAGGCTCACCGTTTGGAGTTCCCTGGCTTTCGTTGCCAGGAGGTTCGCTCTCTCGTTGCCGAATACTCCAATGTGCCCCGGCACCCAGATGATGTTGAGTCTGCCGTGCATAGAGTATCGTTTATCACCTTACAGTCATGGACCGTTGTAGATTTGACAGTTTCTCATGATATTGCCTTTATTGCCATTTGGCTATCCGTGAATATATTTGCCTCGGCTGGGATTGTATTATCGCCGAGCCATTTGATACACTCCGTAATCGCCCGAACTTCCGCCTGAAAGTTCGTATTATGATCCGGGAGGCGTAGGTGGGATTCGGTTGCTGGATTTTCAATAAAGAATCCTAGACCCGTTTTTTCTCCTAGCTTTGAGCCAAATATCTTAAATATCTTAAAATTAAAATTAAAAACGTTTTTATAAAATTCAACACTCTAGTACCCTCATCTGCACCTATAGAACGGTGGTTGTATTCATTCGCTATGGTTGTGAATCATTTCAGAAGTCAACAACTCAGCGATATAAATTTTGAAATGCTTGTTATGTTTCAAAAGAAAAAAATAACCGCGTTCTTTAAATGATTTTTTTTTGAGTGGATTGATTGAGAATTTTGGACTGTAAAAGCGGTTCCTTCAGTTCTCTATATCTGTAATCCCATATAGCGATGTATTGGATTTAAAGCAGGAGCGCTAATAATTTCTAAAAATAGGAAGTTATTTAAGGATTGTTTAGCGGGGAAAATAATAATAGAAGACGGTTAGAACCAAAGCGGGTATGGTAGGTATTGTGTAATTTATTTGAGTTCATGCTCACCTTTTGTTTACTACTGATTTGATTCCCCTAAACCGAAACCAAAATTCAATACAATCTGTAAACCAATATAGAAACTATAATAAATGAAGTACAATACAAATTGCGACGCATATATGCGTCCTCGGTTTGTGGGAAAAACCGCATGACACATATATGCGTCGTGTGGTCGTCAACGCGTTAAGGCCAGTTGGATTTTTTAATCCTTAAGCGGGTTCTTTTAATCAAATTTAAATTTGATGGCAACAATTCAATTCATAATAGGTCTGTCTGCGAACTGATAATTTGTAACTACACCAAAAAGCCAATAACGACAGGGCAAAAAAAATGGTGTCCCATAACATCTCATGAAGGGATTGAGGAGAGCTTCTCACAATCAGTGAGATGTGCGTTTTCTAGTTTTGGGACCTATAGTTTTACACCGGTTCCTAACGGTATTTTGATAAGCTTTATTTATTTATTTATTTTATACAGTTCAATAACCGAGCCAATAAGGCCTTATTTGGTTATAAAATATCTGCAACACATTTCTACTCAAATAAAAATTTAACAAAATTAAAATAAAGTTGATGTATGTATATAAACTAACATGAAATATGCAATAGTAATATAATTAATAAAAACTAATAATGATAAACACAGAATTTAATCAAACAAAGAATATTGATTATAATATAAGATTGATTATAAAACAATTAATATAGATAATAATTGATAATATTGATAACAGATTCCCTTTCCCAATTAAAAAGTTTAAGTAGTATTAAATAGGAATACCCGTGACATTTAAAGAACAAGTGACAATACGAATTTTCACTTGTTAAGCGCTTGAGTTGTGACATGGAGCATTAGCTTATATTAGCCAAAGTTAATATAACTAAAAGATTATGGCGTGAAGTGTTCTGAAACATGCAAAAAATAATTGGACACATATTAATACACTGAAGTTACAACACTACAATTCATTTGTTTCCATATGCTGGTAAAGTCTATTTTTAAATGTATCTAACGAATGATTAAAAGTTTTAAGGATAGACGGAAGTTTGTTATAAAATCTTGCTACCCTAACACGAAAAGAGCGTTCCAATTGAGAAGACATTCTAGGAATAATAATTTGTACATTCCTCGTCGACCTTCCAAACTCAAATAATTCCACTAAGAATAGAGGAGTTTCTCTAACAATAATCTTATAAAAATGCAGGAAACTTCTAACTTGCAAAAATTCCGAAAATGAACAACCTAGAAAGTCTTTGACATAAGGAGCAATGTGCTGGTGCATTCTTACTGAATATATATACCTTATAACTCTATTAAATAACAATCGCACCTTCTTCAATATATAACCCAAAGTCCCAGAATATACCTCCATACCATATAAAAAAATCGGCATTATAAGTGCATGAACTACTTGTCTTTTGATATTTAGGGGTAGATATAAATTAAAATTGTAGAATTTTCTTAGAATGTAATTTACTTTAGAAGTTATAGCGTTCACATGCAATTCAAATGTGAGCCTACTATTATCAATAATTATACCAAGACAGTCTAAGCTGTCCACAACATCGATCTTACAGCCATGGATGGAAATATTAACTTGATCACTTTTCAAACCCCCAAATAGCATAGCCTTTGTCTTATTGCTATTAATACTGAGAGCATTTTCATTCATCCAGGTAACCAATAAATTGACAGTGAAGTCAATAGTATTCTGTAGAACATCTAAAAAGTCAAAATTGCCCTTAAACACAATTTGCAAATCATCTGCAAAAGCAAAAGTGAGACAGTTACAGCTAATAATACGATCAAACACGTCATTTACATACATAATGAAAAGCAGCGGTCCCAAAACCGAACCCTGGGGTACCCCACTTTTCACTGGACAAATACCTGAAACATTATTATTACAATAAACATATTGTTTCCTACCAAACAAATACGAATACATTAATCTACATGCAGTGGAAGTAAACCCATGTCTAAGTACTCGATAGTGTCGCTATCACTAAGCGAGGTGACCGTCGTCGAAAGAAATGTAAGTTGGTCTGAGCAGGGATCGAACCCACGTTTTCATGTACAAGAGCCGCGCACACTAACCATTGCACCGCCGACGGCATAGAGAAATATTGTATAGAGCCGCCATTGTTTTCATCTGACTTCCTTTCACACTATTCGTGGTGCGGTCTGTGCGACCAGGGGGATTCTATGGCACAGCTGATCGAAAGGTACTAGGCCGATGATGGAGAATGAGAGAGCAAAGAAGATAGGAACTAATTTTAAATAGTGTTTATTGATACTAATGACAGCTAAATTATGTTTTATGTTGTTTGCATTCATAGACCAATCAATACATACATAGACACTTTTATTCTCTCATCTGACGTTTCATTTCACACTCTTCGTCGTAGGTTTGTGGAAATGAGAGCAATTATATTTAAAATTACCTTACACCAGGTGGAGTTACAAAATATGTTCACTTAACTTTTTTCTGTCGTTTTGGTATAGAACTGAATGTATTTTGCAATTTTGTAGTTGACTTTTATCATTGGTATACATTTGTATTGTATTTAGCACAACTAGTTTGCCACAAAAACACGAAATTCGGTTGTTGTACCTTTGTTGATTGTTGTATACTATTGCCACTATCTGGTATTATTGAACCCATGTTGTCCACCATCCAATGTTTACTTTCCATCGTACCTATAACGTTTAATTTATTGAGCGAATAGAATTATCTGTATGTATGAATTGGTCTATGTTTGCATTGAACGAAAATACGCATTCCCTTTGATTTCTGTCCGTTTTATGTCCAAGGAAAGTGTAAGATTTGTAAAATACAGCAGCAAATAAAACTCTATGAAATGGCCTACTACCTCGTCGTCATGAAGAGGCATCAAAGAGAGTAATAGAAACTCTTAACTATTACTCTATGGATAATCTATGGATAATTTCAACTTGAGAGTATACATATATATAATTATGGAGTTTTGAAGGTATTTTCATAAGCTTTCCAATGATCCCATATTGTCGCAGTCCGTCAATATATGTGGAATATATGGGGGGATATATGTTCAAACTTTGCAGGCCCGTAATTCGGGAAGTATGGGTTTCCCCAGAAAAAAAATAAGGGTTTGCTCCGGATGATAAGGTCTATGGAGTGATGATAATTTGGACGCGATACGAGAGTGGCCCTTAAACTTGACTTAAGCCAAAAAATGATTTTAATGCTCTATAATGAACTTTTAACTATTTATTTAAACAGACGAGGACAGTTTTGGTGATTTGTGAGGTTTTGTTCAAACTGCGGTTGTTGGATCTGTAGGTATTTACATCGCAAATCAGATGTTTACATACAAAAGTTCTTATTTCTTGCAAGTTTTTACTGCATGTCGTCTGCGTACTTTTGTAACTGATAATAGTTCTGCCTGCGTAGTGATTAGAGGTCTATCTGCCTGTGTACTGATAATTTGTAACAATTTGTACTGCATGTTGTCAGTTTACACCAAAAAGCCAGTAACGAGAGAGCAAGAGAGAGATTACTTTGGCAATTATAAAATATTACATACACATATGTATGAGAAATTGGATGTCAACGGGAAACATTTGCTCGCCAAGACTAGCTTTAATGGGAGTAATGGGGGAAAATAATGGGTAGTTAGACGGTGGGGAGGGAATGGGTAAGCGGCCTTTGCACATTACCCACGCCGATGGGTAATAAGTTACTCAGGGTACCCACACCCATTTTTAATCGAAAATATGGAAAAATTAGAAACAATTTATATATCTTGGCAACGGAGCGTCGTATATAGCTATAGCTCGGAAACAGTGCGTCCAATCGCAAAAATAATAAGTTTTTTATCGCCATAGGAGGCTTTAACCAATGGATGTCTTTAATATGGCATCACTTTTTTATAATCGCTAAAACTAAAATTTTTCGAATAAAATAATCGCTAAAACACCTTTATGTGTATATGTATGTATCTCCGAAACGGAGAGTGCAATCGAAAAAATAACACATTTTTCATAAAGTGGTCCAATTTGTATAAAGAATTTTTTTCAAAAAATCTCCAAAATATGAAAATCGCTAAAATAAAAAATAGCTAGATCTTGGAAACAGTGCGTCCAATCGCAAAAATAATAAATTTTTATCTCCGTAGGAGGCTTTCACCAATGGATTCTTTAATACAGCATTATACTTTTTTTTAAACTGCTAAAACATATAATTTTAGTTTTAGCGATTCTTTTACCCATGTGTAATTCTATGCAACAAAATGAATACAATTCTTTGCATAATTAGAACCACTATTTTTTTGTTGATGTATTATGTATGGTCCCCCTATTACAAATATGGTCGAAATTTCATCAAGAACTTAAGTCCATGGAGCAACGGTATCAGGGATTGTGGAACGAGAAGATGGGTGATTATATTTGGTTCCTTACAAGAGAAACAAACCCTGAGAATCACAGCAGACAAAAAAGAAGCTGAAATCATTTTTAGATTAAAATATTAATTAATAATAATTTATTTGACTTTGTCAAACTCATTTAATAGAAATAAAAACATTATTTACTGATTATAATGTAACTCCAACAAAATTTCGAAATTCTTAACGAAATGAGATACCTTCACCTAATTGTGAATAAAATCAAAATGTATCCATCGATTTTCTTAGAAAATACCTCATTTTATTTATAACAGGTCAGACTTTACTATCGAAGTGCCAAACCGAGCACTTTTTGCCGTTAAGAATTTTTTCTGATTTTTTAAAAAAAAAATTTATAAATTTTGGCAGAAAAACATTATTTTTCACCACATCTTTTTAGATAACTACAAAACTCTTGTGCAGGCTAAAAAATAATTTAAAGATAACTTGTAGGTATTTTAAAAGCAAATTGTTTGGTATGTTCCTTAACGAAGTGAGACCAATTGTTATTTAGTTATGGTAAAATCCGTGGAACAAGCTTTTCAAAAATGGACAATTTTACTAAAAAAAAGAAAAAAACTTATCCATAGAATTAAAAATGTCGACCATTTTTGTAATAGGGGGACCATACTACATAAAAAATACTGGTTATAATTATGCATTTTGGCTGTTGCATAGTGTTATTTTCCCGTTATTTTCCTCATTGCCTTGTGGATAATGGGTAATCGCCATTATTTTCCCATGCCCTGTAGGTAATGGGTAAACCCATTCCCCACGAAAAACGAATTGGTAATAGTAGTCAATTTAATTTAATTTGTTCATTACTATCCAATGTCGAGTAGCGACTATTAAAATTAAATTCGGCGGATTTTGGAATTTTTTTATATAACAGCATTTAACTGGGTTTCGTGGGCGCCGAATTCGAATATTGTCTCCGATTTTCAATAGTAAAAACGGTGAGGTTAATAAATGGTATTGCGTGAATAATACAAATTATCCAGTCTTTTTTTTGTGAGCTCGTCACTTTGAACTTTGATTGCTAACTGGAGAATAAGAGCAAACGAAACTAAGACCAGACAAGTTACGTTTACTCGTGAACACAAAAACCTGCCCACACATACGACTAAACGACACATACTTTATGTAATGAAACTACCTACCTAGGTATGCATCTTGATCGCAGTGTGACGTGAAGAAGACATGTTGAGACTAACAAAATACAGATCAAATTGAAATCTCATCAACTGCATTGACTCCTCAATTCGAACTCAAAACTTAAACTACACTACAAACTTCAAATATACAGCAGTATAATTAACCCAATTTAGGCATGCGGCTCTCATCCATGGGATAGTAAGAGTAACATCTATGTTATCTAAAGAGATGAGACAAAAACACTACGTGTTATTACCGGCGCACTATGGTATATGCGAAATGAGAATGTAGATAGAGATTTAAAAATACTTGTGATAAATGACGAAATCCATCGCATCAAACAAATTCACCAACAAAAACTTTCACAACACACAAACGCTCCTGCAAGAAATCTAAGAATTACAGCAAGTTCATCCCGTCTACGTAGGGGAGATTTCCAAAGACTGTAATTAAACAACATCAATTTACGCAGAAAAAAATAAAATTAAATTTCAATTAAAAAATTTGTTTATTTGATTAAATTTTTAATTGATTTTGGTGTAATCACGAAAATGATAATATTAATTAAAGGAATTTGTCAAAAAAAAATCTTCAATTAAAAAATTTGTAAATTTGATTAAAACATTTATTAATTTTTTTCAAAAATATTGATTAAGTATGTAATCAAGTTAATTAACAAAATTATTGATTTTTTTTCGCGATTTTTGATTAAATTTTGAATTGAATCAATTAAAAACGTGATTGCTTATTTCAGCATGAAACCCCCACCCTCTGGGAGTGCGCTAAAAAAAACTAAATTGTTATTTTTTTAAAGCGATTTTATACAAGGTTTCACAGACACACATGCACTTATATCTATTAAAAATTAAATTTTTTAGAATTAGAATGTCGGGTTTTCTTAAACTATTAATGTATATTAAACATTTATGCTCAGTTTCACAGTTGAAAATTTTCAATTTAAATGCCCGATATTTGTCTTTTAAATGTCAATTAATATGAAAATTTTCTGTGAACATTTCTGTGAAACTCGCCCTTAATGTTTAAACGATTTGTATTAAATACAAAAAAAAAAAAAATAGGTAAATCTGGTGGTTCTGGAGAAACATTCAATTTATCTGCTCCTTCCACAGCAACAGTCACTCCATTGTCGCATTCCATCTTTTCTGCATATTCACAGCTTGGTTGTCGAAATGTACTGTTTTTATCCACTCTTGTTTTACACGTTCAAAATGTCTGAAGAACGCCTCATCCGATTTTGTTCAAACCAATTTATAACAATTACAATACCTTTAACCTATACGTATGATATTTCCCAAGATAAACAAAAGTTTCGCAGCTATAAATAAATTTATGAAGAACAAATAATGTTTTGCTTAAAAAATTAAACTTGTGTAGGAAAAAAGGTTTATAAAACCATGATTATAGGGCAGTTCGATTCGTAGGACCCGAATTTGTGTAAATCCCTTGAGTACACTTCTGTTTTTTAATTCGACTTGCACTGTGTTATTAACAATTGGATTAACCCCGTTTAGAATATGAGATTCCAACAACCTAAAAAGCTCATTTGGAGCAGATTTAATAAATCATAATAAAGTCTTAAAAATAAAAAAAAGATGATAGTCGGGTTACATTTCCCATTACATCTATCCCATGAAGGTGTAGTGGAGAGCTTTTCACAGTCAGTGGGTATATTTACTATATTTATTTAATAAAAAAAAAAAACTATAACACAATATTACAATACAAAGTTTAAATAAAAGGTTCACGAAGAACATAGGGCGTCAGCGAATTCTCTACATAGATTTCTGTCTCTAGCTAGTGATTTAATTTGGTTACATGATAGTCGAGTTTGCTTATATTCCTTTTCCAGGTACCGCTTCCATATATTTATTTATTTTTATTTATTTATTTCAATTGTAATATAAAAAAGCCTCCAAGGTCAATTATACTATATTACATAAAACATTTCAATAGTTTTCAAAAAAAAATACATTAAATTAAACTTAAAAAGAAAAAAAAAATTAAATATCGATAAAATGGCTCCCCAGCCGTAAAAACAAAAACGAAATAATAATTTGAGGCCAAACAAATTAAATTATATTAAGCCCCTACCAACAATACGAGTAAATTATTGATTAACCATTTAAAAGAGCTAGATTAGTATACTTCTGTTGGAAAATGCGATTAGAGAAGGAAAAGTTACGTATATGCAAAGGACGCTGATTCCATAAACGGGCTACTCTGACTAGAAATGACCGATCATATAACTGAGAGGAAATACGTGGAATTACAAGCTGTGGATTTCTAGTAGATCTACAAAATACAAATTTGTCTATTAATAAAGGTGGTAAACCGGAGTTAATTATTCTATAAAATGCAAGCAATGTCCTAATTTCCTAATTTCAACAAATGGAAATCCCAAAAATAATAACACATATCGCGAGATGTGGTTATGCCGACGCAGCCTAAATACATAGCGCACTATTGTATTGAAAAGTCGTTCAACTCTTTTTAATCTAGACAAAGTTGTACCTGATATGTCTTCAAGACCATAATATATTTGAGGCATTCACAAGGCAAAAGCTATCTTTTTCCTAATGTAACATGGATAATACATATTTGTAGAGTATAACCTTCTCAACGTAAGTAGCACTTTCTTTGGTCACTAACGAGTCAATATGGTCGGGAAAATTGAGTCTACAGTTGAGTATAATGCCAAGACACTTCGTCTTTTGTACAAACTCAACCCGCATATCATTCATGTAAATACCGATATCAGGAAAAATATCACTACTTGCACAAAAACACATTGGCTTGGTTTTATTAGAGTTAATAGTTAATAGAGTTAATCTGTAATCTTCTCTAAGGTTAAGTTAATTGGTACTGCGAGTGAAACAAAAGAATCTCCAACGAAAAAAAGATGAATGTCGTCAGCATATAAAACTGGACGGCAGTTCATACTAATTTATTTTATTTATTTATTTATTTATTTAGGAGTATTTATAATACTTTTGATTTGTTCGATATATTACATTTCAGCATATTACATTTTAAATTAAATTTTTCTTTACATTATCTCACCCATATTGCTTCTAACAAAATTTACAACATAACGTTTGTAAATGTTAATATTTCTCTCATTTTTAACATTATTAGGCAAAATATTATATAGTTTTAATCCTTTGAAAAATATAGATCTTTGCATAGCTGTCTGAAGTCTTCCGCATTCCTTAGATTATATGGTTGTATATCCCCAACATAATGCAGTTGTTCAATTAGATATTTTGGAGCATTTCCCATCTTCATTTTCTGAATAAAATTTAATGTGTTTAGTTCCAGTCTTTGTCTTATATTAAGCCATTTTAGTGTGTCCAGCATATATTGAATAGGTGTATATCGATTAAACTTTAAGATTGATCGCATAGCTTTATTCTGCAATTTCTGTAGTCTTTCTATCTGTGTAATTGTGCAGCATGTGTATAGGATTGTAGATCCAAATTCGAAATGTGGCTTTATCATTGTGTTATAAATATTTATTGCCGTCATTAATGTTACGTTTTTTCTCACCCGTTTAAAGAATCCGATTTTTTTTCCTATTTTTTACATACATATTCCACATGTTGTGTAAATTTTAAATTTTTGTCGATTATAAACCCGAGATATTTTATTTGTTCAACTTTCTCTATAACTTTATTGTTGATTTTAAAATTTGAGTCATTGTCCATATTTATTTCCATTAATTTGGTTTTTTTCTCATTCAATTTTAATTTGTTCATTTTTAGCCATTGGTTAATTTTGTTTACATCGTGTGTTAAATTATCTGTACATTCTTCGTTATTATCTCCTTCCGTGAATATCAGTGTGTCATCTGCATATAATACTATCTCACATTTTTCTAAAATATGCGGCATATCGTTTATATATATAATAAACAGTAGGGCTCCTAGAACGGAACCCTGCGGTATACCAAATTCATTATCGATCTCTTTCGATTTAACACCATTTACTTTCGTTATTTGTTTTCTGTTTGTTAAATAGGATTTAAACCAAAGTAATTCTTTTCCTCTGATTCCATACATGTAAAGTTTTTCAATCATTATTTCCCTGTCTATTGTCTCAAATGCTCTTTGAAAATCCAAAAATAATGCCATGATCTTCGTCTTTTTTTCTTTATATTTCCATCTATTTATCACATAGTTTACCGTTGTTTCACAAGAAAATTTTTTTCTAAATCCAGACTGGTATTTTGAAAGCAGTTCGTTTTGTTCCATATACGTTTCAAGTTGTTCTTTAACAATCTTCTCGATAACTTTCTCGCAAGTTTTTAGTGTATTTATTGGACGAAATTCTTCACATTTACTCGTTTTTGCTATTTTTTCTATTGGTGTTACCATTGAAATCTTCCAGCTTTCAGGAAAGACTCCTGTTGTTAATGACGTATTTATTATGTTAAATATTGCACTACCCAAAACATTCCAGTTATCCAAAATGACTTTGATGGAAACTTTGTCAAAATCTGGCTTATTTTTAATTTTTTTACATGTATTTTTTAGTTCTTGTATTGTTATTGCACGGAATATAAATCTATTAGTTATCTCGGGTATATTATTTATGTATTGCACGTTTTCTATTGCATCTCTTATGGACTTAATACTATCGACAAAATACTTATTAAATTGATCGGCTATTTGAAAATTATCCTTATATTCTCTTCCGTTAAATATCACAGTTTTAATCATATTTTTGTTTTTCTTCAATACTAATTCTTTGATTTGTTTCCACATTTCTTTTTGGTCTGTGGTATTATTTATTTTATTATTGATGTATTTTTCTTTTTCAGATTCCGTTTTATTTTTATATGTATTTCTTATTATTTTATATCGGTTCCATGCTGTCGTAGTATTTTCTGCTTTAGCTATGTTATATTTAACAATTTTCTCTTTTTTTAGTCGTTTTAATTCTACGTTAAACCATATTTTTACGCTGTTATTTGTCTTAATTATTTTTTTTCCTGTAAATTTTTTAATAGTTTCCTTAAGGTGAAAGTCAAAATTGGACACATTATTGTTTAAATCTATTCGTTCATCGTATATTGGCATTTTACTGATTTCTCTATTAAAAATGTCTATTGTATTTAAATATTTCGATCTCTTCGTTTTGTTCCATATTTGTACTAGTTTCCTCGATTTTTATATCTATAGCTTCGTGGTCTGATATTTTGTTTGATGTATTGGGTTTCGCCTTAATATTTTTATTATTTGTTATAATGTAGTCTATTATTGTTTTCGAGTTTTTTGTTACTCTCGTATATTCGTTTACTATTTGTTTTAGGCCATTGTCATTTAATATTGCCTCCAATTTGGATTTATATGTTCCATCTTTAGCCCAATCTATGTGGGCAACAATATCATTAATGTACATAATAAAGAGCAGAGTTCCCAAAATAAAGCCTTGAGGAACTCCGCATTGTATAGATCGAATGTCAGAATGAACATCATTTAGGGACGGACACAATTGAGAGCAAATTGATATAGGACAGCATTAGCTTGTAGGCTGTCTTTGAAAATCGAAAATCCTTACGTAGCTTACCAATCAATTTAGTATGATCCACTCGATCGAAAGCCTTAGATAGGTCCAAACCCACAAGTACCCCAGACGATCCCTTGTCAATGGTCTCTCGTATAGTATCAGTTAGATGGATCAAGTGGGACGTGGTATTAAAACCATGCCTAAAATTATACTGGTGACTGCCTATCATATTTCTGTCATTAACATAGTTTACCATAGAGTCGTTAATGATTAAGTCAACAATTTTTGAAACAGCTGGTAAAATACTAATAGGACGGATATTATCAACCGCACAAGAACCATTTACTTTCGGCAGTGGTACCACATGCTTTCATACTTTCGAAGCTTTCGGGAAAACAGACGTAGTTAATATGCTATTAAAAAGATGCAGAATATGACGTGACACGAACGGAAATATAATTTTTATAAATCTTATTGGTATACCATCTACCCCAATTGAATTGGATATAATACGATTTATAGCTTTCCTGTTTTCCTGGCCTTCGATACCCTTTCGAGTTCCATTCAAGTGCCGCTTTAGCAATGTCTGATGTTGGTCGCCCAAGTATATGACCGATTCAAGTCGATTTTCTTCTACGTATATTCAATTCAATAGGACTGTTACATGTACGTTGCCAAATTGTCTTGGGCCAGTAAGTACAGAGTCTATCTCAGACAACGATTGACAAACGTTTGGACCTTCTTCATTGTCAGCTTCCTCAAGATCCAAGTAGTACTGACATACAACAGTACAGACTTCACACTGCAATTGAATACTCGCAATTCGTCTTTTCCTATATCCGCTTATTGCCCCGGATTTTGAGTAGGTTTAGGAATGCACCTCAGCCTTATTTATCCGCTCTCTTATATCCGTCGGAAAGCCACCATCCATCATACTTTTTTTTTTTCGCATTTTCGGACTGACTGTTTAACGTTGCCTCGATGTCATCAAATTTGTGGACAATAAGACATGTCATCTACGTAGTCGATATCATGTAGATATTCAAACATACTCTACTGAATGCTGAGAGGTGCTTCTGCATTAGTTGCCTCCATTACCTCGTCTATAAGTAGAAGAAATAACGTGAGGCACAAGACACGTCCTTATCTAACTCCCGCCGATGTGGTGAAAGGTTGGATTTACTATCCATTAACGCGAACTTAATACGCTGCATGTAATAGTTTTTCGCTCGATGACTCACACCTGTTATTTAAAACCACAACATTTTCTGGGACTTATAGACAGACCGGAAACATAATATTACGAATTTCCTTATTCGTCTTTTTTGCGTTGTTTTATTCCCAATAATAAAATAAGGTTCGTTTTAAATTACGATAATTACAACGGTTTAACTTCCTTTTTATTTTACTTATAAATTTTACCACAGTTTACTTTATTTATAACACTTTAACAAGTCTTATATTTTACTATCAATTCGCGTTGCTTACTTTACGGGGTTTAATCACAAACTGAACTGTCCGTTCCAAAGACCTCCGCTATTTATACCAACTCACCATACTCAAATTAAGTTATATATAGCGAATTCAAGAACCTTCTAGTCGTTGTTACTTATCTTTGTAGAATCATCTCGAATGGCGGAGAATTATCTTAACTGAGGCGAATTCATGCTACTGGTTTAGCGAGCTGGTACGTTGTTACAATGCATACTTTCAGGCGCAGCACTAACCGCCTGTTATTTACATAATGTTAGGAGGGTCATTAAGAGCAAGCAAAAGCTTTTACTTATTCGTAACAATAAGATAGGATATAGCTGAAACTCGGATTTTATCGAGAGGTTTATTTTTTTAAAATAATAAATTCAAAAACTAATAGGTATCTTCAGCAAAATTTTCACTTTAATATTTCGTACATTTCCTACATCTAAACCTGCAGTGACATGGTCTGATCAAAATTTTTACTGCTTCTTAACACCACTCGATGTTAAAACCTAATAATTTTTTATATTACGTTATATTTTAAACCTTTTTTCAACTTATTTTTTGTTAATTTAAAATGTATAAAATAATTAACTTTTTCTTAGGTTCGAAATGTACTTAACAGACCGCGCACCACTACCACTCAACTATAACCCGCTTCTGGCAATGAAAAACGATACTCGGCCACATTATCAAAATCAGTTGGTGAAAGCTGCAAATATTGTTATTACTTCATTACGTTTCTTGCGTTCTCTTAAAGAAGGCCTACTCGAACCCGAAGTCTTCCATTTGAACGCCAAGAAAAGTGACACTGAAAGCTATCGCCGTTGGATGCGTATTACGCCATCAATTGTGGCTACTTATGCTTCGTATGCCTTTAAGGCATTCCCTCTCGATATGGTACAGTATGACAAATTGTTTGGCACCTCACGCATACCCGATTTTGATAAGGATTATCTAGTACAATCTCCAAATTCTAAACATATTATGGTTATGCGACGCGGTAACATTTATGCTGTGGATGTTTTAGATGCAAATGGTAACATTGAATCACCAGGAGAGATTTTGGCACGCTTAAATGCAGTGGTTAAATTAGATGAGTCCAAAACGGCGGCTGAAGTTCCTATAGGTGTTCTCACGACTAGCGAACGTAATGAATGGGCCAGAGTTCGTCAACATATTGTTGAAAGTGAAATTAATGAAATGTTATTATCGGAACAGGTTGACAAGGCTTTATTCTGTGTGAGTTTGGACACCAGCGAAGATCCATTGTACAGCGAACATAATCCCGTACCATCATTGAAGCATCTGTTGGCTGGGAAATCAACAAATAGGTAACAATTTTGTTACAGTAATGCCCAATTTCAGAAAAAAAGTTACAGCTGACAGTAACATATTTAATTTCCATACAAACCGACAGCTAAAACCGTAGACGAATTTAGTATAGACACATTAATTCTCTCAATAAATTAAACGTCATAGGTATGGTTGCAAGTGAACATTGGATGGTAGAAAGCATTGGTTCAATAATACCATAATACAAAGTTAATTTTCGTCGAATTTCTCTCATTTGCACGAACCTACGACGAAGAGTGTGAAATGAAACGTCAGATGAGAGAATTAATTCGTCTATACTAAATTCGTCTATGGCTAAAACTGTTGTTGCTGTATCGTATCTTGACATTGTGAAATCGTCAGTAAATGATTTAAGAAATTTGCAGTATATTTAATCAAATATAAAATAATTTTCTCCCTTTCCCAGATGGTTCGACAAGTCTTTGTCTGTGCTTCTAAGTGCCGATGGTACCGCTGCTATTAGTTTTGAACATTCTTGGGGCGATGGAGTCGCTGTTTTACGCTATTTCAATGAAATCTACAAAGAAACCCAAAATCGACCTTTCCTTAGTACCGATGATCTCAATAACGTTCAAAATGTTTCCGTAGACTCAGCTAAAGTACGTTATCTCAATTTCGACATAGATGAGAAGTTGAGGGACGATGTACGCCGAGCCTACGAAAAGAATTTAGAAAATAATAAACCCTTAAATATGCAAACGCTAGTCTACCCTAAACTAAGTAAAAAGGCTTGTAAACAGGACCGTTTGGGTCCAGATTCTATTATGCAGCTGTCCTTCCAGTTGGCCTATAAACAAGCATTTGGCAAATACGTGGGAACATATGAATCATGCAGCACTGCAGCTTTTCGACATGGCCGAACGGAGACTATGAGACCCTGCACCATGGCAACTAAACAATTTTGCGATGCAGCTTTAGTGTCTTCAAACTTCGATGCTAAGAAATTGAGATCTTTAATTGATCAATGTTCTGCCTATCATGGCCAATTGACTAAGGAAGCTGCTATGGGCCAAGGATTCGATCGCCATTTATTTGCCTTAAAACGAATCGCCTCCATTAACGACAAACCTATTCCCGAACTGTATAATACAGATGCATACAAACGCATAAATCACAACATTATAAGCACATCCACTCTATCCTCGGATGCTTTATTAGCCGGTTCATTTGGGCCCGTTGTACGTGATGGCTTGGGCATAGGGTAAGTTTTGCACATTGTGAAAGCTAAGTTCTATTTAAATGGTTTATTATTTCTTCCTCTGGTTTATATTATTTATTTTTTCTTACTTTGCAGTTATTCCATACAAGATGAAATGTGCGGTGTTATTGTTACCTCCTATCAAAATGGTTGTAATGGCCAGGAATTCATATCGAGCTTAGAGCAATCATTTAATACGATACGTCGGGTAATCGATGAAAGCAAATAAGTCAACTAATGGTATGTTGCTTCTCCCTCCTATGAGCGCACTGAATGTGTTCTCAACTTTCTAACAAATTATTTTCGACTACCTTTTGTATTTCCTTCTTTCTTTTTTACCTATATTCGATTCCTTTAGCAGGAATATCTAAATGCCCTCGTTTGTTTCAGTTAAGTTAAAAGAGTCTATGTACACATGGTTTATCCTTAGCATAAACGTTGCAGAAAGATGGAAGGAAAAATCATGTTTGTTAGTTTTATATTTTCCTTAATTGTTATTTTATACTTCTACTATAAACTTATTGTGTATTCCTTTTTCCTTTTCCTTTTCCATTGCATTTGTATTTCCAATCTTATGTTTTTGTTGTGTTTTCGAAACAACATGCAAAATATTAAATTTCCAATTATGAAATTATATTTATTATCCATTTTAAGTATAAACAAGGCATCATGTAAAACAAATGTTAAGACAAAAATAAAGTTTTAAATAAAAGAAAAATTCAAAACACTATCTAAATATTTTTATAATTGTAATTTTATGTCTGTGCAAACAAAACGGGGCAGGGATGCACTAGAACTAATTTCAGCTGGTTGCTTTAATACCCACGCACATATGAATACTTTTGGTATTGAGTCAAAGTAGACAAAATTTTGTGTCGCCACCAATAAAAATTACGGCTATCAAGCTCAATAATATTTTGTGTAGCAACAATTTATAGTGTGTTACATGAGGTGTCAGGGGACTACCGGTTGGGACGAAGTTCCTTTCGCTATATATTATGTACTAGTTAGTTCCAACACGCCTAAGGCGCCGGTTGAAGAATACGATAATTTAAATAGATCTTAAGAAAATATACTTTTTGTAAAATGATACACTTTTTTAGGAAATTTTTTTTAGAATGTATTTTTTTAAGAAATAATTTTCCCGAAAAGGTGAATTTTTTAAGAGAGGTACTTGTTTTATTAAAGGCAAATGATTTTTTAAAAAAGGTAATTTTTTTAAGAAGAAGTAATGGGGTTCTATGGCCCAATTTTGACAGGTTATTTAAATTGGTGATTTAGATTTATGTTTGATCTGACTTTAAATATGAAAATAGTTTTTCAGTGATTTGTCAAATAATCTCACTACCTATATGGCAACAGTGGAAAGTGCAACGAAAAATAACCGGTATTCATCCATTTCGAATTGGTTGGCGAAATATGTTAAGTTCGTTTTGTAAGGCCCCTGACCCCCGGGGTTGTTCGAGACCGGCTAAGTAAGTATGTAAGTATTCATCCATTTATCGGCTAATCGTTGCAATGCATCAAGCTGACGCAATTTGAAAAAGAAAAGTGAAGTGATAAAAAAACAAAATGTTTAATGAAATTGGAAAGTATTTCAGCAGAAATGAAGTTCTAACTGCACTACGAGTTAAATGATACGATTTTATTTTTATTTCAACTAGGATGGTGATTATAGTTGTTTAATTAAAGAAGCTTTGTGTTTCTTCTTCTTCTTGTTTTCTTTCAAAATCATTTGGTCACTTCATCATAGTTTTGGCGAAACTGTTCTTCTACCAACTCAACAATAATATTATTTAACCGTTATGTCAACGGCAACATACCTGGGTATGTTTTGCGTTTTCAAAACGCTGTAGCTCTGAACTGGATAACCGGATCTACTCGAAATTTTCTGATATCCTAGCCAAAACTGATTTACGCAATAGCTCCAAGTTTGGCTAGGATTGGATCGTCCGTTTCGAAGATAAAGCCCATTTACAAAGTTGCACGATTACGTCAACAGCATACACACCTGGTATGCCTGGTTATTTGAGTTAATTTTTGTAAATAGTATATTATTATTATATAATTATTATATAATTATTTGAATTAAATTATTGAGATTCAAATACATTTATCGCATTGCGGCAAGTCTTTGGAATGCTCTGCGCACACTGGTTTGTTGCATAATGTGCATGCTTTACGAGTAGTACGTCGTTTCGAGCAGATGTAGCAATTCCCCTTCGTTCCTCCGCTACATGTGCTCCAGCATCCACAACTCGGACTTATCATGGTTTCGATGGCGTTGCGCGTTGAAAAAACTCTGGATATTCTGCTGTTATTCGCCCTTCTCTCTATTTCTGGCTTGCATAGTTGCTCGCTTAGCTGATGGAGAAACATCCTACGGCGGTTTGTAGACGCCTTCAGGTGAGTGTTGTTGTCAAAGTATATAACGTATGCAGCAAACCCAGCAACGTCCACAATATTATAAAAGAAAGCCAAAGGCCATCTATTTGTACGCCGCTTGGTACTAAATCCGCACAAGCACTTGTCCATGTAATCAACTCCACCTTTGGTTCTGTTGTAGTCCAAAATAAGCAATGGCTTCTTCTTAGGACCGCCCGTTTCTGTTGTATAATGGGAAGTGGACAATAGTACAACTTCCTTGTTTTTCTTGGGCATATACGAGCACATCATAACGTGATTATAGAACCCAAACATTGAAGATTCAGCCTCACGTCGTTTGGTGTTGGCAAAGTACCCAATATCGTTGCAAGTACCCAATATCGATAAATTATTGTCTATCATCAAAGATTTTGCCAAGTTGTAGCTAGTAAAAAAGTTGTCACATACAATATTTCTTCCACTTCCACCAAAAAGGTTGGCACATAAATCCTTTACTACTCTTTCACCAACGTTTCTTTCACGTTCACCAGACGGTGCCATTCCTGTATAGATTTGTCCCTGCATTGAAAAATTAAATTCAATTTAGTTATTTATATTTTCAACAATTTTCAACTATATTGATAGTACATGCAATGTATAGGACGAAATGGAGTCGCACACCCACCACACTTGTATCCCATATTTGGCAGGTTTTGATGGTATGTATTGCGTGAAGCCAGTTCCACCACGATAAGCATACAATTGTTCATCTACGGTGACGTTGGCTCCTGCCACATAATATCTACGAAGACAGCTGTTTAGCAACAAAAAACGTCCGATATTGCTGCTGCTTTGTCAGTTTGTTTGCGTTGCTGGCGTGCGTTTCCATTATCAAAACGTATGAAGCGGCTTATTTCCCAAAATTGTCGTACACTCATTGCAGCACGATATAATGGATGCGATGTAGTTTTCCACAAATCTTTCGTATGCACGTAACCAGAATGTGTAACGCCACTTAGCAAAAGTAGGCCCAAATATGCATCAAATACACTTTTTGTTATGGGAATCCATGATCTCGGTTCTCTTGTTGGATGATTTGCATTGTCATCATCATATAATTGCCTTGCCTTTCGATTTGATTCACGAATAATTTCGTCTCACATTAGCAATTTGAACGTTTCTGCAATGGTCAAACCTTGCGTTGCCCGTACTGGTCCAAATTGTACCCTTCTTAGAATGTTGTGCGTATGGAATCTTACAGGTTGTGGTTGTATCGAAGACCAAACATTACCATCTCTGGCAGTAAAACATTCGACAGTTTCAATTGTTGCATCGTCAAGTTCTTCATCAGAATCACTGTCGTCCTCTGGGTCATATTCCGGTAACGTGGGTTCTTCACAGTCTGAGTCATCACCACTAATATCACCTACACATTCACCTAAAGACTCGTCAACAACTATTGAATCGTGGTCACTTATTTCTTCCTAGCTCTCTTCAAGCGTTTGGCGAATATATGCTTGCTGTTCTTCGTACGAAAGTGCGTTTAGTTGTCGTGGAGTAAGCCATTCACCATCTGCCATTTTACTTTTATTTTATTTTTGATGTGTTAACATCTATACGCGCGCCTCTAGGGCAAAAAACTATCAGTTTCAATACATACGCAAGTGTTGGGTATGTAAGAGTAAATCATCGTTTGTTTGTTCGTTGCTTGGCAGTCGGTATTGAAAGTGATTATTGGGCGATTTTCATATAATTTTCCCACGCGATTTTCTCCGGAAATTCATAGCCGATTTTATTAATTTTTGGATTAAAAAGCTAGTGCGGGTTTCGACGAAGAGTTTAGGCCAAAAATTAAGGCGATCCGATATCGGCGAGCCGAGATTTAAGTGTTTTAATTTGGAGTATTAATTTGGAGTAATATTAAAAAAGTGTTTTATGTTGATCTTCGGTTATATCGTACGAATATAACGATGTATGTATGTATGTACAAGTGTCTGTTGCTTTGCATTCTTTGACTTTTGTGGGAATAAAACAAAAAGTAGTGAGCAAGAAAATAATGACACATGTGCTTGCACTGGGTCTTTAAATAATTTTAAGTATTAATATTATTTAACTGTAACGTCATCATATGATTGAACGCTGTTTTTTATTTTCCAACGTAACATTTACGAATGTGTTCATAGAAATCGAACAGGTACCGTGTAGCAAAAAGGTGTTAACACATCGCCCGTGAGTTCGAACACTCATTGGATTTTTTTTTATTTCCACAAAATAAACAGAAACGTCTTTTCACTTCGAATCACAAATGTATACTAAATTTGCTGACGAAATTACAAGGAATGAAATTTCTGCATCAATACATGTCTCTATCATATACATGCTTCTACGTGTGTCTACCTATACAACCACTTTTTCCAAAAAACAATGACTAAATGGAAGGGTGAAACTGGCAAAACTGGTTTTGAACCTTTTGTCTCTTTCTAACAAAATAAAACACAAATGCAGAAATTCCAAGAAACGAGTTAGATATGCTAACGGCATGCAATTTCCCATAAAAAAGTATGTACATACCCAGGTATGTTTCGGTTGCAAGGGTGAAACTGGTAAAACTGGTTTTGAACCTTTTATCTCTTTCTAACAAAATCAAAAAAATTCAGAAATTCCAAGAAACAAGTTAGATATGCTAACGGCATGCCATTTTCCATACAAAACGTATGTACATACCCAGGTATGTTTGCTGTTGACGTGCGTAAAGAAGATCTGCTGTTGACATAAAGGTTAACAATTCGTAGATGTATAAATATTCTTCCCGTTTCTTTTAATTTGCTTTACATAGATACACATTCAACATAGATTTGAATTTAACATAATTCATTATTTTTATATGCTTTACATTATGTTGAATACGTATCTTCACTTATGAGTTATACTGTACTTATCGAAAACCTATGATAACTCAATAACTCTGCTTCGTTTATTACTCTGCCTCGATCATTAATGCAAAATTGCTCTCTTTTCTGTTAGTATATCTTCGTTAACTTATTTTGCACTTGATTCGAAATCAACAGCGTAGGCTTAAGACGCTCTTGCTCTCATCAATGCACTTCATATACAATATGTACTACATTCATTGCATTAGTCACACAGATGATAATTACCCAGCGGCGGAATTTGCGAGGCCTTCGACGAATAAGGCATGCGGAATCATTCTTTGGTAATGTCTACTTTAATAATGCCTGCGAAATGCATGATTTTATTAGGCTTCCACAGGCCTGTTAAAAGAATGCCAAAAAATAACCTAAAAAATCATTTCGGGTTTTCAATTACATATGTTTGATTGTTGTTCAAAGATGATTTTTCACTCACAAATTGGTCCTAAGATCTTCTAATCAAACACAATTACTCAAAGAAAATAAATGAAATATATATGTATGTAAATAAGCAATTTTAACTAAATGATTTCAAAAATATATATACATGAAATATACAATATTTTTACAGAAAAATAACTAAAATAAAATAAGACAACAATTAAATCTGTTTATATAATAATTAACATAAAATTCGAAACAATTTCAAATTCAAATCGTAAAATTTTGGAAAGACAGATTACAAATTTAATTGCACACCATTTGTTTAACTGATTTTCCGCCAGTATAATTATGTATGGGAATCTTGCTTGCTATTCTGATTTTTTAGGAGTTGTTATTAGACCTGTTAATATTAATTCATAAGTAGTTTTATTTAAACGATAAACCCACCTTGTAAAATACTACGCAATTGTTATCTGGACTATTATTTAGGCGACTACACCTAGTATTACTACAGCACAAACTATTTGAAATGGAAAAATGTGGCGTTAAAGAGCAACAACTGTCATTGGGCTTCAAAGTGTGGGAGTTACTATATAAACTTGTATTGCTTATAGTACTACAGCGTACTGGAGTCACATCGGTATCATAATTTTGAAATAGATAATCATCCACTACAGTCTCTAATGCCTGTTCTCCTCCAGGTCCGGATGACTTCTCCAAGAGACTTATTGTATTGGTGGGTAAAATAAAATTTACATTAGAAATGTTGCTCTCTAATGACGGATGATGCTGTTGTCGGCAACAATTGGCAGCGTTACAGAAGTTAACATTTAGTTTTTGCTTGAATTTGTAATCTTCTTGAAAGTCATTCTGCAATTTTGGTGATTCCGGACAGTTAGCTTCATACATTTTAATTTTTCTTAAATCCACTAGGTTTTCTGTGAGTTTCAGAGTTTGTGACATGGAATGTTTTGGACAGACTTCCTCTTCTCCAAAGGAGTAGCAAGGATTGTAACTAGTTTGCAACTTTGCGATAATTACTCTAAAGAATTGATTTTCACGTTTAACGAGTTTGCGTTCCATATTCATTTTGGTCACCATTTTTTCATAATCCATTATGCGTTCCAATAAACGTGCTGTGTTGGCGGTTTTTGTGGACAATGTTGACTGATTTTTTGTAAATGAAAGATGATAGTGAAGTGGGGTTAAAATATAATGATAGAAACATGATAGAATAAAAATTATAAAATATGTGGGTTGGAAGCATCATACGTGGGGCAAATTAACTATATATGGCAATAATAATTTGTTGTTTAATTTGAATTACCTCGACAAATGCAAATTCAATAAAATTTAAATATCACTCGTAGTTGTACTTATTTTCAAAGCATTTCCTTCATATGTGGCAGGTTTGGTTTTCAAATATTTTATATAGCATGAATGGTTTACGAATTTGAAAGTACTACTACGAGCAAACACCTATCGAATCCACAAACCTCCACACATATAAAATACTTTAAAAACAAGATTTCCAACAGTCAAACAGAATGCAATGGCATTGTCGGAACCCTCCGTTAGCTAGCTAGAGTGAGAAGGCGAAACGAATGCGAAGCCTGATTGGTTAAGCGATCACTGATGCGTCTCAGGTTAAATAGGTGACCCTGTCACTAAAGCTCTCCGAACTAGTGGACATATTCTTTTGTCTTTTCAAGGCGGATGAGCCAACACTACTGGCCAACAGCGGATTAAAAGTAAACACACAAAAACTAAATTTCGACACACTACATTCTGGTCAGCGTCTGATCCATAATGGGGGCTGAAGCATAATTATCCTGGCAGTAGGTAAAATGCCAAAACAACTGTGAACTGGGCTTGCCTGCCACCACCGTTATATTGGTAATGAAAATATACAGAGAAAATAATGAACAAAGAAACCCCCCAACTGTTGACAACCCTCGCTAACGTTATAAGGACCATGATTTAAGGATATGTACCTGGAATGTGCGAAAGCTATACAGGACTGGTGCCACTTTCGAACTGGCGGATGTCCTCGGAAAATATAAAGCTGACATCACAGCGATCCAGGAAATGCGATGCATAGGATATGGTTGCACCAGAAAGGAAACTGCGATATTTACTACAGCTGCCATGAGCGAAAGCATGAATTCGGGTGCTGATTTGTAGTTGGCAAGAGACTGCTACACCTAGTTTCAAGGTTCAACCCAGTGAGTGACCGCATGGCCACAATTCGCATCAAAGCGAAATATTTCAACATCCCGTTAATTTGTGTGCACGCACCGACAGAGGATAAAGATGATGAGGGCAAAGAAACATTTTATGAGCGTCTGGAGGAAGTATACGAACGCTGCCCTGACCACGACATTAAGATTATTCTAGGCGATTTTATTGCCAACCATCGGAAATCAACTATCGGAAATCATAGTCTACATGATACCACCTCCGGTAATGTAATAAGACTGATAGTGTTCGCCGCTGCCAAGAACGTGGTAGTTAGTACCACACGATTCCAGCATAAGGATATACAGAAGGCGACCTGGATATCTCCTGATCAGAGGACGAAGAACCAGATTGATCACTTGGTAATAGAAGACAGGCACTCTTCTAGTGTAATGGATGTACGTATGATTAGAGGTGCCAATATCGACTCTGATCATTACCTGATGGCTGCGAAAGTTCGCCCAAGAGTGAGCAGGGCGAAAAACGTACGAAGCCGAACACAGGAAAAGCTAGATATTGACAAGCTACAAATACCGGAGATATCAATGTCCTATCGGCGAAAGAACTCTGTCCTGCTAGGACAGAATACCCCCGATACCGAGGACCCTGATGCGCAGTGGAAGCACATCTCCCATTCTTTGGAAACCGCAGCAAGGACTGAACTTGGCTATCAAAAATCGCAGATGGATAAGCCATGGTACGATGAAGAATCTCGCATTGCAACCGATGAAAAAGAGGCTG
This sequence comes from Phaonia tiefii, assembly GCA_963931995.1. Lineage (NCBI taxonomy): Eukaryota > Metazoa > Arthropoda > Insecta > Diptera > Muscidae > Phaonia > Phaonia tiefii. The sequence goes on along the minus strand of OZ008368.1, from coordinate 16,911,231 downwards.
CACGTATGGCAACGAAACAGTCAGTTACACGCGTGCTGCGAGTGAGCGGTAGAAGAGGCTGAGATGGGAGGAAAACCAACTATTTAGGCGAAAAAAATGGCAGTGGCAGCAGAGGGAGAGTGAGAAAACTGAAATGTGCAGGATGAATGGTTAATCCCGAAAGTTTTTCCGGAGGGTAAGAAGATCGAATAATGGGCCTAATAATGGGCTGCGCTCCTGCAAGGATGTGTGCGCTCAAAATGTGAAGAGATCACTTTTCAGCACTGCTCCACTCAGATTCTTCCACTGAAGATCAGGAGGTAATGATAGTGGAAGATAGTTTAGATTGTAACCCTCCCAACCAAGGCGAGATTGGAACGGCGATCTCCCGCCTTACGGGGCGGATGCTACCCGCTGAACTTTTTAAGGCAGGTGGCGAAGGACTGCTAGTCCATATACATCGACTTATATGCGGTATATGGCTGGGGGAATCTATGCCTGACGATTGGAGTTGTTGAGTGTATTATGTCCTGTATTCAAAAAGGGTGATCCGTGTGTCTGTTCCAACTATTGCGGTATCAGTCTATTATTAATCGCGTATAAGGCCTTGTCGAGCGTATTATGTGAAAGACTACAGCCAATTATTGAAAACCTGATTGGACCTTATCAGTGTGGTTTTAGACCAGGCCCCGCAGGCAGGTTCGAGAGGCCCACTCAGGGACAATTGTACGAAGCTATGTCTGATCTTGGGATTCCGGCAAAACAGATCCGCCACTGTAGAATGACGTTGACCATCACCAAATCAGCAGTGAAAGTGGGGAAAGACCTCACTGAACCATTCTGAACCAAGCGAGGACTGAGACAAGGCGACACACTGTCATGCAATCTCTTCAACATCTTAATGGATATAATAATGAGAAAAGCTGCAGTAAATACGAACAAGACCATTAACACGAAAAGCCATATGTTGCTGGCGTATGCTGACGACATAGACATTATTGGGCAAAATTTGCGAGAGGTTACTGGAGTATTTCCAAGAATCGAAAAAGAATCAGTGAAGGTGGGTCTTTCGGGATAAGCAAGCACTTCAGAGATAAAACCTCTTATAGACAAACCAAGATCCAGTTATATCAGACTCACGTCCAAGGTGTCTTGCTTTATGGCGTAGAATCGTCCAGTACATGTTATGGCTTCAAGGGTCCGAAAAGAATTATCGAAAGATACATCGAAACGAGTGAATTAAAAATTCATGACGAACGATTTGAACCGATCCAGAAACCTGGGAAGAACGCGAAGACTACCAGCAAGCCTTAGAAATATCAACGACGCTGCCGTGTTGTGCCAATAGAGGACCACAACAAAGTGTTGTGCAGTAACGAGGAAACAATATTTTTGATTTAGCTTGTCGCCGAAAATCGGAAGAAATATCCATTTTAGAATTATAAAACATGTCTTATTACGCTCAATAAAAACGAAAAGGTATTTCGTCAATATAAACGAAAAATTTTAAAGAAAATATTATTTTGTGGATAATTTTTTTTTGGTTTTGGTCATTTTTAAGTGCATTTTTTATTGGGCCATCCTTATGGTCCTACATTTCAGCCCCCCCCCCCATGGGAGACACCTTGGGAGTGGTAGGTATGTTTTGAGAAACTTTTGGGGCTACAGAAATATTGAGGGTCAGTCATGCATATGACTATTCTAAGGACACTCTTGGGGCAAGTTAGGTCGGTGAGAGCAAATTTTATAAAAATTAAATTTTTTATGGAAGCCCCTTTTGTGGATTCTTTCCCCTTCACCTACACCTTTGATCCCATGTGCAGGAATTTGCCACCAACCCAACTCTCCCATTTTTTGGCTCATGCATTTGTTTTCAAACCTCACAAAATTAGAGGTTGTCCCATATCCAAATCGTTTTACTAAGGATCTCCATACAACACTATACCACCCCTACAGTACAAGGAAGAGGAACTGGGACATATACTATAGCTGTCGTGAGGAAAAGCATGAATTTTGTTGCGGATTTGTAGTTGGCAAATGACTCTGACATCTGGTCTCAAGTTTCAACCTTGTGAGTAAACGTATAGCCACCATCAGCATAAAAGCGGAATACTTTAACATATCGATAATTTGTGTACATGTCCCGACAGAAGAAAAAGACAATGACACCAAGGACATGTTCTACGAGTGCCTAGACATACGACCGCTACCCTGGCCATGACATTAAGATTGTTCTACGTGATATTTATGCTAAAGTTGGCAGAGAAAATGTTTTTGGACCAACCATCGGTAAATTCAGTCTACACGCCATCACTTCTGTTAACGGAATGACACTGTTAGATTTTCCCGCGGCGAAAAACATTGTTGTCAGTAGTACGAGATTCCAAAATAAAGACATCCAGATTGATCACCTGGTAAATCATTGAAGGCGTAGTGGAGATACGTGTGATTCGAGGAGCTAATATCGATTCGGATCACTACAAGGTTGCAGCAATGGTTCGACCAAGGTTATGCAGACCGAAAGTCATGCAAAACCAGACACAGAACAAATTAACAGAGGTAGCCACAGCCTACTCCAATAAACTCACTCAAAACGCAGATGTCGCAGATGTTCAGAGTACACTGGGGATATGGAATCCATTTCTCTGCATTACTAGTACCCGGAGAATATAATGCAGAAGAGGGAGTTGATGAAATAGTAGACGATGGTGTCGGTTACTATAGACAAATAAATATTTCCTCATTGCATCGTATGAAGAGGCAGGAGAGATCTTTTCACAATTAGTGAACACTGTGCTTTCTAATTTTACATTCCTGATTGGGACTTACAGTTTCGCACCGTTTGTGAACGGATTTTTGAGAATCTTTTCCGTGGCTAATTTCTCCATAGTGCGAGACCGTCACTAAGCGACGTCGTTGAAAGAAGTGTGAGATGGTCAGTGCAGGGGTCGAACCCTCGTTCTCATGTACTAGAGTTGCTCACACTAATCATTGCACTACCAATTGGTCGATTGCCCCCTCCTAATCACAAGGCCAGAATATCAATTTCACGTCATAAAACAAATCAACAGGTTCTGATGGTCTACCGCCTGAGCAGTTCAAGCAGATCAAGGCAAGGTGCATGCACCTGTTCATATGTACTATAATTGTAGTCTTATACAGGGCATACACTCATCAAGCGGTTTGACCAACATTGAGAGCGTGTGTGTGAAAAACGACACACGTATACGGCTGTGTGACGTTTGAAGTAAAATCAAAATTTTTGATTTTCGTTTAAGCGGGTCGTCAAATTTGATGTGTGTATATCACAATTTGACAGTTTGATCAAACATGACTCATTTTTGTGTGGAAAGCAACGAGTGAAGAGCGGAAAATGGAAGAAAAAAAACTTTATTTTGGAATTGACGAAGTTGATCGTTCTCTACCGGCGTTGTGGAACATAAAAGGCACATAAAGGATAGCGATACAGCAATCGTCCGTGTCACTCATATTTTTTTACAACTGATTTCAAAATACGTAGACGAAAATAACAAGCAGCCGACAAGAAACCCTACGTGCTTTCACTTCAACATTCCCATAAAAATGAGTGTTTGAAGTACCACGTTTGACGTGTGTATAAATATTTTAATAATACATTCACATTGTTGTTGTTGTTGTTGGTTGGTTGGTGGTTGTTGGTTGGTTGGTAGTTGGCCCTCTACTAGAGGAAAGTTTGGCAACTCCGTGAAAAAAAAAGAATATTTTTTCTTCCGCCAAATAAAAGTTTTATTTGTCAACATAACCTTGATATAGCTCGATAGATTTAATCTAACGTTTTTCCTATTGTTTTCTTCGAAATACTAGGTTTTCTCAAGGTCCTTAAAATAGGTGTTTGTATTAGTGATGACCTCTCCCTTCGATCCAACTCTGTTACCGACGAGCTATTTCTTCAGGTTTGAAAATGGAAAGTAGTCATTGGCGGCTAAATCCGGAGAATATGATGGAAAAGGTAGCAATTCGTTGCCTAATTTATGGAGTTTTGTCATGGTCGTCGGTGCGTTGTCATGGTGGAAGAGAATTTTGCTAGCTAATAGGTGTTATTTCGGGATAAGCAAGCACTTCAGAGATAAAACCTTTTCTAGACAAACCAAGATTCAGTTATATCAGACTCTCGTCAAAGGTGTCTTGCTTTATGGCGCAGAATCCTAGGTCATAGCTCAAGCAGACGAATCCGCACTGGGAGTCTTCGATTGAAAAATGCTCCGGAAAATATATAACCCTATAATAGACAACGGCGAGTTTCAGTCGTCGTATGAACTACGAGCTGTATTAATTGTAACACATTATCGCTGTAGTTAAGCCACTTAAAACAACGCGTTTACGCTAGATGGGACTGGGAGAATGGTAGAGGATGAACAAGCACTAAAGGTATTTGAAGACATACTCGGAGGAACTCGGAAAATAGGACGATACGTGTCCGCTGGAAGGATCAGGTAGACGAATCCCTGCGGCAGCTTCGAATTACCAACTGGAGATAAAAGACCGAACCGGTTGCAGAAATATCTTATATTGGGTTGTTTGAGACCAATTAATAAAGTAAAGTGAATACATAAATTTGCTGTTGTTTGTTCCAAACAGTGTTGCAAACTTACTCCATAAAAGTGTAAAACTTGTGCCATTGCAAAATGTTTGCAATTGCATTCACACAATACACTGCAAACCCTTAATGATACGACCAATATTTTGTTTAAGGCTTTGTAAATAGTTATGTGAAGGACTTACTTGCATTTTTGTTAAGGCATCTTGTTGATCGCAAATTTTTGTCTCATATGATTTGATACAGGTAATTTCTTTATTGAAATGCTCTTGACAGATTTGTATTGCCTTAGTAAGATTTTCATTTTCCGTTTTAAGTTGGACATTCGCAAAATGTAGATTTTTTATAGAACGCTTATGAAATGATAATATTGTATTACCACGTTATATACATATGTATATGGTGGACACAACGCGAACTGTCCGTGTCAAAACAAAAAAAAATAAATACATATTAGCTTTGTTTCTTTAATATTACCCAAAAGTAAAGAAATTCCAAAAATCTGTTTTCTAGCCCGAAAACAAATGACAAAACATATGCTTGACAACAAATCTTGCATATCATGTTCATTTTCACTGTTCCTTTGCACACTTCCCATCTTCTTTAAATAAGCACTCTCAGAGCAATCACTTTTCAAGTTAATAAAATTGTAAATTCAATAATTTTTTTCACTTGTGCTATTTTTTTCACAAATAATACATATGTTTTTATGTTGACGTTTCGAACAGCTGATTGTTTGACACTTTGCCCAAACTTAACCGAAGTAAATGTTTGGGTAAGTTCGGGAAAAAGAGAAACGTATATTGACGTTAAGAGAAACAAAAAATCGCTCTCATTTGCCCAATTTGTGAGAAAAGAAATGCGTTTGGGTAAGTGTTTTGTTGCCGCGGGATCCTGCGGTAAAGTAAAGAAACAAAACCTATTGTCTATCATTTTGCAATTTCGTTTATAAGTTGAAATATATGTTAGTATTGTGATCATACATGGGTTTTTTAATTTGCATTGGATTTTAATTTGCATTACTTTATCTAATGTAAATGCAAAAGAATTACCATTGTTTGTAATGACAATTAAAAAAATTTGAATATGCATTTGCTCCGACAATGCAAATGCAGGTTGTAGTATCGAATGTCAATTATAATAATTTTGAATTTGTTTGACTGCTGGCAATTCTGGGTTTAAATTTTTTTTAAAACTTTTTTCTCAGAAGCTGCGATTTACAGCTCATTTTTTGAGATAAGTTTATACATATTTTTATTACGTATTTATACGTTGTATAAACAAATTTAGAAAAATTAAGAATTATAATACCGTTAATCTATTTCTATACTCTTTCTCAAATAACCAACAGTTTTGCAGTTATAAATAAATTTATAAAGAAAAAAAATGATGTTTTGATTAAAAATTAAAATTTTGTATTTTAAAAAAATCATGAAAAATCCAAACCGCAAAAAAAATCCAGTCTTATTACTTTCACGTAAAGTTACATAACCTACGAAAAAAATGCGACATTGATCATGAAAATCGATAACACGTATCGCTTTTATTCACAATTAAGTGAAGGTATCTCAGTTTGACACGAATATTGATTTTTTGTTTCAAATGCTCGAGGATATGCACAAAGTTCTTTGGACAAAATCTTGATGTTTCTTTTATGATTCTTAGAATTAAAAAAAAATCAACGAGCGTTCGAACTGACGGGCGATGTGTTAACACCTTTTTGTTACACGATTTCAATGAACACATTAGTAAATGTTACATTGGAAAATAAAAAAAGAATGGTTTTTTTGCTGAAGGCTCTTTTGCTAGTGCACTTTGTCTTACATCTGATTTAACATTAGATGTAAAATAAATAAATAGTTTCCCATTACATCCCATAAAGGGACTGGGGAGAACTTCTCACAATCACTGAACTGTGCGCTTTCCAGTTTTCACTCACTGATTGGGACCTACAGTTTTACACCGATTCCGAACGGTATTTTGAGAAGCTTTTTCATGGCTAGATACTCGATAGTGTCGCCGTCACTATGCGAGGTGACCGCCGCCGAAAGAAAATTTGAAGGTGGTCAGAGAGCCGGGTTCGAACCCAGGATCTCATGTACAAGAGCCGCGTACACTAACCATTGCACCACCGACGGCCACATTAGATGTAATATTGTTAAAATAAATAAAGCAATATTTATCTCACTGAAATAATTGTTTTTGTTTTGTCATAAACAGAGCGACGACGACGTGCTTGTTTGAATGCAGGCATTCAACTGAATAAAATGCAATATTTAGCTCACTGAAATAAATGTTTTTGTTTTGTCATAAACAGAGCTACAACAAAAAGTATTGAATTGTATAGAGAACTTATTGCACTCTTTTTCCGCTCTCATGTAGAAGGTCTGAGTAGAAGAGCATAAACGAGTCGTATTCTCTTTATAGAATATTTCAATATAATTGCACCATTTCGACAATGTTATTACATAAAACAATACAAAAAGCATAAATGTTTCCAAAGGTACCAATAGTCGTGTTTTGGTTACGAGTAAGCGATTATCGCTTGCTAAGTTGCAAAGAAAACGGCAATTTAGCGATAAGTAATTTTATTCAATAATATAAAAAAGGGTGGAAACTGTAAAAGATGTCGAAAAAAACCTTTAAACTTAGCGAAAATGATTCGCGTCGCTAAGTTCTCGCTAAGTCTCCGCTAAGTGCTTCATACAAAACAAGCGATTATATAAGCAAGCGGTGTAACCAAAACACGCATAATGTTTCACATCAAAATTATTAATGAACCAAGTTATGACAAAAAGAGAGTAATACGTTTTGAATAATTCGCCAGATGTCCATGTCCATGAGTTTCTCTATACTATTCAATACTCTTTGGCGGCGCGACCTTCCTCTTTGCTCGCTGCCGCTACATCAATACCATCATACTTATTTTCAGGCAGACACTATTGTTGTACAACAACCATGTACATATGTGATGCTAACTCTGTGTGTTGTTTGCATGTGTTCACTTTGATAGATTGCTCTAGCCGTGTCTATAGATGTGAACACATCAAAAATAAATAATAAACAAAAGATTATTTTCATTTCATCATTGCATTCTCGCGAATGCCATTCATACAAAGACGAGTGAACTCCTATCACTTTTTGGTTCTTTTTTACCAGGGTTGCCCAATTGCGCACATCTTCTGGTCGTCTAATTCTAGATCGTCTTTGATTCTTATTGTAAAATCATGTCTTTTGGGCTAAATACCAAAATAACAAGAGAAACAACCAAAATGGAATTATGTAAAATAATAAATATATGCATAAAATGGAGGTTATTTTACCAAAACTATATACAAAATTATGTAAACACGGTTAAAAACTATAATTTAACGGTCTAGGATTAAAGTACGTGTACAAATAGTCAAAACAGAAACATGTATTTCATATAATCTTATACTTTTCATTTTGGCAATCAGTAATGTATTTGTCAAAAACATATGGTTCAAACTACAGGTTAACCAACCAACATTGGGTGGTTGGTTAACCCATACCCTTCATGGCAAAAAGTATGTACGAGTAGAGAAAAAAAACCGGCGCAATTTGGCAACCCTAGTAGAAGAGAACCAAAAAAGTCGACGCGATTCACTTAAACGCATTTCTTACCCGCGTCATATCTTGATTATTTCATACTTTTTACATACTTTATGTAATTTTAGTTAAATATGGTTGGAATTTCTATAGTTAGATACAATAACATCACCAGAAAACTGCTCGTGTATTGAAATATTCAACGAAGAGAGTAAGAGAGAGAGAGAGCAGAGAAACGACGCGCTTCACTCGTTTTCTTTGTTGGCATTCCACTCTATGAGTAAATTTTATTCTCTATACCCATAGTTGATTTATGGTCATGGAATGCAATAGTTATTGCGATATATGGGCTTGAAATTTTAAAAAATCCGTAGCATTTTTTTTATTTATCCCGACAACGTCACTTTTTGTGCAACTCTCCAAAATAATCGGGAAAAAGTAAATAAAATCGATAACTAGCTCTGTTATCGGAATATTTAGATAACTTGTTTGCGGCATTGCTTTAAGCGAACCACAGACATGTTATTCATGATCATGAACTTCAGCTGTGGTTGCTGTTTATTGCAGATTTACCGCTCTTCTTGATATCAAATAATAATGTAATCGAAGTTGTTCGCATCGCTATCATGTTCAGAAAATATTTTGGTAAATTTTTTTCAAATTCATCAGTCAGATAAAAAGTTATCAACCAAGCTCATGCTCATGAACGACAAGTCTGTGGTTCTTACTAAGCACCGGAGTTAAGTGCAAAAGCTGTCTTCGTGACCGGCATACGGCCGTGCTTAGGGACTTCTCCTCTGCATTAGGCCCAACACCGGCCTGGGTATAGTATTTTTTTTTGATAAAGCTTTATGCTTGGACGGCCTTCTGTCAAGCGTAAGACATTTCTCCTTTAGGGTAGATCCTGCAACGGCTTCGGCAGTTATTTTTGTTTAGCAAAGCTATCAGCTTGACCAGGCTTAGGCATTTTGTCATCTAGGGTGGGTGTAATACCGGCTTCGATATAGAAACAAAAAATGGTTTCTCATTACATCCCATGAAGGGACAGGGGAGAGCTTCTCACAATCACTGAGCTGTGCGCTTTCCAGTTTTCACTCACTGATCGGGACCTACAGTTTTACACCGATTCCGAACAGTATTTTGAGAAGCTTTTTCATGGCTATATACTCGATAGTGTCGCCATCACTATGCGAGGCGACCGTCGCCGAAAGAAATTTTAAGGTGGTCAGAGCTGGGTTCGAACCCAGGATCTCATGTACAAGAGGCGCGCACACTAACCATTGCACCACCGACGGCCACAGGCTTGGATATAGTGCTTGGTTTTTTATATCTCTCGTATTATAAAAAAAAGCATATCCATCGGATCGGGAGGCCTCGTATACCCTAATCTCCCCGATAAACTACTAACATATAGTGCAACGTTTAAACAAAATTTCAAAAGGATTAGTTTGTTTTTGAGTTGGACAATTCACGTGGAATCCATCATATACAAGTTCAATGCCCATGAGTTTAAAATTCTTAAACAGCAACTTACCTTAATCTCAGCAGCATCTTCATTCTTACTTCCTGCCGTTTCGAGAAGCTCATGGTTTTCGAATACCAGTTTCTTCAACTTACCTTCGTATTCTCTTATAGTCTCATCACGTTTAAACAGAATATCATCAAGTGCTGATATTTGGGATTGGAAATCTAGTAATTTCTCAGCAGATTCCTTCTGTAGGTCTTCAAGTTCCCGTATCTAATTGCAGCGCAAATAAATAAAGGGGTTTTAATTACTAATTTTTATTAAGATTTTTAATTATATTAAACGCATTAAAATATTCAATAGCAAAATACACACTCTTTGCAAGGCACTTAGATTTTCCGCCATTTCTGAACGTCCCAAGAAATCATCGCGCATATTCTGTGATTTATCCAGTTCATATTTCGCTTCATAGTAGCTGAGTTTTTGCTTTACGTCATGCAACTCTTCTTGATGTTTGATTTCAGTATCCTTCAGCAAATCCTCCATATCGCTAATGGCACGTGCTGCATCTTGTAATAGATCATGTTTTTCCTCTACTTCTTTGCGTAAAATTTCCATTTCAACTTGATTATCGATAAGTTTTTTCATTAGAGTTTCTTGGCCATCACTGGTTTGGGATATTTGATGGTATCCGGGAATAGTTTCCTCTATAAGAAATAGACGCAATTTCAAATTGAAATTCTCCTTGCGTAAAGTGGCCATTTGTTCCTTAAATTCACGCACTGAACGACCTTGAACAACGGGAGACGTAGAGCCCTGGTAAGTATGCAGACTAATACAGGGAGAATGGTAGCCGACGTCATCTAGCAAGAAGAGAGAAGGGGAACAATTAAGGGGAGACTAACCAGACATAGTTTTAGATAAATACCCTCATTTGTAAACTCAAAATCATCATTAGACATTGGAATTTTGCCACTTCCACGAAACGGACTTCCTCCTCCAATCAAATCAATGGATTTGGACGGATTCCAGCTTTTACGCATGCTCTTTCTACCCTTCGTCAAATACTCGTACCCCAAAAATCCTGTTGATTTCAATTTATCTATCAATATGTTGATTGCGTTTAGGTGCAAAATTTTGTTTAAATCTTAATTCTGTTTTTTGTTTTGAGTTTTAAAGGAAATTTTTGAAATTTCAGTTCACAAATTATCCAAAGTTACTATAGGTGTGTTCCCGTACTTTTTGATAGTAAAACTGGTAAAAGAGAGTTTAAATAGAAATATCAAAACATTCACTCAGAGCACAGATGGCCTTTTTTAATTTGCATTGGATTTTAATTTGCATTACTTTATCTAATGCCAATGCAAAAGAATTACCATTGTTCGCAATGGTATTTACAAAATTTTAAATTTGCATTTGCTCCGATAATACAAAAGCAGGTTGTGGAATCGGATGCCAATTGTTATGAAATACGGGAATGTTTTTAATTATTTTGAATTTGTTTGACTGCTGGCAATTCTGTTTTTACGATAAAGTATTTTATATGTAGAGGTTTGTGGCTTGGATAGGTAGTGCCTCTTAGTACTATCAAATTCATAAACCTGCACTGTATAAAATATTTGAAAACCAAAACTGCTAATATGAAGGAAATGCTTTTAAAATAAGTACAATTGCCAATGGTACTTATATTTTTTGAATTTGCATTTGGGTGGTAATTCAAAATAAACTGCAAATTATAATTGCCATATAATTAATTTGCTCCATGTATGATTCAATAATGTGAGCTCAGCGGCTATAGAAGAATCACTTGAAGATCTAGGCGTGATCAATAAGAGTTGGATAGTGAAAATGCTACAGAGTAGAATTATCAACGCCTCTATGGGCAACAGCGAGTCATCAAAGTGAGTGAAGAGGGGAACACCTCAGGGTGGAATTATTTCTCCCCTACTTTGGTTACTCGTGATCAACAAAATTCTACTAAAACTGGTCAATATGAGGATCAAAACCATGCTAATAATGGTATCTGGTTTGTTTCCATCCATGTTGAGCGAAATCACGAATGGGGCCTTGAAATCACTTAACGACTGGGCCACTGGGAGTGGTTTTGGAGTAAATCCAGGGAAAACTGAGGTCATACTTTTTACCACGAAGACCAAGATACCAAAGTTTAATCCTCCTCGGATAAGTGGAATAGAGATTCCACTATCATCTCGCGGCAAGTACTTAGGCGTGATTCTTGACCCAAAACTACCCTGAAAGCGTAACATAAAAAGCAACGGTTGCGTACTACACTTGTCGGAAAATGTTCGGTGCTATGGATGTATAGTAGTATAATCAGACCAATACTCTCCTACGGAGCCATGGTATGGTGGCCTGTCCCGGGGAAGACGCTCACCATGAAACTGTTGTATAGAGTTCAGAGATCAGCTTGCATCGGCATAACAAGGGTAATGAGGACGTGTCCAGCTGAAGCCCTTAATGCAATGCTTAATATTATACCAATTGACCTTCACATAACAGTTAGTGCGACCTGGAGCGCCACCCGACTAAATGCTCTTGGAATCTGGAAGAGCAACGCATATGGACATGCGAAAATACTACGGACAATTCAATATATAACTATTCACCGATTACTGTACCCCGATTACTGTATTCACCGATATAACTATTCACCGATTACTGTACCCGTTCACTGACGTTCGACAACCTATTCGATGTCAGGTTTCCCAGAAGAATAGAGTGGGATAAAGGCGAACCACTAACAGGTTTTGACACCAAAGTATTTACGGACGGATCCAAAATGAAATGTGGAACCGGCTCGGGTGTCTTCTCCGAAGAGGCAAGCCTCAATTTTTCATTCAAACTCCCAGGCAAGTGCAGCGTTTTCCAAGCGGAGGTACTGCCCATCAAGGAAGCTTGCGCCGATCTTATACTACGACGGAGAACAGAGCGCATTGGAATATTTGTTGATAAGGAGGCTCTCCTATCACTTAAATCTAACAACACTGCATCTAAACTCGATAGTGAATGTAGGGAAAAACTTGACTAGCTAGGTCGACTGGCAAATGTGGTTCTTACTTGGATACCAGGTCACAAGGGTCTCCTTGGGAACGAAAGGGCAGACGAACTAGCCAGGGCAGGATCCTCTTCCACCGAACTCCATATGGTGTCAGTCGCAATGCCTATAGGGTCAGTCAAAAGAGGTATTTTCCTGCATTACCTTGAACCAGCTAAGGCCAGATGGACCTGCCACAAATCCAGAAAGACATGGCCAGAATATAACATTCACGGGACTAACTCCCTGATTAGCCAAAATCGAGGGAACATATCAAGGCTAATTGCCGTGCTGATTGGGCACTGGCCAATCGGAAATCACGTAAGACGGCTGAATCTTCCATATAATGACCACTGCCGTGCCTTCGAAGACGTAGAAGAGGAGGAGACGGTAGAACATCTCCTTTGCAGTTGTGCCCGTCTAATGAATAGACGCCGAAAAAGACTATGGGTCGTTCCTTCCTACGCAACCTCACTGAGATACACGAGATGGATCTAGGGGATCTAATGAGGTATCTACGATTAACATCTCCCTTGCTTTGGAAACCGCTGCAAGGACTGAACATGACTACTAAAAACTGCGGGAGGATAAGCCATGGTACAACGAAGAATGCAACTGATGTAAAAGACGCTGCACATATGGCAACGAAACAGTCAGTTACAACGCGTGCTGCGAATGAGCGGTACAAGAGGCTGAGAAGGCAGGAAAACCAACTATTTAGGCAGCAAAATGGCAGTGGGAGCAGAGAGAGAGTGGAAAAACCGAAATTTGCAGGATTAATGTTGAATCCCGACAGTTTTTCCGAAGGGTAAGAAGATCGAATAACGAGCCTAATAATGGGCTGCCCTCCTGCAAGGTGTGTACTCAAAATGTGGAGAGACCACTTTTCAGCATTACTCCACTCAGATTCTTCCACTGAAGATCAGGAGGTAATGATAGTGGAAGATAGTGTAGATTGTACCCCACCCAACCAAGGCGAGATTGGAACGGCGATCTCCCGGCTTGAGAATAATAAAGCCGCTGGTGTGGATGGCCTACCTGCTGAACTTTATAAGGCAGGTGGCGAAGGGCTGCTAGCCCCGATGCATCGACTTATATGCGGTATATGGCTGGGGGAATCTATGCCTGACGATTGGAGTCTCAGTGTATTATGTCCTGTATTCAAAAAGGGTGAACCGTGTGTCTGCTCCAACTATCGAGGTATCAGTCTTTTATCCATCGCGTATAAGATCTTGTCGAGCGTATTATGTGAAAGACTAAAACCAATTATAGAAAACCTGATTGGACTTTATCAGTGTGGTTTTAGACCCCCCCAACCAAGTCGAGATTAGAACTACAATCTCCCGGCTTAAGAATAATAAAGCTACTGGTGTGGTACTCACTGAAGTTTTTAAGACAGGTGGTGAAGGACTGCTAGCCCAAATGCATCGACTTACATATATGCGGTATATGGCTGGGGGAATCTATGCCTGACGATTGGAGTCTCATTGTATTATGTCCTGTATTCAAAAAGGATGAACCGAGTGTCTGCTCCAACTATCGAGGTATCAGTCTTTTATTCATCGCGCTTAAGGTCTTGTCGAGCATATTATGTGAAAGACTAAAGTCAATTGTTCAAAACCGGATGGGACCTTATCAGTGTGGTTTTAGAACAGGGAAGTCCACGACTGACTAAATATTCACGCTACGCCAAATCGTGGAAAAAACCCATGAAAAGAAAATCGATACATACCATCTTTTTGTCGATTACAAAGCTGTTTTCAATAGCCCCATACGGGTAAAATTGTATTAACTTATGTCTGTATTTGGGATTCCGGTAAAACTGATCCGCCTCTGTAGAATGACTCCGCCCAATACCAACTCAGCAGTGAAGGTGGGGAAATACCTCACCGAACCATTCTATACCAATTGAGGATTGAGACAGGACGACACACTTTCGTGCAATCTCGTAACATCTTAATGGAGATAATAATGAGAAACGCTGCAGTAAATGTGAACAAGACCATTAACACGAGAAGCCACTTGTTGTTGCCGGATGCTGACGACCTGGATATAATTTGGGCGAAATTTGCTAGAGGTTACTGCAGTATTTTCAAGAATCGAAAAAGAATCAGCGAAGGTGGGTCTTGCTGTTAATGAGGGCAAGACAAAATTGATGGACTTAACGACTAAATAAACCTCTCGACTTCGTCCGCACTTAAACATCAACAACCGTCAACGTCAGGCTGGAGATGAATAGGAGAATTGTGCTTGTAAATAGATGCTATTTTTTGGCTCCCGACAGAGAAAAGCCCAGCTGTAACAGACTTTCATTTTATCTGTCCTGACATATTGCTCCGAAACTTGGGTTATATCACAAGCGGATGAAAAACACCCGGAAGTGTTCAAGAGAAAAATTCTCCGTAAAATATATGGTCCCGTTAGGGAAAACATCGAGTACCGACGTCGTTGCACCAAGATATATATATTTTGGAATCCGACGTGAACATAGCTATACGCTGAAAAATAATGGCCCTGGAAACATATTGCAGGAAACATGTAAATGTTTGAAAGCATTGTTTTCTTGAATTGAAGATCTGCTGCCTTTTTGTGTCTTAGTCGTATATCTCGTTTTTATTTTTATCGGGTGTATTTCAGGCGGAAATTACCGCCATACTGGAGGTTGCTGAACTACTGAAAAGTACTGTCAACCCTCCGGAGAATATGTATCTACACAGACAGCCAGGCTGCTATAAAATCCCTGGAAGCCATGTTTGCTACGTCCCTGACGGTGAAAGAATGCCACTCATCACTTAGGGTGATGGCAGAGTATTTTGACATCAGGCTCATCTGGGTACCGGGACACAGCGACATTCCAGGCAATTGCGTAGAGGATGCGTTAGCTAGACAGGGCACTACGGCACAGGTTCTTCCGGCAAAAGAAAGTGTTAGTATACCAATCTCTACCAGCCGTTTGCAGATCAGGCACTGGGCCGATAATATGTTCAAGGACAAGGTGAGACTTACTTCAACTTGCAAACAAGCCAGGGTCCTCTGGCCACAGGTGGACAGGAAGAGGACTAGGCAACTACTTAACTTGCCGAGAGACAGGTTATCCACAATGATAGGAACACTTACGGGACATTGTCTTGTAGGAAAACACGCCCTAAGAATGGGACATAGAAACTCTACTCTCTGTAGATGCTGCATGGAAGAGGACGAGGAAACGACGAAACACCTTCTCTTGGATTGCCCTGCTTTGGCAGGACTGAGAAGTAGGATATTCGGTACACATTTAGTTAGCACCGTAGCCCTACAGGATATTCCTGTAGGTCTCATATACAAAATTATTAAAAGGGCAAATTGGCTAGACGACTAGTCAATAGTTGCTATGGAGGAAACTGCAAGTATCACAATGGGCTTCTTTAGCCTAAGTGTGCTAGACAGCGTGCTGTCTTGCAGCATTTTCAACCCACCAACCAACAAACAAAAACCACATTTGGATCTCAAAAACATATATGTTTGAGAATCATTGTGTCTCAAACATGTCATATTGAATAGCAAACAGAATGTATTTGGACACAAGTATGGTATATTTGCGACAAGCTACAAACACGTTGTATTCGCATCCAAACAATAAAAAAATACAGATTGTCTAGGCCATGTTTTCAGAACAGATGAAAATGAGCCAGCGCTAAAGGAAAAGAGGACGACTAGAACCAGGCCGAAGAATCCCTCGGTATCATTGCTGTTACCAATTGGCTAGAAAAGGAGAACAATACAACCAGTTGTAGAAATATGTTAAAATGTGTTTAATTTATTTATTTGTTTAATTAATATGTGTAAGGTATCTGACCTCATGAGGTTGTAAAATGATCAATAACAAAAGTATCTTTAATGATGTTTTATTGAATTGTGCTATAATGTTTTATTGAGTTGTGCTTCTGCAATGTAGCAACACACAATTGTGTATGAAAGCATTCCTGAAATTACTTAGGACATTATCTCTCATCAAATAAATTCAATATTTGTGTGCTTTTTATGAATATAATAAATATTCCACTTGTGCAATGTCATCAACATTTTAATTAAATTTATTGATTGATTTAATCATTTCATGCGTCAACAGAAATAACATCCCTCTATTCGAAATGAACTTTCCTATTTCGATAAATATGTCTTGATGCTCTTGTGGACATATCCTGCCAAAAGATTATCTTTGTTTTATGTCTTTCATTTTATTCGTTTGCCATATAAAGGAGTAGTCGCAATAAATCTTAGAAGATTTCTATTTTATTATACAAATAAATTGATAGCTTAACAGAATATTTGAGATACAGTGATACCAAAAATAACACATCCTTCGATTTGAGCACCTTAGCGATTATAACAAGTGCTTTGATGTTGTTTAAATTTTGAAACGTAAAATGTTTCATTTGTATAGGAAAGGTATTCGAAATTTGATTAGGGATAATATTTAAATTTATATTTACTTTTACATTTCGTTATTAGTTGCGTTAAACGAGATTCCACTGTATATGTTCGTATATATTGTACAAATATTTGTTTATTCCAGAAATGCATTTAGCTTAATCCGACACATTATGATGTCATTGTGCTTTAATGACAGAAGGAGGAAAAATTCGTTTGAACTAGAAATAAAGTTTTAGGAGAACATTTTAAAGTTTTGGAAAGAAAAGTTGAAGATTTTGTACACAAGAAAAAATGTGCATCAAAAGTCAACTAACGTAGGAAAGTCATCGCCATAATAAAAAAATTCATTGTACCTAATGCAAAGTTGTCGTATGTACAAAACTGTTCATTGCTGCAATGAATAGTTACTTTGTGGCAATACGTTTTCTATGTGAGCTGACTTTTTTTTTAATAGTTTTATTGACATGAACTTCTAAACCAAATAAAAAGTGGCCCCAGAGCCAAATAGGCATTATTGAGGCATGCTGGCAATTTCAATTTCATGTATATAATTCTTGAATTTCAATTTAACAAATATAAAGCAATACAGTTTAAAGAAATTTACAATAATTGTTTCAGATATAATTTTTAAATACGGTTTTTACATAAGAAGCGCTTCTAAATTTTCTCTTATATAACTATTAAGATTTGTTTTAAATCGAGACACAACATTAAATGATTTTAATGACGATGGCAATTTACACAGTGCAACACGAAAAAAAATAACCATATACGGACACCACTACGTGATAAAAGACTAAAAAAAAAAGACCCGTGTCTCCCAATTTTTCCCAAAGTCATGCACTTTTTTTTTATGGGCCGCCAAAGATTTGGGGCCTCGGTATCATTTTCGTAAAAATGTGATCATTTTCTCAGGCTCATATCTTGCAAACCGTTCAGAATCCGTATCACGCGATCATGCACCGACAGCAGCAGCACAGGCGTACCGCAAACGACAAGCTGCATTTCAGATGCTCTACACTCTAAATGATGACAATTCGTTCGCTTACTGCAACGATATATCAAGTGCACTTCGTCGAAAAACAATGTATATGCTCTTTTGAATTCACTAGTTAAAAGATTCTTTTCCTTCTGAAATCTTGTAGATGTTTTTTTTCTGGTTTGATGACCGCAAACGTAGCAAAATAAATCAATATTTTCACACTGCATATTGAAATTGTCAGTTGCCAATGTTGTGTGCGAATTATACTGTAGCACTTTCACTTTTTTTACTTTCACTTTATAACTTTCACCGCTGAGCTCTCGTTGACGTCGCGCTGTGTAATGCCTCGATGTGAGCGTCGTGTCGCTTTTATATTGTGTGCTGCGTCCCTTGTTGCGTGTGCTGAGCTTACTGCATTGCCCGTGCTGCTGCTGTCGGTGCATGATCGCGTGATACCTAAGCGCTACCTAAACGGTGTTAACCCTTGGACAAACACATGGTTCTGGCCAGGCATATTTCATTTTTTGCTACCTATGGACCTGAACAGGAGAAAAAGGTAAAAAAAATGAAATTAAAAAATTTTCGGCAAATTTTTCACTTTTGCGTGCTACCTAAACAGTGTTAAGAATCATCTCTAGAAAGTTTATATGTTCTAGAAATTTGTTTATTGAGATCTTAGGTAAATTTTTGTAGTTGATTGTTTCCTTGAATTTTGAACGGTTTGCTACCTATGGACCTGAACACGGGAAAAAGTTAAAAAAAAATCGAATTTTTTTAAGTTTTTTGCGATTTTGATCTGGAAGGTGAAGTTTTTTTGATTTTATATGTTCGCAATTTTTGTTCTTTATGACAAGAGCTACAACTTTGCCTCAGAGAAATCGAAATTCTGAACGGTTTGCAATATATGAGCCTGAGAAAATGATCACATTTTTACGAAAATGATACCGAGGCCCCAAATCTTTGGCGGCCCATAAAAAAAAAAGTGCATGACTTTGGGAAAAATTGGGAAACACGGGTCTTTTTTTTTAGTCTTTTATCACGTAGTGGTGTCCCTATATGGTTATTTTGCCATGACTTAAAAAATTACACACAGTGTTATTGTACTCCATGCTACCCATACATTCTACACGCTGTTTTGTTGTTTCAAGCCTACATCTTCACGATCTCAGATTTTGACTATTTCTTGTATTGAATACATTTTGGTTCTGCGAAAATGTTATAGTTCGGTGCCCAATATTATTCAGCGATTTATACACATACATTAAAAGTTGATATTCATACAAAGCTCGTATAGACATTATTGATTCACAATAGTTTTTATGTAGCGATAGCGTGGAATAAGTCCTTGGTAATTTAAACACTATTTTTAGGGCTGTATTTTGCATTCTTTGAAGAGTTTTTAGAACAGTTGAATTTTTAAAAGCATAAATTATTGCCAAGTAATTAAGGTGACTTTGTAAAAATACATTGAATAACAGCAATTTCGTATTTGTGTCTAACAAATTCTTCATTTTATATAAAACTTCTACTGCCTGAGCAATTTCACACTTTAAATTCTTTATATGGATATCCCATGAAAGATTGTTTTGTAGTGTAATACCTAAATACATACTTGACATTATTCACTTCGGTTATAATGTTGCCATCAATACAGACACTAACACCCCTAGTCTGTGAATGTGGTAACAATCAAATTGTAACCACAAAATTGTTACGAAGTTGTCACCATTGTTTGTATCTGGTATTCTGGCAATGCAGTGACAACGAAATATTCAGCTCGTAACAAATAATTCACCTCACAATAACAGGTTGTCAAAAGCAGTGACAAAAACATATGGTTTTCTGCACAAAATGAACGCTGTGAAAAAAAGGAAAAGTACTTAAGTATTTAACATAGTTATGTTTTATTGAATTAAAATTAATACATTATTATTTAGGGAATTTGAGCGCAACGCAAAGGCACAACTGGAATGCAATATTGCCTTCCTGAAGGAATATCCAGAGATGCTAAGCGGCAAGAATACTCCTGCACATCCGCGCCATATAGAAGAAAAAATTTACTTTAGCGCCAACTCTCTGATCTACATCAAAATTTCACCACCGACAAAAGCTTTTGCGCTGAGTTCAAAAAGTTGTTTTTCCCCCCGCGGTCGGTCCAACTTCTTGCGATATAGGCATTTAAAGCTTGAGTGTATAATCGTTCGTATGTCTGGGATTTATAATCCGATCTGCTTGAAATGGGAATCATTACAAAGGTCTTTCTAAGCTCTATAAATCAGTGCATAAACATATTTATTTTTATTAGTCCATAGGGGAGCTAATTAATAAAACTTTTTTTAACCTCACTTTTCTGCTAAAAATTTTTTTTTTTTTAAATTGCCCTATTATACATATTTTTTGTCAGGTTCCGATAATACACAAGACCTTAGCCTTTGTAAAGGTATATTACTCAATATCCCTTGAAAGACCGGAGATATTTACATTTAAAGTTTTGTATCTTTCTAACACAAAATCAAGTTCCTTCTTCTTTCTGCTGCATTTCCATAGGACAAAATAACAAAAGTCCTTCCTTCATTTAATTATGTCCTCTTGTCGTTTTGGTACAAAATATATTATTATTTTTCCCGTATATATACAGTTTTATTGTTTACTTGCAGAATATATAAAATGATTTTGTATCAACTTTCCGGCAAATAAAACAGCTGTCACGCGCTGTTACCTCCTCTTTGGCAGGTAACAATTTTTGTTACTTTTGTCACCAAAAAAATGTGTCAGAATACCGATTTGCGACAATTGTCACTCACATTGCAGTCAAATAGTAACCGTGGTGAATTTTGTAACCCTGCCAGAATAGGGCTGTAAAGCTGTTATCCAAGTTAGCGTAGGGCTTGAATCGAACTAGTTTTGTTTTACTAGAATTGACAGCTAGTTTATTAAGTCTAAAATACTCAAACAATAAGGAACAATCTCTTTCGATTGCAGTTTTTAAAACTAGGTCAACTTTGTAAGGATAGAATAGGTAGATGTCGTCAGCAAACACAACCATACGTCCAGCAAGTTCAAGATCACTTAAATCATTTAAGAAAATTTTAAATAATAAAGGTCCCAAACAACTACCTTGGGGAACTCCACATGTTACTTCCTCCATTCGGCTTTTAGCATCAGATATTTGTACATATTGCTTCCAATTTGTTAGATAGCTTCTAAAAAGCAGCAGCTCACTTCCCTGAATTCCATATTTTGACAATTTCTGTAATAATATTTCGTGGTCTACAATATCAAAAGCTTTTGATAGATATAAAAATAAACCACCAATGCCTACCTGTCCCTGATCCAACCCGTTGCAAATAAAATTTACTACGTTTACAATCGCTTCTTCTGTACCACAACCTTTCCTAAAACCAAACTGGTACTTATATATAAAACTGTTGCTGTCAAAATAATCCTGCAATTTTCCATGTATAATTTTTTCATAACTTTTGTCAACCACGGGCAGAACAGCAATGGGCCGAAGTGCATTGTTCACTTTAGGAATTGGGATTATTTTATTAATTTTCAAGCTGTCCGGATATTTAGCTGTAGTTATAATCATATTTAAAATAGAGGTTAATATCCCTGATAACTGCTCCTGACATTCTATAAAAACTGTCGGTATTAAATTATCATACCCGGCAGATTTGTTGAGCTTTAGGCTTTTGATAATCGATATTATTTCGTCCTCAACAATTGTAGAAAGAGAGAATCTTTCCAGTTTTTGTGCCAGCGTTGTGAAGAAGTTCCAATCATGATCCGCGCATACAGAAATACTACTTCTTATGACTCGTATGGAATTAACGAAATTCATACTAAGTGCATCAGCCTTATCTTGAGCGGTCACAATTTTTTGTCCTGTATGTGATATAATCACAACGTCTTTCGTTATATTACGCCCAAGAGTATTATTTAAAAATCGCCACCCCCTTTTTGGGTAGTTACCTACAGAATTTAAATTATCGAAGTAAAAGTTTATTCTCGACATCCTGTTAGCAACTTTTACAATTTTATCTAAAAATGCTAGAAGTCCATCGAATTTCTTACTTTTAGTTTTAAGGCGCTGTTTAAGCAACTTTTCCTTGTATATAATTATATTTTGAAGGGTTTCATTAATCCAAGGAGTTATTTTAAATCTTAGCAACTCTTTACGTTTTCTCTCGGAAGTTGCATCCACAACTACATAAGTAATTGTTGAAATAATTTTCTCAGCGTAATCGGTTGTATTTTGTGTACTTAACGACAAATTTTTTTCTCGTAAAGACGTTCTTACTCTATTATAATCACAAACGAATTTTATTTTTTCAATGTACTCTCGTGGCTTGAAACTGCTTCTAATTTTACAAGAAATTATATTATGATCTGTTAAATGGCATTCAACAGAATCAGTAACAATGCAATTAATAATATTGCTAAAGACATGATCAATACAAGCATTGCTCGAAGGTCTTGTTACAAGATCATGACAATTATAACAATCAACATTCAAAAATAAGTCTTTTAAATCATTAAAAAGGCTACAACGATTCAAGTCTATGTTAGAATTACCAAGAACTATTAACGGACCATACGCTAGATTACTTGTGGGCTCTTCAATTATAGACAAAAAATTTTCTACAGAGCATTTCTGTGTACGGTAATAAGTCCTCAACTTTAAAGGTTTATTATTCATTTTAAAGTTTTCCAACGAAATAGCAATATATTCAACAAAGTTGTCAGATTTAGAAAATTCTACAGAAAACTTTAAATATTCACTGATGTACCATGAAGTACCACCGTAACTATCTTCTCTACAGCAGTGTACGCACGAATAACCTGGAATATTATAAAGCTGTGTTAATTCATTCTGAAACCATGTTTCTTGAATCGCAATAATATTTGGTAGCTGTGACATATTAAAAATGAGTGATTTAATTTTATTAAACTTTACTAATGAAGAAACGCTTCTTATGTTTACAGAAATTATGTTAAAAAAACTAAAAGGTAAATTTAAAATTACTTGACATTAAAGAATAAGAAAAATATATTTAATCAAACCAAAAATACAATTTAAAAGAATAAAATTAAAATACAATTAAAAAAAAATCCAATGAGTGTTCGAACTCACGGGCGATGTGTTAACACCTTTTTGCTACACGGTACCTGTTCGATTTCTATGAACACATTCGTAAATGTTACATTCATTGGAAATTAAAAAACAGCATACAATCATATGATGACGTAACAGTTAAATAATATTAATATTTACAATTATTTCAAGACCCAGTGCAAGCACATGTGTCATTATTTTCTTGCTCAATACTTTTTGTTTTATTCCCACAAAAGTCAAAGAATGCAAAGCAACAGACACTTGTGTATACATACATACATTGTTATATTCGTACATACGCTACACAAGTTTACAAAATTGTTGTTGCTCTCTTGCTATCTCATTTTTATATACATATAATACGTCATTACTCTCTTTGCTCTGAGAGTGCTCCGCACCCACATTTTATTGGACTTACCTTTCACAATAATAAAAGAACAACAACACCAACAACAACTACTACTACTACTACTGATATGTTGGTGATTTATTTGTGCTTGCTGTGGCGTGGAGTGTTTGTGTGGTTGGTATGTGTAGGGGGGGTACCTAAAAGAAAAACTGTTAAGGGAATGCAAAGAGTGGCGTGGGTGAGTTTAAATTGTCATGGTGGAGGGTATATAAGCTTCGGCCCGGCCGAACTTAACACCGTTTCTACTTGTTTTTGTATACACCGGGCAATGCTGAACATCAAATGACTCGCTTTGTTTGGCCATAGCAACAACAACGAAACAACCAAACACAAAACATCACACATATGTATGTACTTTGTCCGAAGTAGCTGACGTATACGTGTGTCACATAACCACATGTTTGCCATATCAACAGCAACGAAACAGCCAAACCCAGCGGGCAAAAAACCGAGCCTTAGCGAGTGTTACGCTAAATGCTCGGAAACGGGCTCAGAAGCGAGTATTTACCGGACCAAAACCGGGGGAGAAATTAAACTCGCCCAAATATTCGCAAACTGGTTTAAAAACGGGTGCTAAACGGACGAAAAGAGAGAAACATTGTTGTCGTTGTGTCGTGCGCCAAACAGAGGCACACACGTGCAGGCACACGACACAACTACAAAGTTTTGGCTATTGCATTTTGTTTTATTTTTCGTGTTGTTCTCGCAAAAGATATTGCAAAAGTCTCGCAAACGAATCTCTTGCAAGACATCGTAAACGAAACTTTTACTGCCACAAACTGAGCGACTGATGATTCATTTTCCGATCGTTTTCGGATCTGTTTTCGAGAGTTTTACCCGCAAAAGTTTCGCGTAACTCTCGTATTCGATATCGTATACGAAGTTTTGGTCCGCTGGGAACACACAACATCACACATACTTTGTACGAAGTAGCTGACGTATTAGTGTGAGTGTGTCACCATACCGTCGACTGCGCAAGCCCATGGGCTTGCAAATGAAATTTTGCGTGGCTATGCTTTATATCTCCGTTCGACGACAGCAACAGACACATGTACATACATACATTATTATGTTAATACATACGCTATAGACACAATTTCGTTTGTCTCACCCCTGCCACACCACTCTTTCATTGCTCTCTTGCTCGCTCATTTTTGTTTAACACGTCATTATTCTCTTTCGCAGTCGCAGAAAATCTGGTTTTAGCAGCAGCATAAAATCTGGTTTGACTTTGATAGATTTAGTCCCTATACGCCGCTATAGGTGTTAACACATCAAAAAAATAAATAAAAAAAATGGAACTTTACTTAATTGTATAGTAATAAAGAACATACGAATTAAGAATGACAACATCTTCCCAAAATAGGGTTTCAAATATTGACAACCAGTATAGTAGTACTAGCCGGACAAACCCACCCACATCTTAGATTAGATTAGGTAGAAGTTGCTATCACCATTGAGGCACTTATGGCCAGTTTTTCAGTCAGTGGTGATCTTCGGTACATAATTAAATTGTGGTTAAGCATCTAATTGTGATTTCAGTCAGTGTTTTAACCACCCAATGTTGGTTAGTTAACTTGTAGTCAGAACCATATGATGCGAAATGCAAGAGTGTATAAAATACATATTTCTGTTCTGAGCATTTCTATACATACTTTGAGCCTAGATCGTTAAATTGTTGCGCCTACATAGTTTTTTATAAAATTTTGTTAAAATTACTTCGATTTTATGCATTTATTTCTTATTTCATATAATTCCATTTCGGTTGTTCCTCTTTGTTGTTTTGGGGTTTATCCCAAAACAGATGTTTTTCCAATAAGAATCAATGACGATCAAGAAATAGATGACCAGAAGATGTGCGCAATTAGGCAACCCTCGTAAATGAGAACCAAAAAGTGGCAACAATTCACTCAAATGCATTTCTCTCTCGCGTCATATCTTGAGTCTTTCATACTTTTTGCATAGTTTATGTTGTAATTTTACTCAAAAACGATGTACAAGTAGACAGTCAAAATTTCTCTTCACTCAAATGCCAACAAACAAAACGAGTGAAACCCTAGTACTTCTCTACTCTCTCTCTTACTCTCTTCATTGAATATTTCAATACACGAGCAGCTTTTTGATAGTGTTATTGTATATAACTATACAACTTCCAACCTTGTTGAAGTAAAGTTACATAAAGTATGCAAAAAGTATGAAATAAGCAAGATATGACGCGAGAGAGAAATGCGTTTGAGTGAACTCCTAGCACTTTCTGGTTCTCTTTTACCAGGGTTGCCAAGTGGCGCACATCTTCTGGTCGTCTAATTCTAAATCGTCTTTGTTTTACTTCAACATGGTTGGAATTTGTGTAGTTATAACCAAAAGATGCTCGTGTTTTGAGATATATAATGAATAGAGTAAGGGAGAGATCAGAGCGGATGAAAAACACCTGGGATTAAGTGATTGATTAATGTAATTAATATTTCACTCGGTTTGTTTGTTGGCATTCGAATGTAGAGAAATTTTTAAAGTCTACTTTAGTATATCGTTTTTGTAAGAATACAAGGGTTGCCATATTCGTTAACAATATGACGGCTTACATAAACTCGCCACTGTGAATAAAATGTAAAGTTACCTTCTAATTAACTTTCTATGACGATTAAGTAATCCAATAGTTAACTTATATAAATAAATGGTTTCCCATTACATGCCGTGAAGGAATTGGGGAGAGATTCTCACAACCAGTGAGCTGAGCGCTTTCTAGTTTTATACTCACTGATTGGGAACTACTGTTTTTACATCGATTCCGAACGGTATTTTGAGAAGCTTTTTCATGGCTAAATACTAAATAATACGCCGCCGAAAAACTTGTAGGTGGTCGGAGCACTGATCGAACCCAGAATCTCATGTACAAAATGCGCGCACACTAACAATTGCACCACCGACGGCCCCAAATAGGTATCTATCCACTTAAAAACTGGCCATTAGTTCAATGACAACCATTGTGATTCCACGAGACGTCATTCTCCGTCCCCATCGTTGAACCTGCTAATTTAACTGTTTGGTTAATAGGAAATCCAGCCATATGATACCCCATCCAGAAGTTACCGGGTTTGGCTGAAGAAGAGACATACATTAATCACTGGCGAACCAGTTATCTCTCTGCGAAAAGGCCCTGAGTTCATTTAGCCTCACTCCTTGAATATCTGCTACATCCAACATGAATTAAGATCATAGATATTGTCTCCTACTCACACAAAAGTCAGGACAGTAGCATAGTAGCATATTCAATGCTCTGGTCCTCCTCTTTATCCTTACAGCATCTGCAGCAATCATAATCTGAGATTCCAAGTCTAGACACGTCTCTGCCTATTAAACAGTGCCCAGTCATCACAGCTACTAGCACAGAGATATCTTGTCTAGGATTGGATATCAAGGGTAACGTTCGATGTAGGTCATAACTTGGCCATACTTGCCTGGTGATGTTGTATTTTGTGCCTCCAGAACATCTATCATTCGCATGTCTTAGAGCTTGCATGCCGAAAGGAGCACACACGCTGAACACATTGTATTATTTTGTTGTTTGGATGCAAATATAATGTGTTTGTAGCTTGTCGCAAATATAGTATAATTGTGTCCAACCACATTGTGTTTGCTATTCAATATAACATGTTTATGACACAATGATTAATACGTTATAAAAAATTTGTTGGTGAACCAAATTTGGCTTTGTTTGTTGAAAACTGCTGAAAACGAAAACGTGACACACAGTAAAGATACAAACAGCGGCAGATCTTCAATTCTCGGAAATAATACTTGCAAACAAGTACATGGTTCCTGCAATATATTGCTGGAGTCGATACTTTTCACCGTACCTGTGCAACAGGAAAGGTCGTCCTTAATTTCGCCAGCACATCCGCTCTCTGGTTCCCTGGAATTTTCTTGTGCCCTGGCATTCATATAAGGCGGGTTTCGAACTACTTCACCATCTCATTCAGAGATGTGTGGTAGTTGTTGGCAGTTATTGAAGTCAGGAATACAGATTGCTGAGATTTTATGTCAGCCTGGCTGTCAGTGTAGATGTTGATACCCTCATGGCAATTTTTCTGATTGCCCTGACTTCTGCATGAAATACTCTACTACCAGGCTGCCTTTGTATAAGTTCTAGACTCAAAACTTTAGAATATAGTCCAAAACATGCTTTGACATCTACTTATACACCAGTTGCAATTGAAATTTGATCAAAATCAATTGAAATTTAAAAATTCTATTTGAAATTTCAAATGCATCAATTGAAATTCTATTTGAAATTTGAAATACCTCAATTGAAATTTAAAAAAACATCAATTGAAATTTAAAACACATCAATTCAAATGTAAAATACATCAATTGATATTGAACATAAAATAATAATAATAACCGCTAATACATAAAAGCGGTTAATAATTTTTAAATTTCAAGTGACGAATTTTAAATTACAATTGATGCCTTTCACATTTCATTTGATGTCTTTTATATTTCAATTGATGTATTGCAAATTTTAATTGATGTGCTTTATACTTCAATTGATGTATTTTAAATTTCAATTGATGTGTTTTACATTTCAATTGACGTCTTTCAAATTTCAATTGATGTTTTTGAAATTTCAATTGATGTTTTTTAAATCTCCATTGATGTATTTCAAATGGAATTTTTAAATTTCTATTGATGTATTTCAAATATCAAGTATAATTTTCAAATTTCAATTGATATTTTTCAAAACTAAATTGATATTTTCCAAATTTCAATTGGAAATGTTGTAATTTGAAGCCTTCAGTGTAGAATTATAAATACCTTATATTACCTAGTATGCGCCTCTTCCAGTCCTACCTGTCCGGGATATGAGTGGATAAGTTTATTTTAAAGAAGATGCATATGTCATTCAATCCACCTCCACCGTGGAGTGCCGCAGATCCCTTAAAATCGTTCCATAACCAAGTTGACTGGTGATCCATTCCGTTGGAATGGATTTGTCATTTGCCTTCCCATCAAATCTGGTGGTAACAGGTAAAGGATAAAACCATCGGTAGGGATTGGGCGTTGGGCACCTGTTATACACACCATAGGGTCACTGAGAATCACATCTAGATATTTTGCATTATACCTTAACCAAATTTTTCTACCACATATGTATATACACTGTCTGAATGTACGGAGCCTTCTGCTTCCTGATAAGGAGTTTCTCCAGATTTACACCCAGCGTTTAACCATGGCTCACTTAGGCCGTCTCCTGTTTAAGTGTTGGATCACATTTCGGCATGTGGGTATTTTCCCTGTACTGCTAAGACCAGGTCCTCAGCGTGTGATATTACATGTGCAATCTATAGGTCTACTCTCAAGCAAAACACTATTCAGTGCTAAATTCCAAAGAAGTGACGATAAGACTTCCCTTTGGGGGCTCCTCTGTCCAAATTTCGGGATAAACTTGTGTGACCCAGGAACGAGGTTATGTGACTTCAAGCAAGTAATATATATATTATATTCATGATCCCCCGGTCATCATAAAGTGGCGATTAAAGGCCCGTTCACAATGATAGCAACAAATTCAACAGTCGTAAGTTCGAAAAAACAGCTGACTGGCAACATTGTTTACATTATACAGCAGTATACATATTTGGGGATTGAAAACCATGGAGAATTGCAATACAAACGAAAAAGCAAACAGTACAAAATAGACAAATTAAATGTGAGACAGGGACCTCAGATTTGTACCACTACCCGGAGCAAAAAGTATTAAGTGCTTTTCTTTAGAAAACTTTTCACATTTTTCTATAGAAAAGTTGTCAAATATGCTTTAAAATTTTTCTTTAGAAATGTTTTAAAATTTTTCTATAGAAAAATTGTAAAATTTTATAGAAATCTTTTAAAATTAAAATTAATTCTATAGAAATTTTTTGAAATTTTTCTATAGAAATGTTCTCAAATTTTTCTATAGAAAAGTTTTAAAATTGTTCTATAGAAATGTTTTAAAATTTATCTATAGAAATCTTCTCAAATTTTTCTATAGAAATATTCTCAAATTTTTCTATTGAAAAGTTTTAAAATTTTAAAAATGAAATATTTAAAAATTTTTCGATAGAAATATTTTCAAATTTTTCTTTAGAAATGTTTTCAAATTTTTCTATAGAAATGTTTTCAAATTTTTCTATAGAAATATTTAGAAACTTATGTTCCATAATATGTCATGGCCTTGGACGGTTTCGATAAACCTGAAAATGTCAGCTTTTTTTAAACTTTTTTCTTTTGTTTATTAATAAAATTGGCGCGAACTACACTTACTACAAACAACTACACATTTCACATTTGCATCAGCTGATTTGTTCGAAAGCCAGCGACAGTGTTGTATTCTTGGTAATAAATTATAATTATATGTGAAATTATTGTTATTGGCAGATTCTACAGATAATATTATTTATTAAAATGTTTGTTTTGATACAAAATGTTTACATTTTCATTCATACTTTCAAGTGTTAAAACAAAATTCGAAGTAGAGCGCCCCTAGCGGTCAGTAGAATAAACTGATTCGAACAAATTCCAATTTGAAGTAGAAGTAGAACCTACTTCTATGGCAAATTTGTATTCCAATTTCACGAAAAACATGAGAGGGCATTATATGCAATACTGTGAGTGGGAACGAGGCTTGAATTACAAATTCGTTGCTGCCATTGTGAACGCTACTTAAATAAAACAATTGGTGTTCCATAACATCCTATGAAGGGATTGGGGAGAGATTGTCACAATCAGTGAGATGTGCGCTTTCTAGTTTTTACACTCACTGATTGGGACCTGCAGTTTCACTCCGGTTCCGAACGGTATTTTGAGAATCTTTTTCATGACTAAGTGCTCGACAGTGTCGCCATCACTAAGCGAGGTGACCGTCGTCGAAAGAAATGCAAGGTGTTCTGAGCAGGGATCAAAGCACCTCTCTTATGTACAAGAGCCACACACACACTACACATTGCACCACCGACGGCCACAGCGAAGAGGCGTAATGCAGATCGAATCAAACCGCATTCACAATGCAAGCGACAGTTTCGTTTCTCATGCCAACTCGTTCTCACACACAGAATTTCACACAATGTCTTTTCGGTCTTTTTTACAAAACTGTAACGCAATTTGTCGCCGAAGTTGGTCTATTACTACTGGAGCAACATATTTGTTCGAATAAATAATATACTATTAAGCGGTAGATGGCGCTTTACTTCGAATTTCATTTTCAAACTTAAAAACATCAATGAAATTTTAAACCATTTGTGTTAAAAGATGCCTTATAAAACGTAATTTTATCTGTAGAATCTTTTAATAGCAAATAAAGGGTTTTTCAACAGAGACGCTACTAAAGTAAATCGATAGGGACAGCAAACGACGCCATATTTTTTCCCGACATTTCTCTTCAGTAAGGTTTGCCATTTCATCATGGAAAGATATACGAGCCAACAACGAGTCGAAATTATTAAAATTTACTACCGAAATTTGGAGTCAGTGGCCTCAACTTTAAGACCGCTACGTCCAATTTATGGTCGTCAGCGATGAGGCTCATTTCTGGCTGAATGGCTTCGTCAATAAGCAAAATATGCGTTGTTGGCCAGACAGCAATCCACGCGTAATCCATGAGTCATCATTACATCCCGAAAAAATTACGGTTTGGTGCGGTTTATGGGCCGACGGCGTCATTGGGCCGTACTTCTTCCGTGATGATCAAGACCGGCACATTACTGTGAATGCGAATCGCTACCGTTCAATGATAACCGAATATTTTGGCCCCAATTGGATAATATGGACTTGGAGGACATGTGGTTCCAACAGGACGGTGCCACAAGCCACACAGCGAATGCCACAATCAATTTATTGGAAACCAAGTTTGGTGAACGTGTTATCTCACGAAATGGCCCAGTCGATTGGCCGCCTCGGTAGTGCGATTTGATGCCGTTAGATTATTTACTGTTGGGATACGTCAAGTCTATGGTCTATGCCAACCACCCAGCGACGATTGATGAACTTCGTAGGAATATCGAACGTGAAATTACAGCAGTATCGGCCGATTTTTGCTTGAAAACCGTCGAAAATTGGGTTCAGCGTCTGGACTTCTGCAAGCGTGCCCGTGGTGGCCATGCAAAAGAAATCGAGTTCCATACATAATGGAAAAACCCTTTATAACGTGAACTATGCAATACATCCAGTTATATTGTATTTTACTATTTGGTTTTTTGTAACCTTGTTTATAAAGTTAAAAAGGTTTATAATGAAAAATAAATTTAACTTAAATCGCTATTTTACAGTTTTACATTTTATTACAATATATATTTGACACGATTTGAAATAAATACATTTGTTAAATAGAACACTATATGAGATTTTTTTCGAGTATAGTACTACAATTTATAACATCCATTTTATTATCAACGAGAAGACAGATAGAGAAAGAATTGAAATAAAAATTTTAATTGCCTGAATAAATTTCGAACGGGTAAAAGGGAGACCTTTTTTTATCGAGTTTGAAGTAACATAAATTGTACTTCAATAAAGGTGAGACACAACTACAGGACTACAATCAACTGAAATTCTACGAAGGAGATTTAAACATTTAAAACAACAGCAAACAGTAGTCGCTGGCGCTCAATACTTGGATACTCCTAGGCATAAATATTTGATGGTCGCAGAGAGAAAAGTGTAACAGAATTTCTTAAATATACTTGTAATAACATTTCAGTCAGCATATGAATACACTATTTAACCAATATTGTCACAAAACTTCATTATACTTTAGGCCCAAATACACTGTCCCAGACAGTCGCTGAAGGTGCAGTGTTATATGGTCATAGACAATAAAGCCATATGACCTTATTTCGCACACATTGAGAAACAAGGCCATATGGCTTTATATTGAAGCATTTATTGTCTCTTTTCGATGACCGAAATTTCAACTTTTCTCTAGTACTGCAGTTTGTTTAACGACTCATGAAACGAAAGAGAGTAGCGGGACTAGCTACTCATCAAGACTCCTCCACTACAGGCTATAGCAGTAGAACAGCTGATCCAATTCTAAGGACTAAGGAACCCAAACATTGAGCCCAAATTGTAGTGCCATTATCAAGGATGGTAGCTCTTATATTTTGTTAATTATAAAAAAAAATTATAATTTATCCATTTGCTAACTGAATTATTATTATTTTTGTAAATAAATGAAATCAAATTCACTAGATAAATATCACGCAAAATATATTAAAAGTGCAATAATGCCATATTGACTTTATTTCACTTCGTCTGTGGTAATAAAGCCATATGCCCTTATTTTTCAATGTGGTGAGAAATAAGACCATATGGCTTTATTGCATATGGCGTTATAACACTGCACCGTCGCTGGATGTTTGTTGAAAAATATCGGAAAATATATTTTTCCAATTGAAGGGAATCGTCGGAAAATTTAGTTGTCAATGCCAGAACAGTTCACAAAACTAGTGGGAAAAAACCATCTGTACTGTAATACTGCCCTGAAAGCAGAGGGAATAGTAACTATGTAACCGGTGACACAAAAAACTCCCCGATGTTGTTTTGCTATATCTTCAAAATGGAGCGATATAATTTCATATCTTTTTTAAAGTATTTATTAGAACTATTAATTTTTCTATTAAGTTTTTCATTCATTATCCGGTTCAAGATAATTTATTCCCATTAAAATAATTTTTAATAGAAAAAGTTTATAAAAGAAGAAGTCAAACTGATTAGTTCTGTGGATGAGTGGGAATATAGCGATTTCGATGCCCATGTCATCGGCTCCCTTCTCCTCAAGTATTTAGGTATATCGCCACACTTTATAGAAGGGGTAAGAAATTCTCAAAATTAACGAGAATTGTTTCAACAACACATACTAGTGCGAAAACATCCAAAACAATACTCTACCGAAATCATCATCATCTTAAGTTTTGAAGATGACATCGGTCAAGTGGGCGCCGCCTTTGTTGATTACCATTTAGGGAATTTTTATCATTCTGATGAGGACATCCTGTGTCTTACTTAACTTGGGATACCAGCAAAATTTATTCACCTCTGCAGAATATCGCTGACCAACAGCAAATCAGTAGTGAAGTAGGACAAGACCTCACCGTATCAATCTGCACCAGGGAATGACTTACATTGGGTGATACACTTTCGTGCAATCTCTTCAACATCTTAGTAGAAATAATAATGAGAAAAGTACAGTAAATATGAACATGTCTATCAACATAAAAATCTAAATGCTGCTCGCGTACGCTGACGACATTGACATTATTGGGCGAATCTGCAGTATTTTCAAGAATCGAAAAAGAATCAACGAATATGGGTCTTGCTGTTAATGAGCACAAGACAAAATTGGTGGTGGCGATGACTAGTATACATGTTTGATAGATTAATTTCTCATACATTAACCAAAAACTAACAAAATCGGTCATACAAATTCAAATAAAACATAACTTACACTAGCCCGGTCATCGAAAATGCTATACCACGGAAAGATACAACTCTGTGATATAGATTAATAAACTCACCTCAAAGCACTGCAACAAATGCGAGAATGTATGAGGGAAAGAAGAACATGGTGGAAAAATTCTGTCTGTTCTTGTTGTTGGAATTATAGGCCTTTCAGTGTATGTTGATACTTAGGGTTCTTCGATCAATACTAATTCGCACATGTGAATTGCAGAATTGAGTTTGTATATATACGACTGATGATCAGCCGATGGTATCAAATCAGGTACAGTAGTTAGGCATCTTATGATGAACTTGTCACGGAGTTCGAAACTAGTCATGCCAGTGAGTGTGCTTAACTGAATTGTCTATTACTCGTATTTCCAAAAAAAACCAACCATTTTTTGATTAGAAAAAATGTTTATGACTTGTAAGCTTGTAGTATGAATTTCTCATACATTAACCAAATCTAAAAAAAATAGGTGATACGATACAAACTCAAATTCAAATAAAACCTTTCCAAACAAGTTTTCTCGCACTGTGAAGATTTTCCCTTTTCGCCCCTTGTTTTTTTACCAACATTCACGCGATTAGCCACATTCCTAGTCATCCCAAACGTTTTTCCTCGCATTTTAAGTTTAACCATTTTCTCCCACCTTTTTAACATGGTCCCAAACGATTTGTTCCCTATCGCACGCTGTGGGATGGAGGCTAAATGCAAAAATTGTAAACAACTTTTTTTTAACTACTGGATTACAACCCATTATTATCAACTACATTGGGTACTTTTGGTTCGGTTTGGTTTAAAGGCAAGTTTTCTAGGTGGAGCCCTGTTTATTACATATTGTAGTTTTGAACCCAATAAAAAGTAAATTTAGAAACGCCAAAGTGCAAGACTGGCAAATCCATGAAATACAACCCTGAGCATGGAATTACATTTGACAGCAGACTTACTCTTACCCTTGTACTTTTGGTTTGGTTTGTGTCTAGACTAACAGATGGGGGGATATTTCTTAATTAAAGGGAAATTTTCTAGGTGGAGCCTGTTTATTACATATTGTAGTTTTGAACCGAATAAAAAGTAAATTTAGAAAAGCCAAAGAGAAAAAAGTTTAAACAAATAAAATTTTCTTAAATACGTGAGTTTCCTTAAAAAAAAACGAAATTTGTTCAAAAACAATACCTATTGATATTCTTAAACAGAGTACCTTTTCGTAAAAAAACACCTTATCTTAAAGAACTATCTTTGCTTAAAAAAGTGAATTTCTCACAAAAACTACATTTTCTTAAAAAAATTAATTTTTTTAAATAAATTCCTTTTGTTAAAAAAGTACATTATCTTACAACAAATTGCCGTTTCTTAAAGAACTACATTTTCTTTAAAGAGTAGCTTTCATGTAAAACAAAATAACTTTTCTTGAGATAAGTACCTACTCTTAAAATTGTACCTGTTCTTGAAAAAAGGACCAATTCCAAAACAAATTACCAGATCTTAAAAAACCCTTTTCTTAAAACAAAAAATACCTCCTCTTAAAAAATAACTTTTCTTACAAAAATTCCATTTCTTAAAAGTACCATTTCTTAAAAATAAAATAATACCATTTCCTTTCTTTTCTTTTCTTGAGATAAGTAGCATTTCTGAAAATAAGTAAATTTTCTTAAAAAATAACCTTTTCCTAAAAAGAGTACCACTTCTTTAAAAAGTAGCTGTTCTTAAAAAAAGTACTTCTTTGTAAAAGAAAATTTCATAGTCTTATGGCTTTTTCTTACAGAGAGTACTTCTTTTAAAAATAGTACATTTTCTTAGAAAAAACATTAGCTTTTAATAACAGAAGTACCTCTCTTTAAAGAAAGGGCCTTTTCGGGAAAATATAATACATATTCTTACAAAAAGGACCTAAAATATACTTTTTATAAAAAAAAAACATTCAATAAATAAAAAATTTCTTAAAAAAGGTTCAACAATTTACAAAAAATATCTTTTCATAAAGATCTATTTAAATTATCGTATTTTTCGACGGGCGCCTTAGGCGTGTTGGAACTAACTAGTACATAATATATAGCGAAAATAACTTCGTTCCAACCGGGTGTCCCCTGATACCTCATGTAATTTTTCTCCCAAGTGTTACTCCTTTTGCTTTCTTTTTACACACATTCTCAATTTTTGCAAACATTCCTAATATGTCCAAACGATTTCTCTTGCATTTTAAGGCATTACCCCCTTTGCCCCCTTTTGAATAAATTGTTTACTAAATAAAAAAGAAGGGAAAGGAAATAAGGGAAAGTAAGAGGTTTTATGAAACATTATTCATAATTTTAATGAATTTAGTTAGTCTTTGTTTGCTTTTTCATGAAAAAGTTCATTACGAAGATGTAATTTTTTTTATTAATAATATGTACCTTTTATTTTGAGGGTCGGTCGTACTGTAGAAATTGAACTATTCCAAAGATGATAGAACCACCATAGATTATACTGTGTTTAATTTTTGAAGTCATGGAAATATAACCATATACGGACACCATTACGTGATAAAAGGCAAAAAAAAAGACCCGTGTCTCCCAGTTTTGCCGAAAGTCATGCACTTTTTTTTATGGGCCCCCAAAGATTTGGGGCCTCGGTGTCAATTTTGCAAAAAAGTGATAATTTTGTAAGGTTCATATCTTGCAAACCGTTCGGAATTTTGATTTATTTACTCTTGTCATAAAAAACAAAAATTGTGAACATATAAAATCAAACAATCTTCATCTTCAAGGTCAAAATCGCAAAAAAAAAACTTTAAAAAATTCAATTTTTTTACCTTTCCTACCCTGTTCAGGTCCATAGGTAGCAAACCGTTCAAAATTCAAGGAAACAATCAAGGAAACCAGAAGCATGTACCTAAGATTTCAATAAACAACTTTCTGGAACATATGAACATCCTAGGAATGATTCTTATATTGTGTGCTGCGTCCTTTGTTGCGTGTGCTGAGCTTGCTCCTGCGGTCGGTGAGATAGCATAGTCTCTCAATGTTGAAGTAAACGGTGTTAAGAATCATTCCTAGGAAGTTCATATGTTCTAGAAAGTTGTTTATTGAGTCCTTAGGTAAATTCTTGTAGTTAATTTTTCCTTGATTTTTTAACCTGAACAGAGGAAAAAAGGTAAAAAAAATCTAATTTTTTTAAAGTTTTTTTGACCTTGAAGGTGAAGTTATTTTGATTTTATGTGTTGACAATTGTTATTCTTTATAACAAGAGGTACAACTTTCCCTCAGAGAGTAAATCCAAATTCCAAACGGTTTGAAAGATATGAGCCTGACAAAATGGTCACTTTTATGCAAAAATTACACCGAGGCCCCATAACAAAAAAAGTGCATGATTTTGGGCAAAAACTCCGTGTCCGTATGTTGTTATATTTTTTTGAGTTGCACTGTTTTATTCACCATTTTCACCAAAGGGCAAAGGCTGTGTCCATGCGATAATTTTTCACTCGGATACTCCCAAATCACTCAAAAATCATTTAATTATATAATAAAAAGAGCTATCGCTTTTCATATTTTTTGCAAATGAAAAATACAAAAAAACGTAGTTAAATATTTCTTTCAATAGTTTTTTGTTTTCAGGGAATTTTTCCCATTTCCAACTTATCAGCGCCATCTTGAACATTTCCCTTGACTTTAAAATCCACCTCTTATATTTCACCATCTATGGTATTTCTATCATCTTTGACTATTCTTTATGAAATGTCTTTAATAAATGCACAATAAATGTATTACCTGCGGCAAAAAAAAACTGTGTTGTTGTAGCAACGCAACAACGAATAGTCAAACCAGTAATATATTTCAGTTGGGTGAACCGACTAGTGACTATATTCAATAGCAGTTTGACAGTGCGCTAAATATTATTTAATACCCAAATTAGTTAGGATCCTAAATGGTGTTGGGGAATTTTTTGGACTAACAACCAATTGTCCTCCCAATATTTATAAGCGGGGTATAAAAATGGGCATGGCGAGTTGCTACCAAAATTTTGATCAATACCAAATTTTATTAGGATCAGTTGTGATTTATTGGAGATAACGAGTAGGCAAACCGGAAATAGACCCAACTTTTGTATGGGAGGTACGAAACTGGGCATGGCACAGTAGTCAGTTATTAATTACACGGTAGCATATTTGTTAAGATACACAGTACCGAATTTTGTTAAGATCGGTTGTAGTTTACGTGAGTTTGGTTCGGTTTTGCGGGGCTCGTGCCGAACAACCAGACGGCCAAACAGCTTTTGTATTGGAGGTACCAAAATGGGCGTGGCAAAATCTCTCTTGTTTTAATCGGTGGTTGGCGTTTGATGACGTGAAGCCTTATACCCAATTTCATTAAGGTCGGAAGTGTTGTACGTGATTTATCGGATTGACAACCCGGACGAAGACCCAATTTTGTATGGGAGTTACAATTTTGTAATGGGCGTGACAATCTCGCCCATTTCCTACAGTTAAGTAGAAATTTACATATTATTAACCAATCACATCTAATCACATCTATCAGAAGAATGGTTTGGAAGAAATATGATTTTGTCCTAAATGTGTCGATTTGTATGGGAGGTACCAGAGGGGGCGTGGTCAAAACGCCCGTTTTCAATCCCGAACTAACTTTCTACAAATAATAGTCATTGACAAAATTTCATTGTGATCTGCAGAGTTCGTATTTACCCAACCCCCATGTGTAACCCATACAAATCGTCGTGGGGAATGTGTAATGAACGTTTACCCATTACCCACAGGGTATGGGGAAAATAATGGGTAGCTACCCAAGAAAATGGGGAAGTACCCATCTCGATTACCCATTACCCATAGGGTAATGCGGTAAATAATGGGTAGCTACCCACGACAATGGGGAATTACCCATCACGATTACCCATTACCCAGAGGGTAATGCGGAAAATAATGGGAAGTTTTCCACTGCGTTGGGTAATGGGTTACCCAGGGTAGCCCATCCACATTTTTGATCGAAAATATGAAAAAATTTTAAAAAATTTCTATATCTCGGAAACGGAGCATCCAATCGGAAAATTAACCATTTTTTATGGTTTCTAAGAGTTTTTCATAAAGTATACCCTTCGTATGAAAGATTTTTAAAAAAATCGTCAAAATAAGAAAATCCAATAGAAAACATAATTCAAATTTTAACTCCATAGGAGTCTTTTTTAAATAACCGCTAAAACTAAAAATTTTCGAATAAAAACTCCCTCATGTCTATATCTCGGAAACGGAGTGCCCAGTCGAAAAAATAAGCATTGTTTTCGGGGTTTTCATAAACTGGTCCAATTCGTCTGGAAGAAGTTTTGTCAAAATTTTGTTCAAAAAAAAAAAAATTACAAAATCCCTGAAATAAAAAAGTGGCTATAACTCGATAACGGTGCGTCCAATTGAAAAAAAAATTAAATTTGATGGATGTCTTCAATATAGCATCAGTTTTTTTTTGAAATCGCTACGATGGCGGATCAATAAGTCCGTGACTTTTTGAAAGAAACAAAGTTTTATTTTGCAAAAAAAAATTTATTTTTCAACATAATCTCCTTTTAGCTCAATACACTTAGTCCAACGTTTCTCCAATTTGTGAATACCTTCCAAAAATTTTTCGAGGTCCATAAAATAGGCATTTGTTTGATCAATACTTGCATCGTTGGAGCTAAATCTCTTTCCACCGAGCCATTTCTTTAGGTTTGGAAATAGCAAATAGTCACTGGGGGCGTAATCCGGAGAATATGGCGGATGAGGTACCAATTCGTAGCCCAATTTCAACAACTCCAAACAATCCTTTGAATTTCAACAACTCCAAACAATCCTTTGGTCAATTGAGAGCAAACGCGGCGCGGCACCCATCTTGCAGACAGCTTTCTTTAACCCAACTGATCATTTAAAACCACAATGCCATATAAAATGCCTATGGCATCAACACTCTTCGATCAGCCAACACCTCAATTGGCCGTCCATAATGTTCAGCGTCATTTGTAGTTACTTGTGCGACCACAACGAAAGTCAGTAAACCACTTCTTTACCATTGAAATCGATGGATGGTGCAGAGTTCCCATAGTATTTATCAGACTTATACTTGGTTTGATTGACGGTTGTGTTTTCGCAAAAAATAATGTCTGCTCATTAAACATTATTTTTTGCGAATTAAACACACTTTTTTCCATTTTTTAAAAAATGGACGAGGTTGTATGTTTTGGGCAGCTGGTAATCGCAAAGTAAATGACGGAACTTGCTCAAAATTTGACAGTAGTCTATTAACAGGTGGTAGTTGATGGGACCAGTGTTGCATTTCATATAAATACGAGGGAAGTTTGAAAAGTCACGTACTTATTGATTCGCCCTCGTAAAACTAAAATTTTTCAAATAAAAAAAAAAACGCCCCTATGTCTATATCTGTCTTATTTTGGCGATTTTTCTTTCTTCTTTGATTCAAATTTTACCAGTTTATGAACAACTCTTATAAACCGAAAAATTGGTTATTTTTTCGATTGGACGCTTCGTTTTCGAGATAAGGCAAATATCTTGAATGGCCAGGATGACGAATTTCATCGCAAAATCATATTCAGCCATAATTTTTGGCTCAATGGTTCGTAAATAAGCAAAATATGCGTTATTGGTTTGGTGAAATTCCACATGTGCTGCATGAATCACCACTTCATCCACAAAAAATAACGATCGTTATCGCGCCATGATTGTCGATTATTTTTGGCCCGAATTGGAAAACAAGGACTTGCACGATATGTGGTGCAGTTATTGAAGAGTAAGTTTGGTGAGGGTGTTATCTCAAGAAATGGACCAGTCAATTGACCGCCTTGTTCGTGCGATTTAACGCCTCTAGACTATTTTATTTGGGGCTACGTCAAATCGTTGGTCTATGCCAACAAGCCGACGACGCGTCGTCACGACGTTGGAAGAACTCAGAGCCAACATTGAACGCAAAATAGCGGCCGTTACGGCCGAAATGTGTGGCCGAGTCATCGAAAATTGGGTCCAACGAATCGACCGCTGCCGACGTGCCCGCGGTGGCCATATGAACGTAGTCGAGTACCATTCATAATTATTTTGGTTATATTTCATGTTGATCACAAAGTTTTGGAAACATCTGAAATGGTTTGTGTTTTATTTTAAAACAAAAGTTGTCAAGACCTTATTGGAAAACCCGAAACATGAGGGCGTTTCAGCGATTTTTTTGGAATAATTTTAGTTTTAACGATTTTTCTTTAAAAAAGTGATGCCATATTGATGACATCCGCTGGTTAAAGCTTCGTATGCAGGTAAAAAATTCAACGATTTTCTTATTTTGGCGATTTTTTAATAAAAAAATTCTTCCATACGAATTGGAGTCCTTTATGAAAAACCCTTAGATACCAACAAAAATTGCTTATTTTTTCAATTGGACTCTCTCCTTCCGAGATATATAAATTTTTTCCAATTTTTTCTATCAAAAATGGCGATGGGTTACCCTGGTTAACCCATTACCCATCGACGTAGGTAACTACCGATTATTTATCTCATTACCCATAGAGTAATGAATAATTCCCCATCATCTTGAGTAGTTACTCATTATTTTCCCCATTACCAACCATGATGTGCAATTCCCTGTCGTCGTAGATATCTACCCATTATTTTCCCCATTACCATGAGGGTAATGGGTAATCATGATGGGTAATTCCCCATTGTCGTTGGTATCTACCCATTATTTTCCCCATTGCCTGAGGGTAATGGGTAAACGATCGTTCCCCAAACGATCCCCACGGCAATAATAATGGATTACCCTGGGTAACCCAGGGAACCAATTACCCACGAAATACGAACCCTGGTGATCTGTAAAGATTTACGGCAGTTATCGTGTTAACCAGCCAGCCAGGCAATCAATCGTCTCAATCGTCTTAAAAGGTCTTAAAAAGAATCTGTTCAAAGATACTAAGGGCCTAAAATGCCATGTCCGTATTAAATGATATCTACCCCCATCCTATGGGTGAGGGTATACAAATTTACAAAAAAGCTTCAAAAATTGTCGGTTATACAAAACTTTCCATTGCAGGAATGTATAAGTAAGATATAATGTATAAGGGACATGGGACTGTACTTAGAGGTGGAAAGTTTCTGATAGCCATTCACTTGGGAGTGGCCAGAAATGATTCCTCCATTGGTCGGTCCAAGCAGCTCACTACTTCCACGCAGCAACCTGAGTGGTAATGCGATCACTGATACGTCTCAGGATTATTAGGTGACCCTGTCACTGAAGCTCGTCGAAGTAGTGGACATATTCTTCTGTCCTTTGAAGGCGGATGAGCCAACACCCCTGGCCAACGGAATTGAAGAAATCAAAATCCAGCTTCGACACACTGCATTCTGGTCAGCGTCTGATCCATAATGGGCGGCTGAAACATAATCATCCTGGCGATAGGTAAAATGCAAACCTATCCTATGGGTTTGCCTCCCGCCACCGTTATATTGGCAATGAAAATACACGATAAAAATAATGAACAAAGAAACCCCCCAACTGTTGATGACCTTCCCAAACGTTATAAGGACCATGATTTAAGGATATGTACCGGGAATGTGCGAACGCTATAAGGAACTGGTGCCACTTTCCAACTGACGGATGTCCTCGGAAAATATAAAGCTGACATCACAGCGACATCACAGCTGACATCACAGCGGTACAAGAGGCTGAGCAGAGGGAGAGTAAAAAACTGAAATGTGCAGGATGAATGGTGAATCCCGAAAGTTTTTCCGGAGGATAAGAAGATCGAATAATGGGCCTAATAATGGGCTGCCCTCCTGCAAGGACGAGAATGGGATTCTGGTGACTGAGAAGCAGTGTGTGCTCAAAATGTGGAGAGATCACTTTTCAGCACTACTCCACTCAGATTCTTCCATGAAGATCAGGAGGTGATGATATTGGAAGATAGTGGAGATTGTACTCCCCTCCCCCCAACCAAGGCGAGATTAGATCTCCCGGCTTCCGTTGCGGATGGGCTACCCGCTGAACCTTTTAAGGCAGGTGGCGAAGGACTGCTAGACCACATACATCGACTTAAATGAGGTATATGGTTGGGGGAATCAGTGCCTGACGATTGGAGTTTCAGTGTATTATGTCCTGTATTCAAAAAGGGTGATCCGTGTGTCTGTTCCAACTATCGCGGTATCAGCCTTTTATCCATCGCGTATAAGGTCTTGTAGAGCGTATTAAGTGAAAGAATAAAGCCAAATATTGAAAACGTGATTGGACCTTATCAGTGTGGTTTTAGACCAGGCAAGTCCACAACTGACCAAATATTCACGCTCCGCCAAATCCTGGAAAAGACCCACGAAAAGCAAATCCGTACATACCACCTTTTTGTCGATTACAAAGCTGCTTTCGATAGCGCCATACGGGGAGAATGATAGTTATGTCTGAACTTGGTATTGCGGCAAAACTGATCCGCCTCTGTAGAATGACGCTGACCAACACCAAATCAGCAGTGAAAGTGGGGAAAGACCTCACTGAACCATTCTGTACCAAGCGAGGACTTAGACAAGGCGACACACTTTCGTGCAATCGCTTCAACATCTTAATCGAGATAATAATGAGAAAGGCTGCAGTAAATACGAACAAGACCATTAACATGAAAAGCCATATGTTGCTGGCATATGCTGACGACATAGACATCATTGGGCGAAACTGGCGAGAGGTTACTACAGTATTTTCAAGAATCGAAAAAGAATCAGCGACGATGGGTCTTGCTGTTTATGAGGGCAAGACAAAATTGATGGTGTCAACGACTAGAGAAACCTCTCGACTTGGTCCGCACTTGAACGTTGACAACTGATTTAATTTTGAAGTGGCAGATGAATTTGTCTACCTTGGATCCGCCGTGAACAGGGACAACAACGTCAGCCTGGAGATAGATAGGAGAATTGTGCTTGCAAATAGATGTTATTTTGGGCTCAGCAAGCAGTTTAGGGAACAAAGCCCTCTCTCGACGGACAAAAGTCCAGCTATATCAGACTCTCATTCTACCTGTCTTGACATATGGCTCC
The DNA here is from genome assembly GCA_963931995.1 of Phaonia tiefii. Classification (NCBI taxonomy): domain Eukaryota; kingdom Metazoa; phylum Arthropoda; class Insecta; order Diptera; family Muscidae; genus Phaonia; species Phaonia tiefii. The sequence continues at coordinate 16,867,156 of OZ008368.1, read as the reverse complement.
GAAACTTGGGTCATATCGCAAGCGGATGAAGAACACCTGAGAGTTTTCGAGAGAAAAATTCTCCGTAAGATATATGGTCCTGTTAGGGAAAACGGCGAGTACCGACGTCGCTGGAACGCAGAGCTATATAATCTATATTCTGACGTGGACATAGCTAGACGAATCAAATTGGGCCAATTGCGTTGGCTAGGCCATGTTATCAGAATGGATGAAGATGAGCAAGTGCGCAAGGTTTTCGGGAACGTATCCGATGGAAGCAGGAAATGAGGACGACCAAGACTCCGCTGGAAAGACCAGGCAGAAGAATCCCTCCGTATCCTTTGTGTTACCAATTGGCGAGAAAAGGCGAAGTATAGAGCCAATTGGGAGAATATATTGATATTTGTTTGTTTAATTAAAGACGTCTGACCTCATGAGGTTGTAAAATAGTCAACAAAAATAATGTATAAGTAAATACAATAACGAACGTGTTTTATATCTGCAACGAAGCGGATTTCTGTCATTGCGTTAGACAAAAGAATATTGATATTTGCTGAAATTGTAAGAAGTTGAGAATAATTGGCAGCAAAAATAACTATAGAGAATCCATGTAATTTATCCTTCAAACCACTGTACCTCGTTGTTAATAAAACTGAAATAAAACACGAAACAAACTCCCTTTCACCAAATGCACAAAAATTTAGTTATTCTCGAATTTATGTGTTTTCCTTGCTGTTGATGCTGATGCTTGATAACATTTTTATAACCTTTCACGAAACGAAAAGGGGTACCGATTAAAAGGGTCCAACTCCTTTCGATATAAGTAATAATATTTGTTCCTCTTCCTTTCACTTCCCTAAATGCGTCGGCATTTACGATATGAGTGCGTAATAAGAATTATTGTGCATAAATGTTAAATAAATTATTTATACAATTCCTTCAACAAATGATTTTAATTTTTTTTCTTTGTCTCGATTAGAAGAACATTTCAGTGTCCGTACAATTTTATGAAATAATGTAAAAGGGTCGCTTATTGATGTGTGTCCAAATGTTTGGTGAAATTGAATACCAGTATTTAGGGGGCATTTTAAAAACATTGGCTTTGTAATTGAAAAAATATATTAAATTTGATATAATTGGACGTGCATATGAAATAAGAACATGAAAGGTTTGTTTTTTTTTATATTAAAAATTAAATGTTACGACTTTTTCCATTGGCGAGTTTTTTGTTAAGCAATTTTAATTGAAATTGTAATATGGTATCCTTTACTGCGTACTTTAATTTTCTATATTTTCTCATTATTTTATAGAGACTATTTTTTTTCACTGAAGACCATTCTAACGGAAGGGAAACAATATTTTATGAAATAAAAACACCTAAGTGGAAAAAAGCAAAATAAATTGTTCAAATCGTCCTATTTTTTTTATTAAAATACTTTGCATTCGCTTTTAACTTTCAATTGTTGGAAAAGTTAACACCATCTATGGACAATAATGAGGACAGTGCCACCCTCTCCCGGCAATACTCAGAGCAATAGTAAGACATTTCCACTAAAATTGCAAATGCCTCTGTAATAAAAACCCTACTGAATTGTCGCATTGATGGAAATGTCGTATGTAGATGACCACAGCCACTAGTATGGTGATGTTACAGACATGTGTAACGTAAGCGGTATAACGTGAATAGAAGAAAGGTGAACAAACCCTTGAAATTAAATTTCTTCGTGCTCACCTAAAGTCGATAAATTTGATAAATACTTCTGATATTACTTGTTTGTTTTTCATACAGTAACAAAAACTAATCGAAAAAGTAAAAAAACATTTTTAGATAACTCGCTTAGTTATCAAGATTTAAAGTTTGATTAAAATCCTTCCTTTTTTCATTTTAAAAACATTGATTTAAATGCAATTGTTTTAAATATTAAGCAAATTTTGATCTTTTTCGAGCATGTTTTAAGCGAACCACAGACTTGCCATTCATGAGCATGAACATCAGATATTGTTGATGTTTATTGTCACCCTACCGCCTCTCTTGATACCAAATAAGAGTGTAATCGAAGTTCTCCGTATCACTAACATGTTCACACAATTTGTTTATAATATTGTTTAAAATTCATCAGGTGGATACAAAATTACATGAGGTGTCAGGGGACAACCGGTTGGAACGAAGTTCCTTAAGCTGTATATTATGTACTAATTACTTCCAACACGCCTGGGGCGCCTGTTGAAAAATAATATAATTTAAATGGATCTTTAAGAAAATATACTTTTTCTAAAATTATAAACTTTTTTTTAAGAAATTTTTTATTTATTGAATGTGTTTAAAAAAAAAGCATATTTTTAGTTCCTTTTTCTAAGAATATGTATTATATTTTCCCGAAAATGTCCTTTCTTTAATGAGAGGTACTTCGTTTATTAAAAGCTAATGTTTTTTTAAAGAAAACGTATAATTTTTAATAAGAAGTACTTTCTGTAAGAAAAAGCCTAATAGTATGTTTTTATTAACAAAGAAGTACTTTGTTTTTTTAGGGACAGGTACTTTGTAAAAAAGTGGTACTCTTTTTAGGAAAACGTTAATTTTGTAAGAAAATGTACTTATTTCCATAAAGGCTACTTATCTGAAGAAAAGAAAAGGTATTTTGAAGAAAAGAAAATGTACTTTTAAGAAAAGGAATTTTTGTAAGAAAAGGTATTTGTTTTAAGAGAAGATATTTTCTTTCAAGAAAAAGCTTTTTTTAAGAAATGGGAATTTTGTTTAGAATTGGTCCTTTTTGTAAGAATAGGTAAATTTTTAAGAGTAGGTACTTAAATATATCAAGAAAAGTTATTTTGCTTCACAAAAAAGGTACTCTTTAAAAAAAATGTTCTTTTTTAAGAAACGGCAATTTGATGTAAGAAAATGTACATTTTTAAGAAAAGGTACTTATTTAAAAAATTACTTTTTTTAAGAAAATATACTTTTTGTAAGAAAATTTAATTTTTTAAAGCAAAGTTGGTTGGTTGAAAAGGCTGCAAGACAGCACGCTGTCTAGCACACTTAGGCTAAATATGCCCATTGTGATACCTGCAGTTTCCTCCATAGCAACTACTGACTAGTCGTCTATCCAATTTTCCCTTTCATTAAATTTGACTATGAGACCTACAGAAATATCCTGTAGGGCTACGGTGCTAACTAAATGTGTACCGAATATCCTACTTCTCAGTCCTGCCAGAGCAGGGCAATCGAAGAGAAGGTGTTTCGTCGTTTCCTCGTCCTCTTCCATGCAGCATCTACAGAGAGAAGAGTTTCTATATCCCAATCTTAGGGCGTGTTTTCCTACAAGACAATGTCCCGTAAGTGTCCCTATAATTGTGGATAACCTGCCTCTCGTCAAGTTAAGTAGTTGCCTAGTCCTCTTCCTGTCCACCTGTGGCTAGACGACCCTGGCTTGTTTGCAAGTTGAATGAAGTCTCCACTTGTCCTTGAACATATTATCGGCCCACTGCCTGATCTGCAAACGGCCGGTAGAGATTGGCATACTAACACCTTCTTTTGCCGGAAGAACCTGTGCCGTAGTACCCTGTCTAGCTAACGCATCCGCTACGCAATTGCCTGGAATTTCCCTGTGTCCCGGTACCCAGGTCAGCCTGATGTTAAAATACTCTGCCATCACCCTAAGTGATGAGTGGCATTCCTACACCGTCAGGGACGTAGCAAACATGGCTTTCCGCCTGAAATACACTACTGTGATCAGGCAGCTTGAAGGAGATATTTACATTTAGGTCCGGTAAATGGACTCCATAGCCTACGTGCTAGTCCAACTTTGATCCATCCGTGAAAAACTGATACTAATGGTATCCCCTTCCAGTGACTTTTCCCAGGTATTCCTGTTCGGAATAGAAGTCCTTAGATTTATCGCTGGTAGAAGGTAGGGGAAACAGAAGTTCGTTTTTACGGGAATAGAGTTGATTCGGTGTATCAGCGTGTCCAGAATGCCCTGATGTCAAAACTCCACAATCTCTGATTCTCACCAGGGATGTAGCGGCTGCCGATTCGGCCATGATATCAGGAGTACAGATGTTCAGGATATCGCTAAGTGAAGTACCTGACGTCGTGCCCATTGCGCCAGTAACGCTAATCAGTGCTGATCTTTCAATTTTCATAAAGGAATTCAGAATATATTTCTTTTGGAGGGACATCCACCCAACTACGATGCCATAGATAAGTATTGGTCTGATTATTGCCGTATAAATCCACATGGTGATCTTAGGAGACAGTCCCCAGTGCTTTCCTATCGCCTCTTTACAGCAGTAAATAGCAACAGACGTCTTTTTCACCCTCTTCTCCACATTCGGTTTCCACGACAGTTTTCTGTTGAGAAATATTCCCAGAAACTTGACCTTTTCCGTCAACTGTAATTGCACCCCATTAACTGACGGCAGTTCAAATGCGGGTATTTCATATTTCCGAGAGAACAAGATAAGCTCGGTTTTAAGTGGGTAGTCCGTGATAGTCCGTTGTTAGCGGTCCAGTTCGAAATCAGATTTCTACCCGTACAGATGATCATCGGCATAAGCAAAGTCCTGGCATTCGGCCCTGTCCAATTCAAGAAGCAGTTCATTGACAGAAGTTAACCATAATAGTGGAGACAGAACTCCTCCTGCGGTGTCCCCCTGTTAACGTTCCTAGCAATTGTAACACCACCCCATTCAGCTGTGACGGATCTATCCACAAGAAGCTTCCCAATTAGGCGTGTCACTAAGCCGTCGACTCCTAGATTCTGTAACGACCTAAGAATCGCCGAAGGTGGAATGTTATTGAAGGCTTCCTCGATATCCAGGAATATGCCTAGAGCGAAGACATTATTCTCAAAAGAGTTTTCTATTATGAGGACTATATAGTGGAGAGCCGTCTAAGTTGACCTGGCCTTGATATAGGCATGCTGAGAACTCGATAGTAGATTCTGTGGAAGATTACTTCGAACGTGAAAGTCCAGTAACCTTTCCCATTCCCATTGGTCGCCGCTCTTTTTGGCTTTGTTGAACAGCCGCCGAATGGACGATCTTAGATCCTGAAGCTCAGCGTTCCACCAATGAGGTTTTTTGTTACCCTTGGCAGCATTATAACCACTGGTCTTACAGGACTCATTGAGCGCGTTCCTGCACGCATCAGTACATTTGCCAACTAATCCTTCCAGCTCTGGCACATTAGTCGGAATATTCGGATGGTTACGTCCCAGTCCGTTTTCCTATAATTTTTAAAAACTTCCTTTTTCAGATGTTCGATATTTATGTGGAACTGTAGATATCTATGATCAGAAAATGAGTGATCAGGAAAGTACGCTCCAATCGGATACAGTTACATAGCAGTAGCCAACTAGTAAAGTTAGATCTAGTACTTCCCTCAAAACCGAAGTTATGAGGGTCGGTACCTCGCCTCTAATACAAATAGACAAGTTTCCGCTTATAATGAAATTAAAAAGAGACTCATCTCGATCATTGGTGCCGGTACTCGCCCATATTATGTGGTGCGTGTTGGCGTCGGCACCTATAATGACGCTACACTTCCGTCTTTTTGCCTCCGAAACAATATCCCTGACGCACTTCGAAGGGGGTGATACAGTATGGTCGTGCGCCATGTATGATGAAACTATCCAGATGTCCCGCTGGCCTTCCAGCGAGAGGCTGATGGCGGTTGTATCGCTATCACTAAAATTCTGCAATAAAAGAGCATTACATTTGTTTTTAATGAGTATACAAGATCTTGGCCTACCTGGGGTTGGTAGGACGAAGGTCCTGTATCCATTGCACCTGATACCACATATACGATCATTGACCTCCATGGTTCTTGTATCAGGGCCACATCGGCTCCACCCTTCGCAAGATGGAAAATGAGGTTGGCAGATTCTGCCTTACTGCGATGAAGATTTATCTGGAGGACTTTCATCGTCTAGAGGATCTTCAACTCCGGGTACTTCGATCACAGTTGTCTCGTGATCACTCTCGCTAGTGATGGATCTATCTCGGAGCCAGGTAGAGCGGCCCAACAGGTCAATGATGCTGCCACTGTCGTCATCCAATAGTGCTTCTTCAGCATCTACCGCCGTTTCAGGATGCTTTCCAGCATTTACAGCTGTGACTTCCGACTTCGACTCGGCCAGTTTGCCACTCTGCATATCCACTTTGTATACCCTGAGGGGTACACTCATGAACCCGAACCGAATTTGGCCTTTGGACTCCTCTTTGGCCTTTGGACTCCCCGACTCATGGCGGACTTATACAAACGCGCTGCTCGTTCATCAGATCAGCCGATGAGTTTAATACTTCCCTGGAACCATCCCGCGTCTTCGCAGAACACCGTAAGAAGGGCTCCTTCAACATGGCGCCATTTATCCTTGGGGATACGTCCATCACCTTCATCCAAGACGCCAATGATTGCATCGCTAAAGGACCTGCCGAGCACTGCGTGGCTTTTATGCCTCTTAGATGAGGGACCAGGTTTAGTATCCCCCTCCACGGAACCCTGTCTTTTATTAACAGCCAGTGGACTTTGCCCCTACAGACTTGAATCCGTCACAAATGCCCTTAGCCCACTCCAAGGTGTTTACCTGTGTAGGAGTGAGTGCGGCGACTGGTCGTGCAGAGAGTTGACTAACCTATCTAGTGGCCAGTCGAAGATCAGCTCTTCGCTTCCGGGAGGGGCAGAGATTTTTAGTTTTCCCCGCAGTTGGGGAGGGTTGACAACCGCCAGCGTTATTCGCAGTTGCAGAGGCCCCCTTGCGTGTGACCGCAGAAGACGTACGAGCACTAGTGCTCGAGGAAGAGCCCGTAGGCTCGGGGGAAGTCACAGGTTTTCCTGTGGCCGAAGACTTTTTAATGTTATCGTTCATGATTGAGTTGGTTCTCAACTTGTAGCCGCTATCTACGTCCGTAATGCAATGTGCTCAAGAAGAAGGGCTCCGTGGTTGTCTATGAAGCAGGGAGTTCCACGCGAGGGTTGACACTCCGTCTTATGGGACAGAGTGTTCAGAGCCAGGCCGAACCAAAGAGGGAGTCTTCTCAACTTCACCATTACCACCAACTTAACGGTGACTGATTTCGAACGTACTGCAGGACTTGCCAGGTTTTAAGGAGGCGGAGACGAACGGTACCTTAACCACGAGCCATTTCGACAGAGTATCACCTCTGCCTACTCAGGTCGCAGAATACAGGACGACAGCTCGAGTTACGAAAATCATGAACCAGGGGCGTAGCAGAGTCTGTGCCAAAGAGGAAGAAGATCATTTACAGTTACCTAGGTTGCACCGCGAGGAGGCGATCTTCACTGCAACCCTAAAGCAAAGGTACTTCTTTAAGATAAGACATTTTTTAAGAAAATGTAATTTTTTTAAGAATATGAATATGTAATTTTTTGAGAAAATTTCCTTTTTTTAAGAAAAGGCACTTATTTAAGAAAATGTGATTTTTTTAAACTTCCTTAACATTGGCTTTTCTAAATTTAATTTTTATTGGGTTCAAAACTCCAATTTATACTAAATATTGGATACAGGCTCCACCTAGAAATCTTCCCATTAATCAAGAAATTTTCAATATATGTTAGTATAGACACAAACCAAAGAAAAAGTACCCAATATAGTTGATAATACTGGGTTTTAGCATAATAGTGTTAAAAAAAGTTGATTAATTTTTTTTTCATTTAGTATCGTGCGATAAGGAGCTTCGTTCTAAAAATTTTTTACATGTTTAACAGCGACAAATCCTTTATTTCGCCAGCACTAGTAGCTTATAAGTTATACAAATGTACAAAATTTACCTTGCTTTAAAATCTCTTAAAACAAAAAAGTTATAGTCATTTTAAAATTAAAAAAATAATTTTATCAAAATACTGAGAAATTCAATTTTGGATCACCCTGTTCGCTATGAGATAGTTGGAATAGAGCTGTAATTTTTTGGCTCCCGAGATTCACGGGCATTTACTTTTAAAATAGTAACATAACTTCAAAATCGGTAACCATAAAAAAAGATTTTTGGCCGCCTTCTCAAAATATGGTCCACAGTGCGGCGGTCACCTCGCTTAATGACGACGACATTATCGAGTATTTAGCCATGAAAAAGCTTCTTGAAAATACTATTCCGAACCGACGTTAAACTGTAGGTCCCAATGAGTGAATGAATAACTAGAAACCTCACTAGTTGTGAGAAATGCTACTCTAGCTCTTCATGAGATGTAATGGGAACCCATTTTGTTTGTGTGGTACCCCCTGTACATTCTTTTAGTTTATTTGAAGGGTGACAATTTATCTAAGTATCACTAAAAATACGTTGCGTGGGCTGTGCATTTTAAATCTAAATTTTTCATATACAGCCTTCAATTACAGAGTCAAAATCCTTCTCTGTTTGAAGTTGCATCTATTTGAAAGGCGAATGCCTTTATTCAAATAATTTTACATCCCACGCAAATATGTTTTTTTCTCCAATATTTCATATTTATATAGATGTATATATATGTATATTATACATTCAAACCCGATATCAAACGAGCGTATACTTACTTACCCCAGTATATTATCCTTTTAATGTACTACAATAACATCGATTGATGCTCGAATGGAATATGGCTGCATATAGAAATTTCAATACCTCTTTTTTATTGCGAACGATGATGATGTGTATTTAATTTCGTGCTTGATTTCATATGAAAATTACAATCATCATATTGGGGTTTACGTTCTTCACCATTCATTCGTCGATTCTTAGAGAATTTTATTTGCCTTACCGCAAGGTAAGAAGAATTTATCATTCAGCTTTCTAAGTATATATATTTTTTTTTATTATTATTATTTTGTAATATATTCCATTATAAAACGAAACGTTATGAACTGTATTTGAAGTCTATAAAGAAAGTATGTATGTATGTAGATATTATGTAAAATATCTAGCAAAGCATTTTTATATAGTTTTTTTCTTTATTTTTTTTTGATGGGAGTATTGAAGTATAAAAGCTCCCATATTCATATGCATACACGTGTATTTGAGTAACTCGTAAAAAAAAAGTTTTTTAATGTGAAGCAGCAGCATTTGTATAATTTTTTTTTGCTTTTTCTGTAAAAGGAAACCGTAAAAAATATGCGTATTCATCTACATCTATGATGTAGGTTGCATAATACTCATGTGTGTGAAAGGATAGGGTAAGGATATTGGTCGCCTCGGAATAAATAAAAGGATGGAGGTTCCTGTTTTATATCAATATTAGAAATCTGTGGAATTACTCTGTTTTTCATACATCTTACTACTATTTTTAATTGAACATCTAAATTGGTATCGTGAATTCCGTTTAATTTTTGAGTGTTGAATCATTTTAGATCAGAATTAATTTTTGGGTTTAATATTTGACTGTAGTTTAATATATGTACTTTTACTTATCCAGTCTCGAACAACCCCGGGGTCAGGGACCTTACAAAACGTAGATAACATATTTCGCCAAACAGTTCGATCTTTTGCCTTATCTCTCCAGTGGGTAATGCCAAGTGTTCGCAGGTATTCGTCAACCTGATCCCTCCAACGGAGTATTGGTCTTTCTATTTTTCGTCTTCCTTCGAGTTCAGTTTTGAAAACCCTTCGAGGTGTTACGCCTTCATCCATTGTATTTACATGACCTAGTCAGCGCAATCGCGTTATTTTCATCATTTGTCTCTCGAAGACTTCTAGAGATGTTTCGGCATAAAGCAAGACAGGTTGTAGGAGAGTCTGGTATAGTTGGACTTTTGTTACTCGAGAGAGGGCTTTATCTCTAAAGTAAGGGTTTTTCAACAGAGACGCTACAAAAGTAAATCGATAGGGACAGCAAACGACGACATATTTTTTCCCGCTCTTTTGACATTTCTCTTCAGTAAGATTTGCCATTTCATCATGGAAACATATACGAGCCAACAACGAGTCGAAATTATTAAAATTTACTACCGAAATTTGGAGTCAGTGGCCTCAACTTTAAGAGGCCTCAACAATCAACGATAAGGCTCATTTCTGGCTGAATGGCTTCGTCAATAAGCAAAATACGCGTTATTGGTCAGACAGCAATCCACACGTCATCATTGCATCCCGAAGAAATTACGGTTTGGTGCGGTTTATGGGCCGGCGGCGTCATTGGGCACATTACTGTGAATGCGAATCGCTACCGTTCAATGATAACCGAATATTTTTGGCCCCAATTGGATAATATGGACTTGGAGGATATGTGGTTCCAACAGCGCGGCGCCCCAAGCCACACAGTGAATGCCACAATCAATTTATTGGAAACCAAGTTTGGTGAACGTGTTTTCTCACGAAATGTCCGTCGATTGGCCACCTCGGTCGTGCGATTTGACGCCGTTAGATTATTTCCTGTGGTGCTACGTCAAGTCTATGGGCTATGCCAACCACCCAGCGACGATTGATGAACTTCGTACGAATATCGAACGTGAAATTGCAGCAGTATCGGTCGATTTTTGCTTGAAAACCGTCAAAAATTGGGTTCAGCGTCTGGACTTCTGCAAGCGTGCCCGTGGTGGCCATGCAAAAGAAATCGACTTCCATACATAATGGCATCGAACGTACTTTCACAGGAATAAAGATTTTCATTGGTATCTAAAACAGGTTTTGTTTAATTTAAAAAAACTTTTGTAGCGCTCTTATTGAAAAACCCTTACTTGCTTAGCCCAAAATAATGCCTATTCGCAAGCACAATTCTCCACTTGATCTCAAGGCTGACGTTGTTGTATTTGTTTACCGCAGATCTGAGGTATATGAATTCGTCAACCACCTCGAAATTATAACATTACACTATGTGTAATTTTTGTGTGTAATTTTTTAAGTCACGGATATATAACCATATACGGACGGACACCACTACCTGATAAAAGACCAAAAAACAAGACCCGTGTTTTGCCCAGTCATAAAAAATAAATGGTTTCCCGTTACATCCCATGCCAAAATACTCGATAGTGTCGCCGTCACTAAGCGAGGTGACCGCCGTCGAAAGAAATTTAAAGTGGTCAGAGAATGGATCGAACCCACGTCCTCATGCACTAGAGAAGCGCACACTACCATTGCACCACCGGCGGCCAAAGTCATACAATTTCTTTTTATGGGCCCCCAAAATTTTGGGGCCTGGGTGTCATTTTTGCAAAAAAGTGATCATTTTGTCAGGCTCATATCTTGCAAACCGTTCGGAATTTTGAGTTACTCTCTGCTGGAAAGTTGTAGCTCTTATCATAAAGAACATAAAAAAATTCGAGTTTTTTAACCTGTTTTCGACTGTTCAGGTCCATAGGTACCAAACCGTTCGAAATTCAAGGAAACAATTAACAACAAAAATGTACCTAAGATCTCTCAACTTTCTAGAACATATGAACTTCCTAGGAATGATTCTTAATGCCGTTTACTTTAACATTGAGATACTATGCTATCTCACCGACCGCAGCAGCACAGACAGAGCAGAAGCTCAGCAAACGCAACAAGGGACGCAGCACACAATTTAAAAGCAACACGACGCACACAACGAGGCATTACACAGCGCGACGTCAACGAACGGTTTGCAAGATATGAGCCGGACAAAATTATCACTTTTATATACAAAATGCATGACTTTGGGCAAAACTGTTCCGCATATGGTTATATTCTTTCGTGTTGCACTGTGTTATCAACGATCACGCTTAGGTCTAATTGCATGGAGGCCCTGCTCGTAAAAAACCCGTTTCCCATTACATCCCATGAAGGGATTGGGGCGAGCTTTTCACAACCAGTGAGCTGTGCGCTTCCTAATTTTCACTCACTGCTCGTTGAAATCATTAATTTTGTCTTGTCCTCATGTACTGTCAGAACCAGTTTTGCTGACTCCTTCTCCATTCTCGAAAACACCGCAGTAACATCTAATATCACACAATGATATCTACATCATCAGCATACGCGAGCAGCATGTGACTTTTGCTGCTTATGGTTTTATTCGTATTGACTGCAGCTTTTCTTATAATGACCACCACTAAGATGTTAAAGAGATCGCACGATAGAGTGTCGCCTTGTCTGAGGCCTCGCTTAGTTTTGAAAGGTTCCGTAAGTTACTCACCAACTTTCACTGCGTACTTGGTGTTCGTCAAGGTCATCCTGCAGAGGCGCATGAATTTTGCTGGAATACCAGGCTCAGCCATTGCTTCGTTGAGTTTCTTCCGTATCGGGCTATAGAAGGTCGACTTATAATCAACAAATAGATGATAGGTGTCGATCTATTTTTCGTGGGTCTATTCCAGGATTTGGGGTAGGGTGAAAATCTGGTCAGATGTCGATTCTTTCGCACATTATACTTGATAGAACCTTATATGCTATCGATAAGGGGCTTATTCCGCGGTAGTTGGCAGAGAGACTCGGTTGACCTTTTTTAAATATGGGGCATAGTACACTGAGACTCCAATTGCCGGGCATTCATTCATCTAACCCAATTTTACTAATGTGCTGATGCTGAAGTCTTTTCGGTCTGTCTGATGGGCTCAAAAACTTGATAGAATTGAACATTTTGGAACGAAGTTCCTTATCGCACATTGCGGGATGGGAGCTAAATTAACACTATTATGATACAACCCACTATTACCAACTACTTATATATTGTTTACTTTTGCTTGGGTTTGTGTCTAAACTAACTATGCATATGTCTCACTTATTTTGGGAAATTTGTTATTTTATGGAAAGGTTTCTAGGTGGAGCCTGTAATCAATATTTAGTATATATTGCAGTGTTGAACCCAATAAAAACTAAATTTAGAAAAGCCAAAGTGAAAGAAGTTTAAAAAATAAAATTTTCTTAAATAAGTGCATTTCCATAAAATAAGTAAATTTTCTCAAAAAAAAAAAAAAAAAATAACCTCTTCTTAAAAACAAAACCTTATCTTAAAGAAGTACCTTTGCTTAAAAAAAAGTAAATTTTCTTATAAAAAGTACCTTTTCTTAAGAAAAGTATATATTTTTTTAAAATAAGTACGTTTTCCTAAAAAAGTAAATTTTCTTACAACAAATTGCCTTTTCTTAAAAGACAACAGTTTCTTTAAAGAGTAAATTTTTTGTGAAATAAAACAACTGTACCTACCCTCAAAAATTTACCTATTCTTTAAAAAAAAGGACAAATTCTAAAAAAATCCCATTTCTTAAAAAAACATTTTCTGCAAAAAAATACATTCTCTTAAAAAAACATTTCTTTTACAAAAATTCATTTTCTTAAAAGTACACTTTCTTAAAAATAATACAATACCTTTTCTTTACTCTGTTTAAGAATATGAATAGGTTTTTTTTGAGAAAATTTAGTGTTTTTTTTTTTTAAAAACCCACTTATTTAAGAAAATGCTATTTTTTAACTTCTTTCACTTTGGCTTTTCTAAATTTCCTTTTTATTCGGTTCAAAGCAACAATATATAATAAACAGGCTCCACATAGAAAACTTTCTATTAAACAAGAAATTTATCTCCATATGTTAGTGTAGACACAAACCAAACCAAAGGTAAGAGTGTAAGCGTAAGTGTGCTGCCAAATGTAATTCCATGCTCAGGGTTGTATTTCATGAATTTGCCAGTCTTGCACTTTAGCTTTTCTAAATTTACTTTTTGTTGGGTTCAAAACTACAATATGTAATAAACAGGCTCCACCTAGAAAACTTCCCATTAAACCAAACCAAACCAAAAGTACCCAATATAATTGATAATAATGGGTGGTAATAAAGTATGTAGTTAAAACAAGTTGTTAAATTTTTTTTCATTTAGCCCTCATCCCACAACGTGCGTTAAGGAACTTCGTTCCAAAAAATACATTCTATAAAAAAAAATGTTTCTTAAAAAAAGTTTATTATTTTACAAAAAGTATCTTTTCTTAAAGATCCATTTCAATTATCGTATTTTTCAATGGGCGCCTTAGGCGCTTTGGAACTAACTAGTACATAATATTCTACGTCGTTCCAACCGGGTGTCCCCTGGCACCTCATGTGATTTTTTTCCTAAATTTTTTTCGTAAAGTTTTTAGCAATTCAGCCGATGTTTTGGGTGCCAAACTTGTTTGCCCATTCTAGCTCTTACAAAAGTTTTGTAAGAAGAAATAAATATGTGCCCATAAGAGGGGAAAATTTTTGGTGTTCTGTGGTCACATTGGGCAAATTTTGATTGCAGCCAAATAATTCTGTTTGCCTAGAATCAGATGATTTCTTGTTTGTTCAGCAGAAAATTTTTGTGGTCAGACTTCGGCAAACAAATATTTCATGATTTAAAATATTTAGAAACTATATGTCAAAATAAGCCCGGTTACGTTTTAGGAATTATTAAAAACTCGAAAATTCACGTATCGTAACGTGAGTAGAAGTATCTGTGATTCGCTTCAATCGGTTATTTATATCAGTTCAACTCCTATTCCAGAACCATGTCGTTTTAAAGCTGTCTGTTTTCGATTATGCGGGAAAATTCTGCATCAACTTAACCCTTTACTTACCCTGTAGTTACCCTGTAGTTCTGTAGGTTAACGACTGGGCTTGAGAACTCTAATGCCCCTTTTTTGCAGGGTATGGCTCCTCGGCTCTCCACAAACAATGTATTTTCTTTGCTCTTATTACATGGAGATGTAACTGCAACCTACCGTTGAAATCGGAGAAACTTGAGAATTCCCATGCCCTAAAAAACCTAACATCTTATGCCCCAAGCGACCTATCATTTCGCAAGATCCCTAAGCCCTAACAACATTACAATGTGCAGCCCACTCGTTTTTGTAGTTATAGCCAAGACTCGTCGCGTGCTGGTCATGTGTACGTTTCGTGAACACATAAAGGGTAACGTGTTACACTTTACCGGTAATTTTGGGGTAATATGACACTAATAATATCTAAGCACACCTTTGTAAACACAAGCAGGTTGTTCTTCGTCAACGCCTTCAAACTATGGAATACCTTGAATACGGCAGTAAAATCCATTTCAAGAAGAAACAGTTTTAAAAATGCCATTCTTGATTTAATGAGTAAATAGCTCTGTTAAAACTTATATATTCTTATACTTGCTTCACTTTGTATCTTTCCTTCTTTCCGTACAGTATTTTCCATCATTATCCCTTTCAGTATTTTCTAACTCTCTTCTACTTCCTTGAAATTATTAGACGTAATTTGATTTGACTTATAATAAGAAAATTTAATTTTAAATTATATTTATTATTTAAGTTTTAAAAGCCACTGATTTTACATATAATTTATATATATACATATATATGAATCATAACTTCCAATTATGACATTCTATTGAACTATAAAAGAATTGTATTCTTATTGTTCATCAGTTGAAGTACACGATAGATGTGAGATGCCATCTGTGCCCGATTATTTCAGACTGTACTTGGCGCTATCGTCAACCATTCGTGGTGAGTAGGTATTTTTTAAACTTGCATCATATTGTAATCGTCTTTCTTAGCGTTGTTTTATTCCCGTTAATAAAACAAGGCTCGTTTTTAAATTACGATAAGTAAAGGGTTTTTCAACAGAGACGCTACAAAAGCAAATCGATAGGGACAGCAAACGACGCCATATTTTTTCCGCTCTTTTGACATTTCTCTTCAGTAAGGTTTACGAGCCAACAATAAGTCGAAGTTATTAAAAGTTACTACCGAAATTAGGAGTCAGTGGCCTCAACTTTAAGAGCGCTACGTCCAATTTATGGTCGTCATAATCGTCCTACCAATCGTACCAGGCAGTTCAAGAAAGCCCAAATGTGTCTCTCACACGTCGTTCTCAAGCGTTGGGCATCTCCGTGACGTCGTTGTGGCGAATTTTGCGAAAAGATCTTGGCCTACATCCTTACAAGATCAAATTGATGCAAGAACTGAAGCCATAAGCGTCGATGTTCGTAAATTGGGCTGAGCAACAACTTGAAAATGATTCGGATTTTCATCGGAAAATCATCTTCAGCGATGAAGCTCATTTCTGGCAGAATGGCTTCGTCAATAAGCAAAATATGCGTTATATCCACACGTAATCCATGAGTCATCATTGCATCCCGAAAAAATTATGGTTTGGTGCGGTTTATGGGCCGGCGGCGTCATTAGGCCGTACTTCTCCCGTGATGATCAAGACCGACACATTACTGTGAATGCGAATCGCTACCGTTCAATGATAACCGAATATTTTTGGCCCCAATTGGATGATATGGACTTGGAGGACATGTGGTTCAAACAGGACGGCGCCACAAGCCACACAGCGAATGCCACAATCAATTTATTGGAAACCAAGTTTGGTGAACGTGTTATCTCACGAAATGGCCCAGTCGATTGGCCGCCTCGGTCGTGCGATTTGACGCCGTTAGAATATTTCCTGTGGGGCTACGTCAAGTCTATGGTCTATGCCAACAAGCCAGCGACGATTGATGAACTCCGTATGAATATCGAACGTGAAATTGCAGCAGTATCGGCCGATTTATGCTTGAAAACCGTCAAAAATTGGGTTCAGCGTCTGGACTTCTGCAAGCGTACCCGTGGTGGCCATGCAAAAGAAATCGAGTTCCATACATAATGGCATCGAACGTACTTTCACAGGAATAAAGAATTTCATTGGTATCTAAAACCAGTTTTGTTTTATTTAAAAAAACTTTTGTAGCGCTCTTATTGAAAAACCCTTTACAACAGTTTCAGTTCCTTTTATTTTAATTATACAGTTTTAAAGTTTTTATTACAACAAATCGATATATAACGTTTTTACTAATACTTCGCGTCGTGTTTGACGCTTAATGCCAAAAACCTGCGCTATTTATACCATTTATGCTTCTCGCCACCTGGTGTCTAGATTGTTTTAACCGATTCCAGAACCAGTATTGCATTTTAAAGTCTTAACACATTTGCAGCGGATTCGACAAATAGCTTGTGGTAAGGGTATACTTTCAGGCGCAGTATTAATCTCCCTGTTATTTACATTATGTAACCAACCGCCAAATAACATTTTTTTTGAAAGTGCTATAAAAAAAACTACTGAATATTTTCTCAAATTTCTTCTTTTATTTGAAAGTACAATCGTTCCGGTTAATTATAGAAAATAATTTCATTCAAATGGCTGCCTCGGCTCGGTCCAATTTTTAATCACATTATCGATTGTGTGCAGCTGTATTTCACCAATGGCTTCACGAATATTGTCCTTTAAAGCGTCAATTGTCTCTGGCTTGTCGGCGTAACACTTATCTTTGAGGGCACCCCACAAATAATAGTCCAACGGTGTCAAATCGCAGCTCCGAGGTGGCCAAACGACATCAGCTCTGCGGCTGATAATGCGATCTTCAAAAACAGGGCGCAAAACATCGAGTGTAGCTTCGGCTGTGTGGCACGTAGCGCCGTCCTGTTGAAACCAAATGTTGTCAAATTTAAATTTAAAATTTTGTGAACAAAAATTCGTTCAACATGGGCCGATAACGACCGCCATTGACTGTAACGGCCACTCCATGCTCATTTTCGAAGAAAAATGGCCCAATAATGCTTCTGGACCAAAATCCGCACCAAACAGTGACTCGTTTTTTCAATGAATGCGTGCGGGTTTTCTGTGCCCCAACTGCGACAATTTTGCTTGTTAACATACCCGCCAAGATCAAAATGAGCTTCATCTGAAAAGATGATTTTTTTTTGGCAAAATCGGCATCTTCTGTAAGTCGATCGCAGGCCCATTATCCCCATATTTCCCAGCGTTGTTCAAGCATATACACAACCATATTCGTTCAGCGGAAGGATAAAACTAATTATCTGTCAAATCAGATGTGAGCTAAGTGTTACCATTTACGAAATAAGCACTAGTTGAAAAAAAAAAACGTTAGATGGCGGACCCTTTATATTAATTTGGTCATTAAGGGTAATTAAAGGCTTTTGCTTTAATCGTAACAATATCATAAAAATAAGAACAGAAGTAAAAGAGAACAGAAGTGACACTGTTGCCGTTCCTTTGAGAACAAGCGTCGAACTATTTAAGAAATATTTTGGGTAATTAATTTCACTGAAAATTTCTTTACACTGCATAATAATTGTATTGACTAAACTTATTGCCGTTGCCATTGTACCTTTACATGACTTTTGTAAATATTGCAAATTTACATTTACACACGAACAACTGTTACATATTGAATTTATTTACACTAAAATCTAAATATTCTGTGTACACATTTACTTTCAACTTAATTTAATGCATCATTCAACAAATTCACATTCAGTGCATTTTATCAAATTGCATCCATCTGGTCGAGGTTATAAAAACCAAATATTTCACTTTTAATTAAGCAATGATTTGCACTTCGCAACAATAATGCCAGACCATGAGAACGATGATAATGACGTCCGCCGTGATTATGATATCCTTGTTCATAATGATGACGCTGATGTTAATGATATGGTTGTGTGTTGATAATGTGGTTAAACCCCAAAATTTGTAGCAAATTTAGAAGAGCGCGCCCGATGGCCAGTCAGTAAGAGCGACCGAGAGTGTCCTTCCTGTTGAAGTATCGCACGCAGTAAACTTCATTTTTAATTTGTGGTCAAAGTCAACAAAAATACATATTTAGGAAAATTCAATTTTCGACTCTGAACTAAAACAACAATTATATAATCATAACATAAATATTGTTAATGAACTAAAGTCCGCAGAAAAATTATCAAGTGTCATATGGGGAAATTGAAAAATCAGATCATTAAAGGAATTCAATGAACGTGAGGTTAAACGCAACATGTCGATACTTAATACGGTTTATGTTGATGACACTGTATTACAATACGTCTGATGTGTTACAGAAATCTTAATGAAATCATACAAAGCTATAGGCTAAGGTGTAATGTCGCTCCTATCCGATGGATCTAACTATATTCAAGCAGAAAACTACATTTGAAAATGTTTACATAAAATTATTATTTACATAAAACATGAATACCACCATGTAAACGCGAAAACTCGAAAACTAGGGCAGCAAACGTCAAAAAAAAACAAAAATGTTCTCATACAAAACGACTTGTACAAATGTCAGACGTTTCGTTCTCCCTGTTTGCAGCAAAATTGACTCGAAACTTTTATACATTTATGCAAGTCGTTTAGTATGAGACAATTTTTTGGTTTTGACGTTTTCAAGGTTTTCGAGGCTCTTCCGCGTTTACATGAATACCACTAATATATTTACGTACCTTATTTCATACATGTCGTACACTAACTATAAAAGAGTCACCTAAATCTTTTTAAATGTCAAATTCTAAGAAGTTTTTTCTACAGATTATATCAAAAGTTGTTGTAGTTGAAGGCATGAAAAACAAACATTCTGTTTTTGTTTGGTGTCCAAAGCTGTCAAATTCAACAAAATGTAATGAAGCCGGAGAAAGAAGTATAAAAACAAAATTGGATTTCACCACAACGACAAAGAAATCAGTTGTTCTAATGCTTCGACAAGTAGTTAGTCTCAGTCTGATTGCACTTTTTAAATTTAGTGTCATTTTTGATGTGTTAACATTTATAGGAACGGATAGCGCAATCTATCAAAGTGAACACATGCAAACAGCACACAGCGTTAGCATTACATACGTGGTTGTTGTACAACAATAATCTCTGCCTGAAAATAAGTATGTAGCGGCAGCGAACAAACAAGCAGGTCGTCGTCGCCAAAGAGTATTGAATAGTATAGACAACTCACGGAACGATTCGAAACGTATTACTCTCTTTTTGTCATAACATGGTCCATTTATAATTTTGATGTGAAACATTGATATTATCTTTTGAAACATTTATGATTTTTGTATTGTATTATGTAATAAAATTGTCGAAATGGTGCATTTATATTGAAATATTCTATAAAGAGAATAAGACTCGTTTATGATCTTTTACTCAGACTCTCTACATGAGAGCGGAAAAAGAGTGCAATAACGCTCTATGACAAAATAAAAACAATTATTTCAGTGAGCTAAATATTGCTTTATTTATTTTAACAATATTACATCTAATGTTATAGCAGATGTAAGAAAAAAAGAAGTGCAATAGCAAAAGAGCCTTCAGCACACTATTATTTTTTTATTTTCCAATGTAACATTTACTAATGTGTTCATAGAAATCGAACAGGTACCGAAATCGAACAGGTACCGCAAAAAGGTGTTCGCCCGTGAGTTCGAACACTCATTGATTATTTTTGTGCAAGTGGGAAATCTGAAATGTGGCAGCTGTCACATATGTCTATTCCCATAATTAAAAATGGAGTACTTTACGAAAGAACAACGCGCTATAATTGTGAAAACATATTATAAAAATTTGGAAAGTTACGCTGACATCGCTCGTAAACTTCGAAGATTTGTCGTTGGAGAAAGTGCACCTTATGTGTCAACCATTCGAAGAGTGGTATTCCTGTGCGTCAACGTACCGGTAGGTAGGTCTCTTGAAAATATTGCTGCTGTAAGCGAGGGAGTCGCCGAAAACCCGAAAACATCAATTCGGTATCGTTCTCAGCAACTTCAAATTTCACGAAGCACAACGCAACGAATTTTGACTAAAGAGACGGCAATTCGTTCAATGGGTAATGGATCAAAGTGAAGTCAATGCCAATATTTCAAAAAAAGTCATATCTCCGATGAAGCTCATTTCAAAATTGTTGAATATCGGGCTGAGAAAATCCTCATGCAATCCGTGAGAATCAAATGTACCCAAAACTGTCTGGTGCGTATTTTGGTCAAGCGGCGTAATTGGGCCTTACTTTTTTGAAGATGAAGCCAAAATTGCATTGACATTGATTGCCTCAACTGTACGGCATGGATCTGGACGTCATGTGGTTTTAGCAAGACGGCGCCACCTGCCACACCGCTGCGCATGAAACAATCGATTTATTGCAGCAACGATTTCTAGAACAAATTACCTCAAGAAATTCTAATGTCAACTGCGATGAAGAAACTGCGCGGAGAAATGATCTCTCCATATTCCCAACACGCTCTGCACATCTGTGATGAGATTTCTGTCCTTGGCTTTATAGAAGGAGGGCACTGAGCCATGTCCATTAGTTCCTTTTTTTTGACTTTGTGGTAATATTGTCAGACTTCCTTCTTCCTTCTGTATGTCTCAATTTTCTCACTCTCGCGCTTTCTCCACTGCCGTTTCTTACGCTTAAAGAAACGTTATACGTCCTTTCTTTTTCTCCTATACCGCTCAGTCGCAGCCTCCGTTGCAACTGACTGAAGCACTGCCATACGTGGAGCGTTCTTTCATAATTTGCTATGCGACACTCTTCATAGTACCATGGTTTGTTGGAAAGCGGATTTTCAAAACTAAGTACTGTTGTTGCGACAGTTTTTATAGAGTCAGAAATGGTTTCCACTGCGCTTCAGGATCGTCATTGGGAGGGGTGTGTTCTGTGCCAAAAGATGCAAGGATTTCCTTGAGAAGGCTCTGGCCACATCTAGTAATTGCAGCATTCCGATGTCTAACTTTCTCTACGTCTGGTCTCGTACGATTTTCGCTCTACTTAAATCTTGTGCGAACCTTTGTTGCTAGTAGGTTGTGATCAGAATTGATGCTAGCTTCTCTGGTCATTCGTACGACCATTATAGTGGATGAGTGCCTTCCATCAACTACCACGTGATTAATTTGGTTCTTCGTTCTTTGATCAGGGGATACCCAAGTAGCCTTGTGGATGTCTTTCTGCTGGAATCTTGTACCACTAACGATGATGTTTGTTGCTGCGGCAAAGTCAATCAGTCTCATATCGTTGTCGGAACTGTCAGCATGTAGACTGAAATTGCCAATAGTTGAATGAAACACATTTTCCCTGCCTACTTTAGTATTAAAATTTCCTGGTACAATTTTAATGTCATGGCCAGGGTAGCGCTTTACGCGGATTGTGGTTATGCGTTCACTCACAGGATTACACCTAGAGACTAGATGTCGCAGTCTTTTGCCAACTACATATCCGCAACCAAATTGATTTTTTTTCTCATGACAACTGTAGTAACTATATATCGCACTATATTTTCTTGTGCAGCCATGTCCTGTCCATCGCATTTCCTGGATAGCGGTAATACCAGCCTTATAACTTTCAAGGATATCTGTCACTTGAATACTTGCACAGGATCTACATAGAGGTCTTATATTCCTAGTGCTTATCCGTAATTCGTGACCCTTATAACGTTTGCGGGGGTCGTCAACAAATAGGGGTTTGATTTCTCTTTCGTTTATTCACTGCCATTATGCGGTCTCTATCAGTGAGTATATAACTAGAACGCGCCCAGCTGACTGGTTAGGAGAAGCTCTGCCCAATCCATTCATGGATGTAATGCGAAACCTTTTGTTATATGTACACCCACAGAAAAATAAGTCACATGAGGTGTTAGGGGACACTCGGTTGGGGAGAAGTTCCTCTCGCTATGTATAATTGTTATGTATTAGTTAGTTCCAACACGCCTAAGGCGCCCGCTGATAAATGCACGCTGTCTAGCACACTTAGGCTAAAGAGCCCATTGTGATACCCGCAGTTTCCTCTATAGCAACTATTGACTAGTCGTCTAGCCAATTTGCCCTTTCAATAAATTTGTCTATAAGACCTACAGGAATATCCTGTCGGGATACGGTGCTAACTAGATGTGTTCCGAATATCCTACTTATCAGTCCTGCCAGAGCAGGGCAATCCAAGAGCTGGTTCGTCGTTTCCTCGTCCTCTCCATGCAGCATCTACAAAGAGTGGAGTTTCTAAGTCCCAATATTAGGGCGTGTTTTCGTACAAGACAATGTGGATAACCTGCCTCTCGGCAAGTTAAGTAGTTGCCTAGTCCTCTTCCTGTCCACCTGTGGCCAGAGGACCCTGGCTTGTTTGCAAGTTGAAGTAAGTCTTCACTTGTCCTGATCTGCAAACGGCAGGTAGAGATTGGCATATTAACACCTTCTTTTGCAGGAAGAACCTGTGCCCTGTCTAGCCTACGCCATTTGCCTGGAATGTCGCTGTGTCCCGGTACCCAGGTGAGCCTGATGTCAAAATACTCTGCCTAAAAGATGAGTGGCATTCTTTCACCGTCCGGGACGTAGCAAAAATGGATTCCAGGGATTTTATGGCAGCCTGGCTGTCTGTGAAGATACATATTCTCCGGATGGTTGTGACACTACTTTTTAGTAGCTCAGCAACCTGCAGTATGGCGGTAATTTCCGCCTGAAATACACTACAGTGATCAGGCTGCTTGAAGGAGATATTTATATTTAGGTCCGGTGAATGGACCCCATAGCCTACTTGCTCGTCCAACTTTGATCCATCCGTGAAAAAATCTGATACTACTGGTATTCCCTTCCAGTGACTTTTCCCAGGTATTCCTGTTCGGAATAGAAGTCCTTAGATTTGTCGCTGGTAGAAGGTTATATTTTATATTTTGTATTTTATTTCTAACAAAAGGTACCATTAAGAAAAAGAATTTTTGTAAGAATAGGTATTTTTTTTGAAGGAAAGGTTTTTTTAAGAAATGGAAATTTTTTTAGAATTGGTAGTTTTTTCAAGAATAGAGTAAGTACTTATCTAAAGAAATTTTTTTTTCACAAAAAATATACTCGTTAAAGGAAAGGTATTTTTTAAAAAAAATGCAATTTGTTGTAAAAAAGGTACTTTTTGTAAGAAAATTCACTTTTTTAAGCAAAGGTACTTCTTAGAGATAAGGTACCTTTTTTTAAGAAAAGGTACTTTATTTAAGAATATGAATAGGTATTATTTTTGAAAAAATTTAATTTTATTAAGAAAAGGCATTTATTTAAGAAAATTTTCGTTTTTAAACTTCTTTCATTTTGGCTTTTCCAAATTTACTTTTTATTGGGTTCAAAACTACAATATATACTAAATATAATATTTGGTTACTAAATATTGGATCCACCTAGAAAACTTCCCATTAAACAAGAAATTTCCCAACATTTGTTAGTCTAGCCACAAACCAAAGCAAAAGTCCCCAATATAGTTGACAATACTGGGGTGTAGTGTTTAAAAAAAGTTGTTTAATTATTTTTCACAACATGCGATAAGGAACTTAGTTGCAATAACCGAATTAGCCGTAATCGAATTTAGAGGTTGTCGCAACAACATTAGATGTCATCACATTTGAATTAAAGGTTGTTACACCCGCATTGGAGGTTGCTTCAACGGAATTTCAGTTGTGTGATCCAAATTTAGTCGTGACAATCTCAATTCGGTTGTGGCATCTACAATTCGGTGGCAAGAGACGAATTTACCGATCCCACAACGCCTTTTTAAGCTATTAGGTCTGTGAGTGTATGAGTTTGAAATGGAGTTGAACGAAGACACCATAATTGCAGGTTCGTTCGTCTTCCCACGGAGCTATCGCGATGTCGAACCAAACTTTACATTCGGACTGATAGAAACGATTCAAGGGAGTGACAACATTTAAGCGTGTATGCGGTTTATCCGCATGTTCGTTTTACTAATGTTCCCAAACGTTTTCTATATTTGCCTTGAAAGAAAATTATATATACCTGTTTTGCAACAATACAAGTGATAGTTGCGATTAATTATACATGCCTTTAATTGAGGGAAAGATTTTATCTGTTGCAAGTAACGTTAAATATATGTACGATAAGATCAAGCCAAAATTGAATTCGATTTGATAATTCAAAGGAATGTTTTTGTCAAAATTATTAGTATTGGAAAATTTTATTTTTTACCTTCTAATAATTTGTTTCTAATTCTTCGACCTTTATTTTATTAATTATGCTCGACTAATTATTCCAGCTTAAGGTTTCAGATTTCATACAACTTTTTTGTTTTTCGATATTTCGATTTCCTTTGGAAATCTTCTTCAGGAAAGTTTTTATATTAATCATATTATTATATAATATTATATATTTAATATTATATTATTTATATTATTATTTTTATAATTAATATAAAAACTTTCCTGAAGAAGATTTCCAAAGGAAATCGAAATATCAAAAAAAAAACAAAAAAGTTGTATGAAATTTGAAGATACCTTAAGCTGGAATAATTAGTCGAGAGTAATTGTGTACCTTCATAAAATAAAAATTGGTTAATTGATGTCCATTATATTACAAAAATAACACAATTTTATGTCAAATCGATTTCGATTTAAATCGATCGATTTCCATCACATTCACTGATCAATAACATGGTGCTACAGTGAAAATATACTTAAAAAGCCACCTAGTGTATTTTATAGACCTTGTCGAGTAGATCAGAAATCAGTTTTAAAAATTTCAGAAACACCCTCAAAATTCAGAGTTATTCTGAAAAAACCCGTTTTCGTAGGGGTTGTAATACAAATGCAAGCGTAAGTCAGTTAAATTTAAACTGATTCTTATTTTTTTAACGGTTTATGAAAGAAGAAGAATATGTCTTTCAATCAATATATATATTGTGGTAGGTTCATAAAATATTGGTAGTGAATTTCCTATGAACATCTAAAAACAATTTTCAGTTTTCATTTTTTTTTTTGACTTTGAATACTTTTCATTATGAATATTTGTATGGAAATATATGTATTGATATTTTAATATTTAAGGACAATTTTATTCTGCTTTAAATTTTTAAAATCAGATACAATTTGTAAAAGTTATTCGACTTTAATTCAAGACATTTCGCTTGCACTTGATACCCCCAAGCGGAAAAAATTAATTGAGACTAATGTCGGTACTATAGAAAATCAATATTTTTATATCACATAACAGGTTTTGAAAGTTCTTAAACAGGCTCAAAATTCAGAGTTATTCAGAAAAGCCGTTTTTAATAGGTATAATTTGTTTAATATTAACTTTTAAATAACAAAAATAATTTAAAATACAACATCAAAGTATATGGCTAAAAATGCTTAGTAGGCCTTTTTCGGTTGTACAACAAGTCGTCTGTTTCCCGTTTAAGTGACCAGCCGTAATTTGCATTCTTACCTGTCACTTCCCTTCGAAACGATTTTCTATTTCAACAATTTCTTGGTGGAATCGTTCACCTTGATCAATCTAAATGTGCAAGCAGAAAATGGATTTTTATGGATATTCTGCTTCCCATTTCTGCATATGCATCAAGGAATTCCTTCACTACGTCGACGTAATTGTCACTTTTTATGTTTCCTAAAAAAATGTTGACCTAAGGAAATAAAACTGGCCAATGCTCTTTTTCCCACCACATTCAGCTTCTTCGAAAAATCTTCATCGCGCATAATATTAAAAAAAGACTGCATAATATTTAAAAATTAAAAAGACTGCAAACACGGTAATCTACATATATCATTTTGCCTTCACTTATTCGTGGGAAAACTGATTTTAAATGTAAAAACGCATCGCCTCCTTCAGCCAGTCGTTTCACGAATTGCTTCATGTAGCCCAACCTAAGGTGTAATGGTGGCAAAATAATATTAATGGTGCTCACTAATGGAACATTTCCGACGTTTTTCTGACCTATTACGAAAGATCGTCTCGATGGCCAATTTTTACACTTGTATTGGTCTTTTGTCCGGCTGTCCCATTCGCAAAGATAGCAGGGAAATTTTGTATAACATCCTTGCATTCCAAATAAGATTGTTAAAACTTTCAGATCTGAAACAATTTGCCACTGATATTTTTTATAACATATCATATCAAGTATCTTTTCCATTGTTGCATACGACTCTTTCATATTCGTGGCGTATGTAATTGGCACTGAAGGTAACTGATTTTCATTGCGTAATAAACCGGCTTTGAGACCTAAAAAATTGTTTTTAAATGTTTGTGAATTAACATAAAATTAATACTAACTTCTACACGAGCCATCCAAAAATAATCTCCAATCGTTAGGCTGATACTGGTGATTCAGGCAATGGAACAAATCATCTATATCTGAGCAATATACAAGATTATTATCATCATCGTCAGCCAGCTTTAAAAATTTGCTCAAAACACATTTGAGGGTTGTCTCGTGCAAATGTTACTTTTAATTCACTTTCCGTGATTTTCCACTGATTTAGTCGAGACGCCAACATCTCTGTTTGCCTCCACGATAGCTTCAAATCTCGCACAAGATCGTGGAAATCTTCATTTGTCACTAAACGCACTTCCGCCGATTGTGGTACAAATGTCTGGTCGCATTCCATCTCATCAAACTTTTCATCACCGGATTCGAAGCATTCCTCAGTTGAAGTTTCACCATCTTCACTTGCTTTTATTACAGATTTAGACAAAAAATTAATACGATCGCGGTTTTTGAATTGATCACCAACGATTTTTGTTTGGCAGAAGTAACAATCATCCGGCTTATGAAAAATTTGACGATGCCAAAGCATTGGGACGAAGAATGGCAACGGTGTCTTCCTCAATTTTCTGGATTTACATTGTTTAAGTGCAATAGAGCAGGTTACGCAAAGACATTCGGGTTCAAACCATTTACTAAAAACATATGAACGATTAAAAAAAGCATTGCAAGAATTAACCAAAGCTTTATTATTTTTAAAGTCTAAGCGATGTTTCTTGTCAGCGAATAAACCACAGATAAAGCAAAAATTATTGCGCTTATCCACACTCTGCAAAATAAGTAAAAATCCACTTTATAATTTTAATATAGTCACAAAATGTCACAAACTTACTTTTTTAATTGAAATGTTTTAGTAGAAATTTACTTATAACAAATTTAAATAATAAACAGCAACACTTTGTTAATAAAATCACAAAAACACAATTTTAATTTAATTTCCTCTATTGTTTTGTTTCTAGTTGCTTATCACTCATTCTCCACTCTGCTCTCTATCAAATTGCGAATACCAGTTGGTAAATGTCAAAATAACTAACGGCAGTATTACAACAAAAATATAAACAACATTGTAACTAACTTACTAAAAGTACTCAATTTATCTGCTTACTTAATGATCATTATAAATATAAAAAGTCATCTCAATTAATTTATTCCGCCAGGGGGTATCAAGTGCTACCGAAAGGTCTTGCATTAAAGTCGAATAACTTTTACAAATTTTATACGATTTTAAAAATTTAAAGCGCTGTTTGTTCAGAATTGTCCTTAGATAGTAAAATACAAATTAGGGGGTTTTCAATAAGAGTGCTACAAAAGTTTTTCTTAAATAAAACAAAACCGGTTTTAGATACCAATGCAATTCTTTATTCCTGTGAAAGTACGTTCGATGCCATTATGTATGGAACTCGATTTCTTATGCATCGCCACCACGGGCACGCTTGCAGAAGTTCAGACGCTGAACCCAATTTTCGACGGTTTTCAAGCATAAATCGGCCGATACTGCTGCAATTTCACGTTCGATATTCGTACGAAGTTCATCAATCGTCGCTGACTTGTTGGCATAGACCATAGACTTGACGTAGCCCCACAGGAAATAATCTAACGGCGTCAAATCGCACGACCGAGGCGGCCAATCGACTGGGCCATTTCGTGAGATAACACGTTCACCAAACTTGGTTTCCAATAAATTGATTGTGGCATTCGCTGTGTGGCTTGTGGCGCCGTCCTGTTGGAACCACATGCCCTCCAAGTCCATGTTATCCAATTGGGGCCAAAAATATTCGGTTATCATTGAACGGTAGCGATTCGCATTCACAGTAATGTGCCGGTCTTGATCATCACGGAAGAAGTACGGTCCAATGACGCCGCCGGCCCATAAACCGCACCAAACCGTAATTTTTTCGGGATGGAATGATGATTCATGGATTACGTGTTGATTGCTGTCTGACCAATAACGCATATTTTGCTTATTGACGAAGCCATTCAGCCAGAAATGAGCCTCATCACTGAAGACCATAAATTGGACGTAGCGCTCTTAAAGTTGAGGCCACTGACTCCAAATTTTGGTAGTAAATTTTAATAATGTCGACTCGTTGTTGGCTCGTATATCTTTCCCTGATGAAATGGCAAACTTTACTGAAGAGAAATGTCAAAAGAGCGGGAAAAAATATGGGCGTCGTTTGCTGTCCCTATCGATTTACTTTTGATGTTTATAGGAAATTCACTACCAATATTTTAGGAAAATACCACAATATACATATATATTGATGGGAAGACATATTATCTTCTTTCATAAACCGTTAAAAAACTAAAACCGGTTAAAAGTTAACTGACTTACGATTGCATTCGTATTACAACCCCTCCGAAACGGGGGTTTCAGAAAAACTCTGAATTTTGAGGGTGTTTCTGATCTACTCAACAAGGTCTATAACCTACTCTGGGGCGCTTTTCAAGTATAAAAAATATTTGATTTTTTGTATTATTATACATTTTAATCGATAGAGATTTCGAGCCATAAAATGTTTCGTAAAACTTTTGCCTTGGTGCGAGAATGAATCTGCAAAAGGTGTCTAAATATAGAAAGACTGATGCTCATGAATTTTGAAATTCATACAGCTTGAAATGGAAATTATGTCTTATTCATTCAGTGGAAATATGCCATATTTTTGAGAAGTTTTCATTGCTGTGTATTAAAATCGCCAGAGACAAAATTGTAATTAACACTTTTCTATAAAAACTGAATTTATTTCCAATTCCGTCAGATCTTGAACTTATCCTGTTTATACCTGATTATTTGAGTTCATTTCCCAAAACTTTTATCCTTTTTGCGTTTTTTGCCATTCAAACTTCAATTGTAAGGTAATAAAACTTTTTCCATCCTCACCTGATGACGATGATGATAACTTTTTTACATTTGCAGAGACATTTTGTAACACAATCAACAATCTCTGACAGCAATGATGCTGATGTCTAGGAGAAATGATGTGATGACAACTGGCTGGATGGCTGACTGATGATATAAAAGTGGTCTTAGTTTAAATCTACATGCAAAAGATTCATGCAATCCTTTTAGTTTTTTGTTTGTTTGTAACTTTCTACAAAATTTCGAAGATAAAATTCAAACAGAAGCGTATGAAAAGGTAAAAGGTTTGAGCATCATTATTTATAGATGATACCAAACAGAATTGCTCTGTGAGTGGGCGAGAGGGAAGGGAATAAAATATCAGACGTTGTAGGAAAATGCAACTAGAATACATTGTACTCGTATATGTAGGGGGAAGAAATGCATCTGTTGTTTGAAGTTTTTGGTAGATACCATATGTTGTTTCCGGTTTAAATGTATAGTAAAACTAACAAAACTGTTTTAAAATAGAAACTAAAATATGGGAAAAGTCGTAAAAAACGGGATATTTAATAACACTATGTAACTTCACGCCCACAGAAAATTTTAGAGGTTGCCACAAGCGAAGTTAGAGGTTGTAACAACCGCATAGGAGGTAATCAAACCCGAGTAAGTGTCAGTCATAATTGCAGTAGAGGTTTTCATAATCGAATAAGAGGTTGTAACGTGGATTTGTCAAACGCTGAGGTAATCTCAATTTGACCACTCTCTTCTGAGAACGGCTGAGAATACCTTCTGGAAATGGTTGAGAATACCCTTCTGTGAATGGTTTCGGAACACTGCTTTGGGGTGGGTCAATCTATTTCAGATAATCGAGAACATGGTGAGACCATGGTGTGTGAATCGGGATTGGATTAGCTGAGAACGCTTTCAGTGCGGGCATACGAGTATTATTTACATCGGATATAACAAGAATACGTTGAATAGTTAGTTGAAGCCGCTATGTTGGAATAGTCAGCCGAAGCCGCTATGGCAGAATGTCAGCCTAAGCCGCTATGTTGGAATAGTTAACCAAAGTTGCTATGGTAAATAGCCAACCAAAGTCGCTATGTTAGAATAGTCAGCCGAAGCTGCTATGGTGGAGTACTCAGCCTAAGCCACTTATGGTGGAATAGTCAACCGAAGTCACTATAGTGGACTAGTCAACCGAAGCCGCTATGGTGGAATATGGTGGTATAGTCAAACGAAGCCGCTATGGTGGATATGTCAGCCGAAGTTTCTATGGTGGAATAGTCAGCCTAAGCCGCTATGGTGGAATAGTCCACCGAAGTCGCTATGGTGGAATAGTCAACCGAGTTGCTATGATGGAACTGTCAACCGAAGACGCTATGGTGGAATTGTCTACTGAAGTGACTATGGTGGAATAGTCAACCGAAGTCGCTATGGTGGACAAGTGAGCCTTAGCCACTATTGCGGAATAGTCAACCGAAGTCGCTATGGTGGAATAGTTTGGTTAATCCGCTATGATGAAATGGTCACCGAAGTCGTCATGGTGAAATAGTCAGCCAAAGTTGCTTTGGTGGAATAGTCAGCCGAAGTCGCTATGGTGGAATATTCAGCCTAAGTCGCTAACGTGGAATAGTCAACTGAAGTCGCTATGGGGGAATAGTCAACCGAAGTCGCTATGGTGGACAAGTGAGCCTTAGCCACTATGGCGGAATAGTCAACCGAAGTAGCTGTGGTGGAATAGTCGGCTGAAGTCGCTATGGTGGAATAGGTAAGTCGGCTGAAGTCGCTATGGTGGAGTAGTCAACCAGTGCCGCTATGGTGGAATAGACAGCCTAAGCCGCTACGGTAAATGTATTTAAGTGAAAGGTTAACTCTTGATTCCTTTCAGAATTCATCTTATCGGATTGTGCGATGGGACACAAGCTCCATGAGATCCACGACCATCTTAAGGACGATATCCCCAATTCTATTGCATTAGGAGTGATATTATTGCATGTACCCCAATGTCAAGAAATGCTACCAACTTAGTTTATGTAGTCCCGTCTCTATAGATCTTCCCTTGCAGTATGCATGTTGCGCACTCCATAAGAAATTACATCAATACTTGTCCGCAAGTGTCCATCTATCAGCCATGTTGCACACTCCATAAGAAATTACATCAATACTTGTCCGCAAGTGTCCATCTATCAGCCATTCTAGTCTTCAGTAGGAATGATGACTGGCTTATAGACCCCAAGTCTGTAAGAGCTGTGCAAGAGGCCTTTCCCGCATCATACGTCATGTATAACTTTATAAGCCAGCGGATCAATATATCAGTCACAACCTTAAGCTCCGCTGCTGATGATATGTCCGGCTTGGGTGACTTAAAGAGTTTGAAGCTGCCGATAGCCCATTTAAACCTGGATTTAGTAAGAATGTCAATGACAACGTCTGATTCATGAGGAGCACGTCCACTTACAGCGTTATCCTCGATCAGCCAGGAAAATGGGTGTCCATAATGGTATTGTGCGAATCCCAACTGTAGGTTATCCACTATCGAGAAGATTTCTTCAGGTAGTCTATAGTCATATTGACTGATGTAAGCATATTCCTTAATCTCTATGCCTCGGATGTATCTTTTATTTAATTTAATTTTAAATTTTATTTTATTTAATTTGGGAGTGGCCAGAAATGATTCCTTCATAGGACAGTACAATCAGCTCACTACTTCCTCGAAGTATATCCCGGGCAATGGCTATCGGAACCCTCCGTTAACTAGCTAGAGTGAGAAGGCGAAACGAATGAACACCCTGATTGATTATGCAATCAGTGATGCGTCTTCGGTTAAGTAGGTGACCCTGTCACTGAAGCTCTTTGGACTAGCGGACATATTGTTTTGTCCTTTGAGGGCGGATGAGCCACCACAACAGGCCAACGACAGATCACAAGTAAAGACACAAAAATCCAGTTTCGACACACTGCATTGTGGTCAGTGTCTGTTCCATAATGGTCGGCTGAAAAACA
Organism: Phaonia tiefii; assembly: GCA_963931995.1. Lineage (NCBI taxonomy): Eukaryota > Metazoa > Arthropoda > Insecta > Diptera > Muscidae > Phaonia > Phaonia tiefii. The sequence continues at coordinate 16,834,610 of OZ008368.1, read as the reverse complement.
ATCAAAACCTCGGAGGACTGGGCTTGCCTTCCTCCACCTTTATACTGGCAATGAAACTACGAAGTGAAAATTATAATCATAAAACCCGCCTATTTATTGACGACACCCACAAAGTTTATAATGACCACGATTTACGGATATGTACTTGGAATGTTAGAACACTATACAGATCAGGTGCCACTATCCAACTGGAAGATGTCCTCGTGTAATATAAGGCTGACATTACTGCTATCCAGGAGATGCGATGGACAGATGATTGCTGCACAAGGAAGAAGAACTGTGACATATACTACTGCTGCCATGAGGAAAAGCATGAATTTGGTTGTGGATTTGTAGTTGGCAAAAGACAGTGAACGAATAACCGCCATCCGCATTAAACCGAAATAATGTAATACATCTCTAATTTGTGTACATGTGCCGAAGTAAGAATAAGACGATGGACATGTTCTATGAGCGTCTAGAGGAAACATACCAACCCTGCCCTGGCCATGACATTAAGATTTTTCTAGGTGATTTTAATGGTAAAGTCCTCAGGAAAAATGTCTTTGAACCAACCGTCGAATAAATTCAGTCTACACCACATCACATCCGGTAACGGAATGAGATTGTTAAATTTTGCCGCGTTGAAAAACATAGTTATCAATAGTACGAGATTCCAACATAAAGACATTCATAAGGCTACTTGGATATCCCCTGATCAACAGACGAAGAACCAGATTGATCACATGGTAATTGATGGGAGGTACTCTACTAGTGTAATGGACGTACGTTTGATTCGAGGAGCAAATATGGTTGCAGCAAAGGTTTGCACAAGTATAAACAGAGCAAAAGTCGTACGGAACCATACATACATATTTATATAGAAAGCTGGACATCGGAAAGCTGCAATTACCACGGCCTATGGATAGAAGCTCACTCTGATACTGGTGTATAAGGCATCCCCGCCTCATGATCCTGAAGCACAGTTGAGGCACATTTCCCACTCTATGATAACTGCTGCAGAGACCGTACTTGGTTATGAAAAACCGTTTAAAGACAAACCATGGCAAACCATTGCACGGAATGTGATGAAAAGAACACTTCACGTATGGTAATACTTTAGACAGTTGCAACGCCAGCCGCGACTGAGCGGCATATGGAGAAGAGGAACCCCGTTTATTTAGGAAGGATAAACAGTGGTGGAGAAAGCGCGAGAATGATAAAATTGAATACCACAGATGGAAGAATGAGGCCCGTAAATTCTACCGAAAAGTACAAAGCCAAACCAACGGAAATATATCAGGGCCTGCCTTTTGTAGAGATAAGAACGGGAATCTTGTCCCAGATATGCAGAGTACGTTGGGAATATGAAGAGACTACTTCACTGATTTACATGTCCCAGGAGATTTCAATATAGATGAGGGTGTGGATCATATATAGGACGACGGCGTCAATTGCCTCCTCCTAGCTAAAGCGAAGTTAGAACTGCAATTTCCCAGATTAGGAATACCAAAGCCGCTGGTGCTGATGGCCTACCGGCTGAGCTGTTTAAGGCTGGGGGCTATGAGTTTTAAAGGTGAATGCATATCCCAAATCTGACTAAACGAATGCATGCCCGATGATTGGAGTCTTAGCATACAATGTCCTGTTTTCAAAAAAGGGGACTCGATTATATGTACGAACTATCGTAGAATAAGCCTTTTATCCATCGCATAGAACATCCTCTTAAGCGAAATGTGCGAAGGATTACAGCCGCTTGTTGCATACCGGATCAAACCTTATCAGTGTGACTTTAGGCCTGGAAAATCAACTATCGACCAAATATTCACATTACGACAACTCTTAGAGAAAACCCACGAAACGAATCGACACCTACCTACTCTTTGTAGATTGTAAGGTTGTCTTCGGTAGACCGATACGGGGAATACTGTAAGGGAGCTTGCTATTCCTGCTAAGCTGACAAGTCTTTGTAGAATGACACTGACCGACACGAAATCGTCAGTAAAGATTTAGTATGAGGCGAGGCCTCAGGCAGGATGACAACCTATCATGCGATCTCTTCGACATTTTAATTGGGACCATCATGAGAAAAGCTGCAGTTAACACGAATATAACGATCAACAGAAAAAGCCAAATGCTGCTGATGATTTAGACATCATTGGGTGAAAAAGCATCAGCAAAAGTGGTTTTGAGAGTAAACGAGGACGAGGCAAAATTAATGGTTTCCACAAGCAGAACTTCCACCCGATTGGATTAAAGGGTGAACGTTGATAACGGATATAATTTCGAGATAGTGGACGAATTTATATACCTCTACGATATGCAAGTAGAATGGATCAGTATGAACCATTGCGAAAGGTATTCTAAGGCGTACTCGAAGAACATTGATAACTTGGACGACCTAGACTTCGCTGTAATGACCAGGGGCCTAATTATGTATGACGACTATCGTCCAAACGATGTCGTTACGTCGGTAATGCCGATCATAAAATCATTTAAAATATATGCTTATATAAAACTTCATTACCGACAAAACGATAATGAATTGGATATAATTTTCTACATAATTAGCCCCCAGGTGGAATATTGACTGCGAGAGCTTGATATTACCAACTGGAGGAGAAAATCAGAAGATCGAGGCGTTTGGAGAAACATATTATCCTCATTTTGTAATGCCCTGGACTGCTCTGGGTTGTTTGAGGCCACCTAAATAAGTAAGTGTTTCAAATGCGTTATGCTCAATTTTAACCCTCGGATGGGCAGTAACTCGAATGGGCAGTTACAGACTTTGTCGTCTGGCCAGACGAACAATTTTATTGCACAATTACAGGTGAACAAGCGGTAGTTATGTTATTTTTTTTAATGTTTATAATCAGAATATGTATATATATATGTATACTATGTATGTTTGTGCTATATTTACTATTTTACCTAGAAAATTCAGTGCAAAAAAGCAATATTCATTTTTTTATTTTTTTATTTTTTTTAAGTAAAATTTTTTTTAATTTACCATTTTTTAAGAAACAGTTTTGTTTATTTTAATACATAATGTATTTATTTATCTAATTTGGTTTTATATGTTTGGTTTTATATGTCACTCTTCGTTTTTGGTTGCAACTCGTCGTGAATGATAAACGAAGCTAAACCGGATATGTCGAGCAGATTGGAAAACTTAGCCAACGGCCAACGCCTGGTTAAACGATTGCACGTATAACCCGTGACCATTTGATCCATGGTATCTACACCGGCTTTGTTTTTGTAATAATCCAAAACTTGCTGAGGCTTATCTGTATTTTTTCTGTTATCAACTTTTTGTTCTTGGCAGCATACGAGCACAAAGAAACAGTATTGTTATAATAACAAAATAGTGTGGTGTACAATTCGCGGGTGTTGGTTTTATCATGACGAAATTCATCAGGAATACTGCGTTTGTTGCATCGAACAGATCCAACAAGTGATAATCCAACTGACATGAGGCAAGGTGGTAAACAAATTTTCGGTATAGACAGTACGTCCAGTGTAGTGATATTTCGAGACCAACTTCATGGCGACATTTTCGCCTTGATTTGTTTCGCGTTCTGCACCTTCCAATTAGCCTGTGTAAATTATCCCTTTCAACGGAAAGCGTGATTTCGCATCGCAAATCCACCAGACTTTAATCCCATATTCCGCGGGTTTGGACGGTATATACTGCGTGAATCTGGTTCGGCCACGGAGAGGGAATAATTGTTCGTCCACTATGACATTGTCATGGGGTATGTACAACTACAGCAATTTGATTTTGAAAATTACCTTTTTCTCGGAAATGTTGTTTCGTCTGGCCAGACGACACAGTGCAAATACGACGATACTGACTTTGAAGTAAAAGTTTGTTCTACCAGCAGTTACAAAATGATTTAAATTCATTTTATTGTATTGAACGACTCTGTATTTGAAAAGTCACGAAAGGGTTTTACGGATTGACCGCAAAGAAAAAAAGTCATTAAGATAAAAAGAATGATTTTGTCTGGCCAGACGATATAGTCAAACGGAGGGTTAAAAGTTCATTTGTATGGGATCAGCAAAAAATCCTGGCCGATAATATGATAGCCAAAACCGTTGGTCTTGTGGTCAAATAAAGACTTTAGGTCAATTTGAAATCAATCTATATACACACTGAAAAATAACGGCCTCTCTAACATATTTTTCCAAACAAATTCTGCCGGAACCATGTATATGTTTGGAACACATTTCGAACATTCATATATTTGCAAGTTCCTGACGTACATGTATGCTTTTACGTGGAAACACATGCGTTCTTCATCCCAAACATCCATATACTTAAGTGGAAACATTCGCGTGTTTCCCCCAAACCTACATATACTTACGTGGAAACATATGCGAATTTCCTCCCAAATATAATAATATTTAGAAACAAATTATTCTTCGATTTCAATATATATGTATTATTTATTATAATTAATTTTAACAATATAAATCCACATTTATAAATAATTAATATAACAAATTAATAGATTTTTATTGATTTAATTGCATTGATTTAATTGTTTTTTGCATTATTTGCTTTTTGCATTATTTGTTTTATTTTATGAAATGAGAATCTGCTTCTCTTTTGCTTCTCCTTTCTTTGTTGTCTCTCACGTTTTTGTTTCCAGAAGGTTTCAGCTATACGTTGGTTATCACTATGCGTTGGTACACAAACAAGATATTTATATACAAATCAAGTTCATGCAAGCCAAGCGTGGATTAATTACTTGTGTTTTTTTTTACACATATTTCACGAATGATCCGCCGTTCCAATTTTCTCAGTAAAGGCTCGGACGACAAAGGGCTTCACGTTGTTGCCCTTTCCAGTTTCTTTCCTCAAAATCGTATCTCACTTTGGTAGCACACATACATATATACGAAGCACATACACAAAAACCAAAGTAACATCACAAACCATTTAACGGTCCGAGCCTTCGTTAATTCTTTTTTCACTGATCAAGCGCTTTTGATATCCCCTGTCCGATGAACCATTGACGACTGAATACATGAAACTAAAACGCAATACATCAGGAAAAATAAGAAACACTTCATCTGCAATTTACACATACATTCAGGAATATTTATGACTCACTGACTGAGAGAAGAATACAAAAATTCAGATACACACTTACAAGATAGATTCTCGCTCGTTGTCCTTCTTTTATTCTCTCGCTCTCGAGAGAGCATAGACAGTGCAACAAACACAGCTGTATTTGTATCATAGACATAAATATATGTGGGTCGCAAACACATATATTATAACATATTAATCATTGTGACTCAAACATGTAATATTGAATAGCAAACACAATGTGTCTGGACACAAGTATATTATATTTGCGACAAGCTCCAAACACACTTTATAACGGGGTTTTCAATAACAGCGCTACAAACGTTTTTTTAAATAAAACAAAACCGGTTTTAGATACCAATGAAATTCTTTATTCCTGTGAAAGTACGTTTGATGCCATTATGTATGGAACTCGATTTCTTTTGCATGGCCACCACGGGCACGTTTGCTGAAGTCCAGACGCTGAACCCAATTTTCGACGGTTTTCAAGCATAAATCGGCCGATACTGCTGCAATTTCACGTTCGATATTCGTACGAAGTTCATCAATCGTCGCTGGCTTGTTGGCATAGACCAGTGCTCTTCGTTCATATTACCCAGCTAACGAAGTTGTTCGGGTATTTATTTATTCTCTTCGTGAATATTTTTTTGAATTACATTCAGTAGCTTGTTAGCTTTCAACTGTAGCTTGTTAGCTTTCAATTTTAAAGAGAGCTAAAAAAATGTTTTGCTGCACTGAGAAGTCATAATAGTAAGCTACCTAAATTTATGCATGTTTATGCTGTCTATTTCTTTTCAGCATTTTTAAACAAAATAGTTAATGAATATGTGGGGTGTTGAGTGGGAACCACTTTTTTAATTTCTATGAACACATTTAAGGAAGCTGAGTACCTTGTATGTAATGAGGTACGCCAGATTGACATATTTTAATCTTTATTCGATTGAAGTTTTTTGAAATTCGTTTTTAAAGTGTTTTTTAATTCGCACTAGATCAAAAATACTCAATATTCATTACTTTCATTATTGTTATTGTTACAACTCATAATTTCTTTCAGTGTAATACTCTCATTTTAAGTATGTTTCACTTTGTGAAGACCACTGGCATAGACCATAGACTTGACGTAGCCCCACAGGAAATAATCTAACGGCGTCAAATCGCACGACCGAGGCGGCCAATCGACTGGGCCATTTCGTGAGATAACACGTTCACCAAACTTGGTTTCCAATAAATTGATTGTGGCATTCGCTGTGTAGCTTGTGGCACCGTCCTGTTGGAACCACATGTCCTCCAAGTCCATATTATCCCATTGGGGTCAAAAATATTCGGTTATCATTGAACGGTAGCGATTCGCATTCACAGTAATTTGCCGGTCTTGATCATCACGGAAGAAGTACGGCCCAACGACGCAGCCGGCCCATGAACCGCACCAAACCGTAATTTTTTCGGGATGCAATGATGACTCATGGATTACGTGTGGATATAACGCATATTTTGCTTATTGACGAAGCCATTCAAATGAGCCTCATCGCTGAAGATGATTTTCCAATGAAAATCCGAATCATTTTCAAGTTGTTGCTCAGCCCAATTCACGAACATACGAAGCTTCGCCACAACGACGTCACAGAGATGCCAAACGCTTGAGAACGACGTGTGAGAGACACATTTGGGCTTTCTTGAACTGAAGCTTCAGCGGCAGCAATATTCTCGACACTACGGGCACTTCTTTGTCTCACTGGCACGGGAACATTTTGTACTGTGCCTGTGGATTCAAATTTTTCCACTAGACGCTCAATTATTGATCTGGTAGGACGATTATAACGACCATAAATTGGACGTAGCGCTCTTAAAGTGGAGGCCACTGACTCCAAATTTCGGTAGAAAATTTTAATAATTTCGACTCGTTGTTGGCTCGTCTATCTTTCCATGATGAAATGGCAAACCTTACTGAAGAGAAATGTCAAAAGAGCGGGAAAAAATATGGCGTCGTTTGCTGTCCCTATCGATTTACTTTGGTAGCGTCTCTGTTTAAAAACACTTTATTTTCATCCAAACAACAAAAAAAGACAGATTTTTCAGCGTATATGGATGTAGCAAATATACTTGCATGTAATACATTATCAGTTTGCGGAAATATGTAAGTGAATTGAGAGTCAGACAGTAGAACACAATGAACCGGTAATATTCATTAGTTACTTTATTATATAAGTAATATTTATTCAAAAAAATTAATTAAAGAAAGAATATAATTTTTACAGCAGGTATAATAAGGACTATACGTAAATACTGTTATGCAGTATAACCGGATATGACAATGTTTAAAATTGGCATTCATAGGCAACATAAAAAGTTGTTCATATACATTTTAATGTGCCTCAACCATGTCTGCAACATTGTATATTATATGTTTCCGTATATGACTACCACTTATTGTCTGTATGGTACTTAAACGGAAGTTTTTAGTGAGCCTATTTTCAAATTTACACCTGCTAGTTTCCATTCATATGATAGTCAGTCTTGCCGCCAACTATATGCACCATCACCACCTACTTTACATCCTCATCACGTTTATGTTGCACTTGCTAGCAAAATTACTTGAAATTTATATTTATTTTCTGTTATAAAATGACAATGTTTTCCAAGTGAAAAATAAACAGCAAGAAAGGTTTTTTTTTTCATGGAGCAGCGTTTTAATGTTGGAAACACTCAATATTGCAACAATTTTGCAACGCAGCATGAGTACAACATACATACTTGTATATCACGATTTAAGTATCCTTAAAGGATTCCTTGTTTTTTTTGTCATTTGTTGGTGGTTAATGCAGTTATTAAAATGCTGCAGACAAATTGTATACATATAGTTTGAATTTTGCAGACCAAAAGTAAAAGAATCAAAGAGTACAATTACCCTTACAATCTGTCAATGAATCGTGGAATAGGTTTCTCCAAATCAGTGTACGCTTACAACATTCAGTCTAACTGATCAGATCAAACTGAACATCTTGTGAACATTTTTGTGCGATTATTTTTCACAACTTTCAAAGTGTATTATCAAGAGAAGGGTGCAATGATGAACCTAAATCTCTATATGCTGATGATGCACTATCCCACACTACTGTCCAAAACTGGGGACGGGTGTTTTTTGCAGGTTCACAACTTTGAGTGAGTAACACTGCTTTATTTGACAATCGATACGAGTATAACAGCTGATAGTTGGATTTTGGTAGCCACAGAGCCAGTGACGCCAACTTAGCTCTTTTGGGGCTAGATTTAGCACTTTTCGACCTTGCAAAACGGAAAAAAATTTCATTGGCACTTGTTTTGCAAAAACGCTCTTTTTAGCCCTTTGCCAGTTTTTTACCCAACACCAATTTGCTAAAAATTTTAAATTTGTCGCTTCTACCGTTTAACTGTTTGCTTCTATTTGTGTATTGGTTATTACGTTTAATACTTATAAATTTTTAGTTGGAGCGACACCCAAAAATGTAAGAATGTATGGAAAGCAGCCCCCCTCTTTTATGAAGTGGTTAAACCTCCAATGATGAGTTCAGAGCAATATATATTTATTGCAATGTATGATTGCAGCTAAACACTTCGATACACGAAATACACTATTCTAGATCCCAAAAACATATGAAAGGCATGGAGCCTTTATACGGAATTCAGTTGGTACAAGCAGAGACAGAACAAAAATGTCAGGCAATGCTGGCACTCGTCGCATCTGCACTACAAACATCATTTTCTTTGGGTGAACATTTGAAAGGATATTCCAACAGAGGATGTTAAAATTTAATGAAACAAGTTGCGAATTTTTCATGTGTTAATGTAGGGACATGTGTTAGGGTAGGGACTAAACTCTCAAAGTGAACACATCCAAACACAGTTTGTCCGACTGCGATCACAGATTGTTTGGCGTTAAACTCCTCCGAAACGGAGGGACCGTTTTGTATGAAATTTTGTGTGCATATCGGGTAGGTCTCAGAATCGGCCAACATCTATTTTGCATACCCCTAAATGATAAGGGTGACTCACCCCTATATAGAAAACAGATTTGTCCGACTGCGAAACACAAATTGTCAGACTGCGAAAAAAAACACACACTGATGTATCGGCAGCGAATGGTTGTCTTGTGTGGGTGCGGAGCACTCTCAGATCAAAGAGAATAATGACGTGGTTCTACGTATGTAAAAATGAGATAGCAAGAGAACAACGAAAATTGTATGAACTTGTGTAGCGTATGTTCGAACATACCAATGTATGTATGTACATGTGTCTGTTGCTTTGCATTCTCTTTGTTTTTGTGGGAATAAAACAAAAAGTATTAAGCAAGAAAATATAATGGCACATGTGCTTCCACTGGTCTTTAAATAATTTTAACTATTAATATTATTTAAATGTAACGTCGTCATATGATTGAACGCAGTTTTTTATTATCCAATTAAACATTTACTAATGTGTTCATATAAATCGAACAGGTACCGTGTAACAAAAAGCTGTTAACATCGCCTGTGACTTCGAACACTGAAGGTGGGAACTGTGTAAGTAATAACTGACTAATGTGTCACGCCCAGGTTCGTACCTCCCATACAAAAGTTGGGCGTATTTGCGGTTTGCCGACTCGATATCTCATAAACCAATCTTAAATATATATAATCTTAAATCTAAAAATAATAATATTTAGCGCAATGTCAATCTGCTATTGAATATGGTCACTATTGAGTATGGGCGTTTTTTATTTAACAGAACTCCCACGCAATGGATGACTTAGGGTGAGGGTGTGATTAAGTCGGTTCACCCGACTGAAAGTTATGTACTGGTTTTTGTTTCATTTGAATGGCCTATCAAGAACATTATGTGGCGAATATGTCGTCATTCAAATGACCGCCGCGGCTTCGATGTATATCAGGCTAAATTTGAACGATGGGGCGGGCTATGTTATCTGAGGGCACTGGTATTTTGTGGTTTATTGGAATGGTTCTGCGAAACCCCACAACAAAAAGCCTAAGTTGGTCAAACCGCACGGTGTTTGTGGCCAGTTCACGTCGTATCTGATATGGGGGGATATTTCATGATTAATGGGAAATTTTCTAGGTGGAGCCTGTTTATTACATATTATAGTTTTGAATCGAATAAAAAGTAAATGTAGAAGAGCCAAAGTGAAAGAGGTTTAAACAAATAACATGTTCTTAAGTAAGTGCGTTTTCTTAAGGAAAATAAATTTTCTCAAAAGCAATACCTATTGATATTCTTAAACAATGTACCTTTTCTTTCAAAAAATACCTTATCCTAAAGAAGTACCTTTGCTTAAAAAAGTAAATTTTCTTACAAAACGTAAATTTTCTTAAAAAAAGTATTTTGTATCAAATAAGTACATTTTCTTCAAAAAGTGCATTATCTTACAACAAATTGCCTTTTCTTAAAATACTACCTTTTCTTTAAAGAGAACATTTTTTGGAAAATAAAATAACTTTTCTTGAGATAAGTACCTACTCTCAAAATTTTACATAATCTTTCGTAAAAAAATGCTCTTCTTCAAAAAAAAAAATACCTTCTCTTAAAAAAAATAAATTTTCTTACTAAAATTCTTTTCTTAAAAGTACCTTTTCTTAAATATAAAATAACACCTTTTCTTTTCCTTTCCTTTCTTTTCTTGAGATAAGTAGCCTTTCTAAAAATAAGTAAATGCTCTTAAAAAAATAACCTTTTCCTAAACAGAGTACCACTTCTTTAAAAAGTACCTGTTCTTAAAGAAAGTACTTCTTTGTAAAAAAAATTCATACTCTTACGCTTTTTCTTACAGAAAGCACTTCTTATTAAAAATAGTAGCTTTTCTTAAAAAAAACATCAGCTTTTAATAAAAGAAGTACATTTCATTAAAGAAAGGACCTTTTCGGAAAAATATAATACATATTCTTACAAAAAGGACCTAAAATATAGTTTGTTTAAAAAAAATACATTCAATAAATAAAAAATTTCTTAAAAAATGTTTATCATTTTGTAAAAAGTATCTTTTCTTAAAGATCCATTTAAATTACAGTATTTTTTTGTGGCCGTCGGTGGTGCAATAGGTAGTGTGCACGCCTCTTGTACATGAGATCCTGGGTTCGATCCCTACTCTGACCACCTTAAAAAAAAATTTCTTTCGGCGGCGGTCACCTCGCATAGTGACGGCGACACTATCGAGTATTTAGCCATGAAAAAGCTTCTCAAAATACCGTTCGGAATCGGTGTAAAAACTGTAGGTCCCAATCAGTGAGTGAAAAATTAGAAAGCGCACAGCTCACTGTTTGTGAGAAGGTCTCCCCAATCCCTTCATGGGATGTAATGGGAAACGGTTTTTTTATTTTTTTTTTTTTTTTTATTTTTCAACAGGCGCCTTAGGCGTGTTGGAACTAACTGGTGCATAATATATAGCGAAAGGAACTTCGTTCCAACCGGGTGTCGCCTGACACCTCATGTAATTTTTTTTGAGAAATCTCCCACTGTGGGGAGGAGGATGCAAGAGCGACGTTTCGTTCGTTAGAAAAGAAATAAACTTCTGCTTGCGAACTCAGCATATTTTTGTTACGGATATTAAGTACAATTTCTTAATAGCCTTCACTGAATAATATTCAAACCAAATAATTTTTAACACTTCCTGTTCTTTCTCACCGATGCATTTACAGTCCAATTGGTTAAATGTACCAACTGTGCAAATTAGAAATAATTCATATCGTATTCCGTTCGATACCAAACTACTTAGCGCCGCTTTTTTTGTTTTATTGGCCATCGTTTTACGTTTTAATTTCAGTTGTTAAATTTATGTCCGCTTATTTATCTACGTGCAAGTGAATGTCGAGCTTACGGATACTACGAGTACGTGTACGTGCACACCCATGTACGTATTTATGAATCCGTATCCGTATCTGCACTCTTTTTTATGGTTCATTTAATTTTAAGTACCATTTTAATGCATTCTCAGGTGTAATTGAATTTATTGGTTTTAAGCATTTGTTAGATTTCTTCCTGTCCTTGTCCGTTTGGTTCATTTCGTTTATACTGAGTGTGAATCTGTTCAGAAGGTGTTGGATGTTTCAAAAGGACGGAATTGTTACGGTTCGTGTTACATCTATAGAATATGTTATTATGAAATTTATTAGATATATTAATGAAATTTATATAGATATACGATACAATATATCCAGGTATTAACGTTGATACGTTACATTTCACTGAAGAAAAAAACGAATATTATCAGCAATTCTGTTTAATAGGATATTATTCAGGAGAATAAAGATAACACTGCACTTCTTCTGAACACATTGGGTATGCAATAATATTCAATTAATTTGAATCATTGGCCAGGACGAAACCATCTGTTAGCAGATATATTCTCTTCGCTATGAAATTACATGGCATTCGTAAACCTTGCTAAATTTAATAACATATACGAGGGCGGTCCCAAAACTAGCCGATCTGACGTATAGATGGTGGCAGTAGTTTGTAAAAAAATATTTTGGTGAAAAGTGACATATGTTTTAAGTTTCAAGGCGCCACGCTGTTTAGTATTTTTATTTGAGCCATCATGGGTAAACGATCTTAGTGAATTTGTAATCATGTTATATAATTCAATATTTCCATTTGAAAGGTCTCAGTCCAAGAACTATTAAAGCCGAGCTAGATCCTACTCTAAGGGAGTCTGCTCCTTGGTTTACGACTGTAAAATATTGGGTAGCAGAGGTTAACCGAGGCCGTACGAGCTGCCAAGACGAACAGGTGAGGTGACCACGTCAGACACGGTTAAAAAAAAATTACATGAGGTGTCAGGGGACACCTGGTTGGAACGAAGTTCCTTTCGCTATATATTATGTACTAGTTAGTTCGAACACGTATAAGGCGCCTGTTGAAAAATACTGTAATTTAAATGGATCTTTAAGAAAATATACTTTTTGTAAAATGATAAACTCATTTTAAGAAATTTTTTATTTATTAAATGTATTTTTTGAAAAAAAAAATATTTTTAGGCCCTTTTTGTAAGATATGTATTATATTTTCCCGTAAAGGTCCTTTCTTTAATGAAAGGTACTTCTTTTATTAAATGCTAATGTTTTCTTTAAGAAAAGGTACAATTTTTAATAAGAAGTACTTTCTGTGAGAAAAATCCTTAGAGTATGATTTTTTTTTACAAAGAAGTGGTACTCTTTTTAGGAAAAGGTAATTTTTTAAGAAAATTTACTTATTTCCAGAAAGGCTATTTATCTCAAGAAAAGAAAAGAACATGTATTATTTTATTTTTAAGAAAATGTACTTTTAAGAAAAGAAATTTTTGTAAGAAAATGTACTTTTTTAAGAGAAGGTAATTTTTCTTGAAGAAAAGGTTTTCTTAAAGAATGTTTTTTTTTAGAATTGGTAATTTTTTCTGGAACAGGTACAATTTTAAGAGTAGGTACTTATCTCAAGAAAATTTATTTTGTTTTACATAAAAGGTACTCTTTAAAGAAATATAGTTTTTTATGAAAAGGCAATTTGTTGTAATATAATGTACATTTTAAAGAAAAGGCATTTATTTAAAAAAATTAATTTTTTTAGGAAAATGTACTTTTTGTAAGAAAATTTACTTTTTTAAGCAAAGGTACCTCTTTAAGATAAGAAATTTTCTTAAGAAAATGTATTCTGTTTAAGAATATGCACAGGTATTGTTTTTGGGGAAATTTACTTTTTTTAAGAAAACGAAGTTGTACGAAAAGTTATAATATACGAAAGAAGTTATTTTTTTACACTTCTTTCACTTTGGCTTTTCTAAATTTACCTTTTATTCGGTTCAAAACTACAATATGTAATAAATAGGCTCCACCTAGAAAATTTCCCAGTAAACAAGAAATTTCTCCCCATATGTTAGTCTAGACAGAAACCAAACCAAAAGTACGAGTGTATGAGTAAGTGTGCTGCCTAATGTAATTCCATGGTCAGGGTTGTATTTCACGGATTTCTAAATTTACTTTTTATTGGGCTCAAAACTACAATATGTAATACACAGGCTCCACCTAGAAAACTTCCCTTTAAACCAAACCAAACCAAAAGTACCCAATGTAGTTGATAATAATGGGTTGTAATAAAGTAGTTAACAAAAAGTTGTTTAAAAATTTTTCATTTAGCCCCCATCCCGCAACGTGAGATAAGGAACTTCATTCCAAAAATCCACAAAATGGTACATGATCGTCGGCTGAAAGCTAGGCATTTCAAAAAGTTGCTATACTTCGTCGACCGAAGATTTGAAGATGTGCGCAAGATGAGTGCCGCCATTGCTTTGAATAGAGCAAAAAATAGCGTAGCGAAGATGTTTCAGTAGAGTGTTTGGCGATGTTTCACCGCAATGAAGCAAAATTTTTGCCTCGATTTGTAACCATGGATGAGACATGGGTCCACCACTTTACAACCAATGAACAAAGGAACAGTCAAACCAGTGGACTGGACTGGGAGAATCATGTCCAAAGAAGGTGAAGACTGTTGCATCTGCAGGCAAGGCCATTTCGTCTGTTTTTTGGGATACGCGTGGGATAATTTTTATTTATTATCTTAAGAAAGGAAAATGAAATTGTGGGAAAAGGACGCATTTGGCGAAAGAGAAATTGTTGTTTCATCAAGACAATGGTTCACACATCCACTATTGCGATGTCCAAAATTAATGAATTAAAGTTCGAATTGCTTCATCACACACCTTGTTCGCCAGATTTAGCTCCTTCGGACTATTTTCATTTCCAAACTTGAAAAAATGGCTCGATGGTATAAGAGTTGCCAACAATGAGGAGGATGAGTCTGCGGTTGATGACTATTTCAAGGAGTTTGACAATGCTTACTTTAAACTGGGTATCGAACTATAGAATATCGTTGGAAAAAGGGTATCGAGCTAAAAGGAGTTTAATTAAAAATTAAAGAAAATGTTTCCCAGCGTTTTTGTGTCGTCTTTGTTAGGACTTCTAGTTTTGGGCCGTCAACGGTACAATGGTTAGTGGGTGCGTCTCTTTTATATGACATCCTAGGCTCGATCCCTGCTCCGACCACATTAAATTTCTTTCGGCGGCGGTCACCTCGCTTAGTGACGGCAACACTATCAAGAATTTAGCCATGAAAAAAGCTTCTCAAAATACTGTTCGGAACCGGTGGTAACTGGAGGTCCCAATCTGTGAGTGAAAAACTAGAAAGAACACAGCTCACTGGCTGTGAGAAGCTCTCCCCAATTCCTTCTTGTAATGTATTTTAAGAGGAAGGCATGTATTTGTGTAGTTTTGGGACCGCCCTCGTATATTTGTATACCCTTCTGTGAAACTGCCTTTTTTTAGGACTGTTTTCTTTCCCCTTAATAAAACAAGGTTCCTTTTAAATTGGGAGAAGTACAACAGGTTGCTTTATTTTACATGTGCAGTAGAAACTTAACACTTTATACATATAATAAGTTTTTTCGATAACACTATTGCTCGACGATTTATGCCTTTACCCTTCTAAAATGAGATTCACCCCAGTTTTGCTAGAAATCGGCTGTATATACAAAGGAGAGCAAAGGTGTTGATAGGGGACAGTAGGGTGTCCAGCTCTATTGCCTCCCTTGAGCATCGGCGTAATGTGGGTTGCGTGACACTGTTCTATCGGTATTTTCACGGTGCGTGTTCCTCGGACATCCGTCAACTTATACCAGATGTGAGGACATTTGGCAGAAGTACGCGGCTTTCAAGGAACTTCCATCCGTTTACTATCTATTGGCCAGTCGATCGCACAACACACTACAGAGAAAATTCGTTCTTCAGTCGTACGGTCCGTATGTGGAATAAACTTCCCGCAAGTGTATTTCCCGCAAATTGTGACATACAGCGATTCAAGGCAAATGCAAATAAGCACTACTCCCTCTTTCCACCCTCCTCTACCTAAATTTCCGTCGCCAGCACAATGCATTGCATTTATAGGGGGCATCACCTGAGTGCTGGTCTTAAAAAAAAAAAAAAAAAAAAAAAAACTTTAACCGATTCGACAACCATCTCCTGGTAGCCCTGTCTGTTCTCGAAAATGCGATACTGACTTAATAGTTAGTGGTGAGTTGCCATGTGTTTTCGATAGTTTCAGACACTTCTTGCGAAAGTATCAAACTTTCGTGGTGAGTTTGTATGAGGTATCCTTTCAACTTGCAATGAAGGCATACTTTAAGGCGTAATTAGGATTACAAACAATATCCACCGCAAACTGTTTGTTGACATTCTAATATTATTTTATTTGATTTTTCGATTTTTTTATTTCATTACATTTATTCCATACACAATTTTATTATTTCATACACAATTTGAAGATGAGGAACGAAGCTCATTTTCAAATAAATGGCTTCGTCAATTAATAAACTTGTAGAATTTGGGAATCGGAGCAATTACACCCTCATAAGTGCACCGTTAGGTGTGGAATAACACCCGACAAGATCATTTACTTCAATTACGTTTAAAAACCATTAAAATTATTTAACAAAAATTTAAAGCCTTAAAGATAAAATAATGTGTATATATCAAAAAAAGTTATTTGTGTCGTTTCATTCATCATCCATTTAAATACAAATATATATTGCAAAATATTGATTTAATAATAGCAGATACAGGCATTAGTTCAAATCAGCCAACAAGAAAACAACAACGGAATTCCGTTGTATATTTTAAAATTTTTGGTTTAAATGCAACACAAATGTATTCTAAGCCTGTGGGCGGATCTAACCTTTTAGGCCGTGGTAAAATTGGGTGAATAAATTTTGGTATGGTAGATACAATTTTGTCACTTTGCTGTGCGGATTCATGTGATGACATTTTGACAGATCATGAACAAATTTTTGACATTCAGTCGCCGCACATAACGAGACAAAAGTCAATGAGTGGTGGCGTCGAAATGAAAAAAATATATAAAAAATATGTTCCACTTATTTTTGCGGCTTCGGAAGAATTGAGGAAGTTGCAGTTTAGACGAAGGACGTTTTTTACAACGACAAAACCAAAACAAATAAACAATTTGTGTCAATTAGGTCATAATACAAAGCTTACAAGGTCAGGAACATTTTTCCAATTGAAAAATGGTTGGGTTTTGTGGGAATAATAGACAATTCAGTTAAACACACTCACTGGCATGACTAGTTTCGAACACCGTGACAAGCTGATCAGCACATGCCTAACTACTGTGTCTGAATTGATGCCATCGGTTGATCATCAATCGTATATATACAAACTGAATTATGCAATTAACTTTTGCAAATTAGTATCGATCGAAGATCCCTAAGTATCAACACAAACCGAAAGGTCCATAATTCCAAACAAAGAACAGACGGCTTTTTCCACCATGTTCTTCTTTTCCTCTTGCTTACTCACATTCTTGCAGGTTTTGAGGTGAGTTTTTATAATATCACAGGGTTGAGTTTTTCTTTGGTATAGAGTTTTTGATGACCGGTCTAGTGTCATTTACGTTTTTTTGAATTTGACAAGATTAACAAGATGTATTCAATAAGGTGGTGGCAGCAGTAGATAGCAATAGAGCAGTAGTATATAAGATATCTTCGGTTTAAATATGAGTTGAAATGAAAATAAAACTGTAAAAATAACTTAAAACTGCAAATCTTTATATTTCTAATTTTAAACAATGCAAACACAATTGTTTAAACAACATTTGAAAATTTTCATTGGCCCAATGAATGAAACAAAACCAGTTAGCATTGTTTATGATATCACCTTACTAAATACACATTGGTGTTAAGCAAATGCCATTACTTGGTTCGTTGTCAACATTTAGAGTAGGTTAGTCAAATTTTTGACACTAGAAATTCACCACGCAAACTTCAAAATTTTGATCGGTACAAAATATTTGAACCAATCCGCCGCCCACACCCTAACAATTAAATAAAACAAAAAAGTTCAAAATACATTCAAATCTCACAGTTCTCAACATAACAAATTTAAGCCAACAGTTCTTGTAACTCCACCTGGTGTAAGTCAACATCTCTCTATCGCACCGAACTCACCACGAAGATTGTGAAATGATACGTCAAATGCGACAGATGACACCTTTAGGTGAATTTACTCTATGCACCCTGTGGAATCGGAAATGTAGAAATTTTGGAAATTATTGTAATTTCGAGTAATTCTTTTTACGAAAATTTCAAAATTACTCGTATGTTTTGGAAACGAACAAAGGGGAGTAAATTAGAAGGACACAAATTGCTTTAGATGTACGAGTATGTATAATAATAGAAGGCTTTCTAAATATAAATTCGTACTCCAAGTGTTTATTGGTTATATTTTACTTCACCACCACACCTACAAATCTTGCAATTTGTTAATTTGAAATTTAAATACAAATTAAATGCCATAACATGAATTATCCATAAATAATTATCTCAATCTCAATGCATTTTCCTACAGGCGAACAAAAAACAAACACATTTAACATAATTCCATAATCCAAGCAAATACGGAATGTTGGAACATTCACTGCGAAATTTTGAAATTCATCTGCAAAATTATACTCCTTTGGCGCCATTCGCCCGTTCGCCCATTCTCTCTCGCAGTGGAGTCCAATACTACTACAGTGCTATTTTATAATTAAAATACCTTCTCGTTGTGGAGTAGAACTACATAGTAGAATGCATTTAATTTATTCTAAATAACAATTAAAATGCAAACAATTTTTCTGCTTCTTTGCCAAGAGGAAATACACATCCGGCTGCCCATCTTCAAACCCACTGGTCCAAACCCTTCATTTACACATTCAACCGGTAGACGTCCCACTACGTCGACTGTAGTTCTCAGAGAGAGCTCTCCAATGGAAAGACAGCAAAGGAATTCAATACTAAAGAAATTATGCGGAAATAGCTTTGCTTGAAACGTAAAGGAATCGCTTAGATGAAAATCATAGGGCTGTTGTATTATTTGGTGTTGCATTGTTGTGCGTGTGTATGGTACGAAGTGGTAGTAGTGGCGGTTCATATAATTTACCGGAAGTTGCTTGAGGGCATGAACTTGGCATTTGATACACGATGGAATGAATGTATTTACATATAGAACAATTAAGACATCTTCTTCAGATATTGACACTTGTCAAAGCTAGAACAAGCAAAGAGTTGCTAACAATCATACTATAACTTCTAAATGTAAAAAGTTAATGGTAAATAATTTAAAGTGAAAGTCAAGGAAAATTATTAGGGCTTCCCCCACACTTCATCGCTTATGAATCGTATGTGGATTTGTGCTACCACGCCATCGTTTGTACATCCATCGTTTGTACAAATACATCCTGCCAATGATTCAGAGTTCTTGGTTGAACTTCACGTCCATATTTTCTAAACCGATTAAAATTTATGAATACTATAGGCCTTATATAAAGGGTGTCTCAGTAAGAATGCACTTTTTCATGTTAAAATAAAAACATGTATTTTTCGAGATAGTTGTGATTTTTTATTAGATTATAAAGAATGGGTCCCAAGGCTCTGATGCCAGGCCATTACTGTTTTCATGAAATTTTCCATGACTTTTTCACAGAGATTTGGCTGTAACTCTCCGATGTCGGACGTCGGATCTCGGATTTGAGCTCAGGAATTGTTTCTGGTTTCTTCGCATTAACGAGAGATTTCACGAAACTTCAAAGAAAGAAATCGCACGGCGTTATATCGCATGATCTCGGTGGCCAGTTGACTTTAGAAATTCTTGAGATAATTGGTTCTGGAAATCGTTGCTGCAATAAATCGATTGTATCATGAGCGGTGTGGCCAGTGCCGCCGTCTTGAGGAAACCACATGTCGTCCAGATCCATGCCGTCCAGTTGAGGCTACAAGAAGTCCGTTATAATGTTCCTGTAACGTATGCCGTTCACAGGCACTGACATTTCGGCCTCATCTTCAAAAAAATAATGCCCAAACAAGCCGCCCCATCAAAATCCGCACCAGACAGTTGCTCGTTGTGGGTGCTTGTGTTTCTCATGGACTTCATGAGGATTTTCTGAGTTCCAAATTCGA
This sequence comes from Phaonia tiefii, assembly GCA_963931995.1. Classification (NCBI taxonomy): domain Eukaryota; kingdom Metazoa; phylum Arthropoda; class Insecta; order Diptera; family Muscidae; genus Phaonia; species Phaonia tiefii. The sequence continues at coordinate 16,814,535 of OZ008368.1, read as the reverse complement.
CAATTTTGTCTATTCACGAAGCCATTCAGATGGAAATGCGCTTCATCGGAGAAGATGCCTTTTTTGTGGAAAAATTGGCATTGACTTCCCTTTGCTCCATTACCCATTGAACGAAGTTCCGGCGCTTTCCATGGTCTGCTGGTTTGAGCTCCTGAGTAAGCTGAATTTTGTACGCATGACGGTGGAGGTCTTTTGTCAAAATTCGCTAAGTAGTGCTTCGTGAAATTTGAAGCACTGAAGTAGTTGAGAACGATTTCGGGTCTTCGGCGACGGTCTCGTTTACAACAACAATGTTTTCAAGAGACCGACCGGTACGTTGACGTACAATAGCATCACTGTCCAAAACAGATCCAGTTTCTACTAATTCTTCTATTTTTTGACCACCTTTCAAATGGGTGACACAGTAGGGACAGTTTCTCGACTGAAAATTCTTCGAAGTTTGCGAGCGGTCTCAGCATAACTTTCCAAATTTTGTAATAAGTTTTCACAATCATAACGCGATGTTCTTTCGTAAAGCGCTCGATTTTTAATAATCGGTTAAAATATATGTGACAGTTGCTATAATACAGAGTTGCTACTTGCACAAAAAAATACACTAAATTTAGAAAGTGCAATGTCATTATGTGTCATTTATTTAGTTAATCAAATTATAACAATATAAATTGTGGCAGTCGGTGGAGCAATGGTAGTGTGCGCGGCTCTTGTGCAGGAGGACGTAGGTTCGATCTCTACTCTGACCATCTTAAATTTCTTTCGACGGCGGTCACCTCGCTTAGTGTCGGTGACACTATCGAGTACTTAGCCATGAAAAAGCTTCTCAAAATACCGTTCGGAACCGGTGTAAAACTGTAGGTCCCAATCAGTGAGTGTAAAACTAGAACGCGCACAGCTCACTGGTTGTGAGAAGCGCTCCCTAATCCCTTCATGGAATGTAACGGGAAAGCATTTGTTAATTTTTAACAATATAAAACAATATTACAATACAAAGTTTAAATAAAAGATTCACGAAGAACATAGGGCGTCAATGAATTCTCTTCATCGATTTCTGTCTCTGGCAAGTGATTTAATTTGGTTCCATGATAGTCGAGTTTACTTATATATCTTTTCCAGGCACCGTTTCTATGTATTTGATGGTCTTCCTGGCCTTCGATACCCTTTCGAGTTCCGTTCAAGTGCCGCTCTAGTAATGTCTGATGTTGGGCGTCCAAGTATATGGCCGTTTCAGTCTATTTTCTTCTACGTATAGTCAATTCAATAGGACTGTTACATGTACGTTGCCAAATTGTCTTGGGCCAGTAAGTACGGAGTCTTTATCTCAGACATCGATTGACAAACGTTTGTACCTTCTTCATTGTCAGCTTCGTCAAGAACCAAGTACTAGTACAACCATACAACAGTACAGATTTCACACTGCAATTGAATACTCACAATTTCGTCTTTCCTATATCCTCCTATTTCGCCAGATTTTGTGCAGGTTTAGGAATGCACCGCGGCCTTATTTCTCCGCTCTCTTACTTACATATATATCAGTCGCAGAGCCACCATCCTTGGCAATCTTGTATCCTAATTGGTTGAATGAATCCACGTCTTCTATTAATGTACCATCAACTGTTAGTGGAGTATTCCATTCTGTTCGAATGCGCATTAGCTTACAATCCTACTTTCTTCGCAGTTTCGGACTTTGCATCGATGTCATCAAATGTGTGGACCATAAGCCATGTCATCTGCGTAGTCGATATCATGTAGCTCGGTGACCCGCAAACTAATAGAACCTTAATTATGTCATTGTATAGGTGAACTGCACTGAGAGAATCAGACAAAACATTCGGACGAACCGAAAAAAAATTGGCATATAAGAAATTATATTCCCATTCTGCTTTTAACATTTCTTTCAGTGCAATGCAAACGACAACTGGTAATAAACCTTCTTGTTCGAATGTTGAAGTGAAACTGAATGGCTTCGTTTGCCTTCGTTCTAAACGTGGGGTTATAGTAAAATGACCAAGTAGTAGCAGCAGACGTTGTTGTTGTGGGCAGCAACAACAGCCATTTTGTTTTTGTTTCAATAGCTTAAGCGGTCAATATCTACACGTAAGTATACCAACAGCTGTTTTAACGAGTTTACCTTCCTTATTTCATCATGTGTGCGCTTATCCCGATGTGAAAACACGAAGCAAAAAAATTCACGGTGCTTACGCTTTGCCGGTCAGTGATGTAGATGTTCACACATACTTCACTGTATGCCGTACGGTGCTTCTGCATTAGTTGCCTCCATTACCACATCCAGAAGTACAATAAATAATTTGGGGGACAAGACACTTCTTTGTCTAACTCCTGCAGATGTGGTGAAAGGTTGTTTTTTTTTTCATTAAAACGAACTTTAACGCTGCATCTCTGTACAGTTCATGGATCAAGGGCACTATCTTGCCCGGTATACCCTTTTTGGTCAATGTAGACCACATTGAGTTACTGTGTACACAATCAGACGTTTATTCGAAGTCTACGCAAAGTAGATACAGGGCGAGTGTAGTTCAACTGATTGTTCTATGATTACACAGAGTGCCTGCTCATTTCGATCCCCTCACTCCGGATATGACAAAAGAAGAAACGTATATTAGTCACTGGCGAACCACTTAGTATTCTGCAAAAATAACCTAAGATCATTCATCTTATCTCACTAATGTCTGTTAGATCCAACATGAAGTAAGATCCCAGATATTGTCTCATACATATACAAACGGAAGGGCAGTAGCATAAGAGATGTTCGACGCTCTCGTCCTCCTCTTCATCCGCCACAGCTTTTGCGGTAATCATGAGCTGACATTCCAAGTCTGGAATTTACTTTGATTGACTATTTTACAACCTCATGAGGTCAGATGTCGTACACATATGATTTGCACAAACAAATTAAACAAAATTCAACATATTCCTCCAACTGACTCTATCCCTCGGCTTTTTTTGGCCCCAGTTAGTAACACCAAGATTATGGAGGGATTCTTCTGCCTGGTCTTTCCAGCGGAGTCTTGGTCGTCCTCTTTTCCTGATGACATGGCCTAGCCAACGCAATTGGCCTAATTTTATTCGCCCAGCTATATCCACATCAGAATCTAGATGATGTAGCTATTGGTTCCAACGACGTCGATACTCGCCGTTTTCCCTAATAGGACCATATATTTTAAAGAGAATTTTTCTCTCGAATACTCCCAAGTGTTTTTCATCCGCTTGCGATATGACCCAAGTTTCGGAGTCATATGTCAGGACAGGTAAAATGAGTGTCTGGTATAGCTGGACTTTTGTCTGTCGAGAGAGGATTTTGCTTCTAAACTGCTTGCAGAGCCAAAAAAGCAATCATTACATCCTAATCTTCAGTGGAATAATCTGAGCGGAGTAGTGCTGAAAAGTGGTCTCCCCACATTTTAAGCACACACACATATTCGGCTCGTTATTCGATCTTCTTACCCTCTGGAAAAATTTCCGGGATTCATTGTTCATCGTGCATATTTCGGGCTTTGCACTCTCTCTGTGCTACCACTGCCATTTATTCTCCTAAATAGTTGGGTTTCCTCCCTTCTTAGCCTTTTATACTGTTCATTCGCAGCACGCGTTGTAACTGACTGTTTCGTTGCCATACGTGCAGCGTCTTTTTCATCAGTTGCAATGCGACTTTTTCGTCGTACTATGCCTCCACCAAGTAACGATCCGAGTCGACATCTATTACCAAGTTATCAATCTGGTTTTTCGTTCTCTGATCAGGAGATAACGAAGTTTCATTATGCATGTCCTTATATTGGAATCGTGTGCTTCGCAGCGGCGAAGTCTATCAGTCTTATTCCATTATCGGAAGTGGTATCATGTAGACTGTGATTACCGATGGTTGGTCAAAAAACATTTTCCTTTTCCAATTTGGCATTAAAATCGCGTAGGATAATCTTAATGTCGTGGTCAGGGCAGCGTTTGTATACTTCCAACAGACGCCCAAAAAATTATTCTTTAACCTCACGGTCTTTATCCTCCGTCGGCGCGTGCACAAAAATTAACGAGATGTTGAAATATTTCGTTTTGATACGAATTGTGGCTATGCGGTCACTCACTGGGTGGACCCTTGAAACTAGCTGTCGCAGTCTCTTGCCAACTATAGATCCGCTCCCGAATTCGTTTATCGCAGCTGCAGTAAATATCGCAGTTTTTCTTTTTGGTGCAACCATATCCTATCCATTGCATTTCCTGGATAGCTGTGATGTCAGCTTCATATTTTTCGAGGACATCCGCTGGTTGGAAAGTGGCCTGGTCCTGTATAGTGTTTGCACATTACATGTACATATCCCTAAATCATATAACGTTTGTCCTTATAACGTTTGTGAGGGTCGTCAAGAGTTAGGGGGTTTCTTATAATATTTTAGGCATTTTCATTGCCTAAATATTGGTGACGGAAGGCAAACCAAGCCCACCGTGGTTTGCATTTTATCTACTGCCAGGTTGATTATGTTTCAGCTGCCAATTATGGATCAGACGCTGACCCGAATGCAGTGAGTTGGAACCAGGTTTTTTGGTTTCTTCAATTTTGATTCTCCGTTGGGCAGCGGTGTTGTCTTATCCGCCTTCAAAGAACAGAAGAATATGTCCACTACTTCGAAGAGCTTCAGTGACAGGGTCACCTAATAATCCTGAGACGTATCTGTGATCGCATTACCACTCAGGTTGCTCATTCGTTTCGCCTTCTCACTTTAGCTAGTTAACGGAGGTTTTCGATAAAGTCATTGCTCAGGACATACTGCGTGGAAGTAGTGAGCTACTTGGACTGCCCAATGAAGGAATCGTTTCTGGGCACTCCCAAGAGAATGACTATCAGAAACTATGCACCTTCAAGGATAGTCCCATGTCCTAAGGGAAATACCCACATGCTTCCTAATCTAGCTAGCTCATCCGCTCTATGGTTCCCTGAAATGTTCCAGTGCCCGGCACGAATATAAGGTGAATATCGAACGCTTGTTCATCTCATTCCGAGATGCGCGACAGTTGTAGGCAGTTCTTGGAGTAAGAAACACAGATTGCAAAGATTTTATATGGGCCTGACTATCAGGTCAGAGTTTTATACCACAGGCCGGGATGACGTTTCAACAAAGCAAAAAGCCAACTTCTCCAATTGCCATGACTTCTGCCTGAAAGATGCTACGATAGTCTAATAGCCTTTGTGCGAGGACTAGACCCAGCTTTAGCATCCAGTTTTGAGCCATCAGTTTAGAAGCCTAAATACCTTCTATAACCTAATAAGCGTCCTGCCTGTTCGGGATATGAGTGGAGAAGTTTCTTTCAAAGGTAGAAGTGAGTCCTATATTACCCATCTCTATTGTGGGTTGTTGCAGATCCCTTAAAATCATCCATGACCATGGGGGTCAATCGTCAGGAATGTCTTAGGTAGGTTGCCTTCGTTGCAGAAATATGCATTCCCAGGATATCTAGTCGTGACAGGCGGAGGATAACCCCCAAACACTCGGTAGAGTTTGTGCGATACACTATGATACATAAAATTTCGATTCTCTGAACTTTTGTCAACACAGTGAGGTGAGTAGATTTTTCAATCAAGGCCTCCAAATGATAATACTGAAAACAATACTGGGCTGACAATGATACAGGAGAGATGTACAAGGGTACGGTTAAGTGAAATCTGGAACATAGTGGGTCAGACTTTAGGTATCAATGCTTACTTCAGATTTGACAGGCAGTGGCCGATTGTTAGAAATGCTGGTCAGTAGTAACTACACGCTGAAATATCTATCTTTTTTTCTTGTTTGGATCCGAATATTAAAGTGTGTTTGGAGCTTGGAGCTACTTGTGTCCAAACATATTGTGTTTGCTATTCAATATTACATGTTTGAGACACAATGATTAATATGTGTTTGCGACCCATATATATTTATGTTTCTGATACAAATACAGCAGTGTTTGTTTGTTGTTAGAATAAAAGAGGGACAACGCGAGAGTCTATCTTGTAAGTGTCTATCTGTATTTTTGCATTATTCTCTTGGTCAGTGAGTCATAAATATTCCTGAATGTGCGTGCAAATTGCAGATGAAGTCAGTGTTTCTTATTTTGGCTGATGTATTTCGTTTCAGTTTCATGTATTCATTCATCATTAATTATATTCATGTATGTGCTACCAAAGTGAGAAACGATTTTGAGGAAAGAAACTGGAAAGGGCAACAACGTGAAGCCCTTTGTCTGTCCGAGCCTTTACTGAGAGAATCGGAACGGTGGACCATTTGTGAAATAAACGCTTGGCTTGCATGAACTAGATTTGTATATAAATATATTCTTTGTGTACCAAGGTATAGTACTAACCAACGCATAGCTGAAACCTTCCGAAAACAAAATCGTAAGAGACAACAAAGAAAGGAGAAGCAAAAGAGCAGCAGATTCTCATTTCATGAAAAATAATCAATGCACCTAAATGTAAGAAATGTCGATTTGAATCTTTTAATTTTTTGTATTAATTATTTATAAATGTGAATTTATATTGATAAAATTAATTATAATAAATAATATATGCATATACATATATTGAAATCAAAGAATAATTCGTTTTTAAATATTTTTATGTTTCCACGTAAAAGCATACATGTTTGCCAGTAAACATGATGCTGTTGACATTTGCAAAAATATTAATGTTTGAAGTGTGTTCCAAACATATACATGGTTCCTGCGGAATATGTTTGGGAGAATATGTTAGAGAGGCCGGGATTTTTCAGCGTGTATAAGGAAGAATTCACTGAAAATCTTCTTTGCACGTATCCAGCACTAGTCTAATTAGGGACCTGTGGAAAATTATCTCATATAAATGATTATGCGGTGAGGCTGACTCTTCAACCCGATAGCCCGTGGTATTACAGTGGGCTAATAGGTCTTAGTGAGTCGTTCATAGACCAACATCTAAGCCAACCTAACCTAATCTCTAGGTCCAACCCATTAATAATCAATTTTTAAATGGGTTAACTATCGTATACTTAATCGTAATTGAGAGTTAATTAGAGGTTATGGTTTCATTTTTCTTTTCAGTGGCGAGTTAATGTAAGCCGTAATATTGTTAACGATTATGGGAACCCTTATATTCTTATTGGGGAAAACATCTGTTTTGGGCCAAATACATAAATAACAAAGAGGAGCAAGCATAATGGAATTGGGTAAAATAAGAAATAAATGCATGAAATGCAAGTCATTTTAAAATAAACGTACTATGTAAAAACTATTGTGGCCGTCGGTGGTACAATGGCTAGTGTGCGCGGCTCTTGTGCATGAGGACGTGGGTTCGATCCCTGCTCTGACCACCTTACATTTAATTTGATTTGATTTATTTTTTCGAATTTCTGCACAACAAGATAAAATCTTATAATTAGAGTAGAAGAGAATATAATTAATAGTAAAAGTTCACAATAGTTAAATAAATTAATTTAATTCACTATGATAGGCACTATAAAATATATTAAATATTTAAACACTATAAATGTAATAAATAATTAATTGAAACTCATGAAATATTTTAATCAAAGTTTAAATTAAGAAAATAAATATAAAACAAACAAACTAAGAAAAAACAAACATTTTAAGTTATAATTAAATATTCATAGTTTTTTGGTGAAGAAAGAAAGAAAATAGTTGTTTTTTAAAATGCGTTACGTTACTTAGAAGTTGTAGAGTAGGTGGTAAAGAGTTCCAGAGACGAACAGTATTTATGTAAAAGTGCCATTCCGAAAAAAGAGTATAATGTAAAGGAAGAATTAACTTTTTGCCCCTGTTGGAACGGGCAAACTGAAATTTGTCAAAGAGATATTCAGATTTTCCTGTCTAAATTACTCTATGTGTGTATAAAAGAACCCTGATTTTCTTTTTTTTTACACAAAGTGTGTTCAAAACACACTGTAGATTTTTATTTTTTTAAAATTATAATATAACGGGTTTTTCAACGGAGACACTACAAAAGTAAATCAATAGGGACAGCAAACGACGCCATATTTTTTCCCGCTCTTTTGACATTTCTCTTCAGTAAGGTTTGCCATTTAATCATGGAAAGATATACGAGCCAACAACGAGTCAAAATTATTAAAATTTACTACCGAAATTTGGAGTCAGTGGCCTCAAATTTAAGAGCGCTACGTCCAATTTATGGTCGTCATAATCTTCCCACCAGATCAACAATTGAGCGTCTAGTGGAATCCACAGCCACAGTACAAAATGTTCCCGTGCCAATGAGGCAAAGAAGTGCCCGTAGTGTCGAGAATATTGCTGCCGCTGAGGTTTCAGTTAAAGAAAGCCCAAATGTGCCTCTCACACGTCGTTCTCAAGCGTTGGGCATCTCTGTGACGTCGTTGTGGCGAATTTTTTTGAAAAGATCTTGGCCTACATCCTTACAAGATCAAATTGACGCAAGAACTGAAGCCGCTTGACCACCATAAGCGTCGTATGTTCGTGAATTGTGCTGAGCAACAACTTGAAAATGATTCGGATTTTCATCGGAAAATCATCTTCAGCGATGAGGCTCATTTCTGGCTGAATGGCTTCGTCAATAAGCAAAATATGCGTTATTGGTCAGACAGCAATCCACACGTAATCCATGACTCATCATTGCATCCCGAAAAAATTACGGTTTGGTGCGGTTTATGTGCCGGCGGCGTCATTGGGCCGTACTTCTTCCGTGATGATCAAGACCGGCACATTACTGTGAATGCGAATCGCTACCGTTCAATGATAACCGAATATATTTGGCCCCAATTTGATAATATGGACTTGGAGGACATGTGGTTCCAACAGGACGGCGCCACAAGCCACACAGCGAATGCCACAATCAATTTATTGGAAACCAAGTTTGGTGAACGTGTTATCTCACGAAATGGCCCAGTCGATTGGCCGCCTCGGTCGTGCGATTTGACGTCGTTAGATTATTTCCTGTGGGGCTACGTCAAGTCTATGGTCTATGCCAACAAGCCAGCATCGATTGATGAACTTCGTACGAATATCGAACGTGAAATTGCAGAAGTATCGGCCGATTTATGCTTGAAAACCGTCGAAAATTGGGTTCAGCGTCTAGATTTCTGCAAGCGTGTCCGTGGTGGTCATGCAAAATAAATCGAGTTCCATACATAATGGCATCGAACGTACTTTCACAGGAATAAAGAATTTCATTGGTATCTAAAACCGGGTTTGCTTTTTTTAAAATAAAAACCTTTTGTAGCGCTGTCATTGAAAAACCCTTTACTTGCCTGTGGTTGGCAAAGGGTTAAATGTTGGCCTAAGTCAGAGTAGACAAATCGTCAAATTTTTCCCCGAAATTGTACTAAACTGACTATCAGTTTGTTGTTTATTAATGTATTTTCAAAGCCAATTAGGCTAAGAAAAGTCAACTATTTTCTACAATTCTGTCCATTAGGATTTTGAAGAGATTGTATACCAGAATATTGTCCTTTGGTACACAATGAATGAGTAGTATTAAATGTGTAGTTTTATGCATATGTGTTGCAACTTTTGAGCAAACGAAACAGTTCAAACTGGCAGACATTATTTCTGGTAGACTCCACTTCTGCATAAACCGCTTTGCGGTCCAATCCATTAAACCATATTTAAAAATGTATGTGCGTAGTTTTCCTTAACTGTTTTCTGAACTCCTTCCTTGGCAAAAGGTCTTTGAAAACCTAATTAACAGTGCATAAGATAACCAAAGGTAACAACCAACATCAAATTACCAACACCTGCTAGGGGTGTAAGTGTGAAAATAAATAATTTAACCCTTGTGAACATTTTGCTACATTGGGAGGATATTTTTCTTCAAACCGCCATGGACATGCATACGCTGGTAGACATTCGTACACCAACTCCCTTGATATTCAGCTAAATATCATTAAATTATGCAGCCATTAACACAGGAATTCCAAGCTCCTGGGTTTTCTTTTTGCCACCGCTGTTGTTTGGTCCTAATGCAATAAGGACATTCGTTCACAGATTTAAACAAACGGAGAGGAAAGATGAAAATTGTTTTTTTTTCGGGGAGTTGAAATGCTCTTAAACTAATGCCACAAACGCAGATGGCACAGGATATACGAGTGTGTGTATGCGAATGTGAATGTCCTTTTTTATGCTCCCAATTTTTCTAATTTATGCTAAATTTCATTTGTTTTTGCTTTTGCCAGTAGACGACAGGCTTCACCGAGCAAACGGCAAATGTATAAAAAAGACCTGAATCTAAACGAAAATGCGAAGCTTTTATGCAATTTAAAGTGAAAAAAAAGGATTTAACATTTTTTATTCTTTTGACACAGAAAAGACAGGGCAACAAAATTAAATTACACCTTTGCATTTGCTATTTTTTTTTGTGTTCCATTCGACTTCTTATTTTGTCCTGGTTCTGTTAACATACCGAAAGAACAAAACGCTGCTGGTTTGAATTTAGAGAACAAAAAATGAAACGAATTGAATTAAGTATGAAATCTTTGAAAGGAAGTACACCGAATTGTCATAAGGATACTTTTGAATGAAAAAGTATTGTATTTCAGGACAATTGTTTATCACAGCAAATCTGTCACATGGCCCCTGAGGTGAAGTGGTACCGATGCTTTCAACTCGATAATATTGAATTGTTACACTTTAATAAAGAAATAGATTAATGTGAACTGAATTCACGAGTACTAATGGCTTATCTACAAAATCATTCATAAGTTCAAGGGAAATCGGTTGGTGAATTTTACAAAAATTAGAGCAGTTTAATGTGTGATTCGTGTTCTTAAGATATTAAGTATAGACGTGATCAGACATTTTTTCTGAATTTTTTTAACGAGTTAAATGTGCCCTCAAAAAAATTTTCTTCATATACAGGGTGGTTCAGTCACGACTGGACAAATTTCACCAGAGTATTCCTTGGCTCATTTCGCAAGGGGGCGAAATGGCAGCGGTGTGAACATTTTCGGATTGGTGGTCGGAGGGTACTAGGGTAAAATTGCTAAGTTCTGAACAGTGGCGCCATTAGAGTTTTTTCGTTGGAAAAATCATATCTTATGAACCGAACAAGATAATTGGACAATTTAAACGGCATATGATAGATAACTATTCAGCTTGTGAAATAATTCTTTGGAAAGGGTGCTGGGCTTTATAGGTGCTTACTTCTGGGTTATCAAAGTTAAAATTGGTAGAAAAATCAATTTTATGGTAAGTAAAAAAAAAATTATTTTTTACATTTTTAGATTGTTTTTTTATCTTTTTTTGGGTTTTATGCTTTAAAATTATTACCCAACAAATTAAAAAAAAATTAATTTTTTTTTAAATTTATATTTTCAATTTTCTGTAAAATATTCATCACAATTCCTTAGAGAAGGAATATCTAAAAGACTAATCATTTCTAAAGTATAATTATTTTCTAACTCTATTCGTGACTTCACATGCCGCAGGGAAGTAAGAAGTGGATCGGAAGATGCTGTCAAAATGTTGAAGATGTCCTCATTTTGCCTTACCCTTGATGCTTTGAATGTGTTCTGCAATCTATGTATATGTTTTATAAAATTTGTTAAGAGACTCCTGTGCTTCTTCAGAAAGCTCTCCAATTGGCAAAGACTGGTACTCAATTACATCTTTGCCATGCGCCAATATTTTATGGACGGTCGGGGTCAATTTCTTCTGTGGATACATTTCTGCTAAAAAAAGATGCAGTTTTCGAAGCATATTCTCCATATTTTGTAGAATTAACTCTTTCTTTGCAGTTTAAAACATTCAAGATCGTTCCCAATCTTTTCCCGATTTGATTGTCAATTCTAGTGATTTTAGATACTGCCTCATCATTTTCAAAAAATCTCCAAGAAGTGTTTCCATCGTTTGGGTTACCGTATCCGCACTTGGGACAGTCTACGTTTAGTCCAACTTGTTTAAAAAAAGCATTCTGTATTTGCTTCTTTCTGATCTTTTCCTTTTCCTTAATTGATGTATTTTCATCGATGTTTTCATCGATGTTTTCATCTTGTTGTGGTAGGGTATACGCCAGTTTTAGCAAGAACTCCATACACCTTATCCTTCCACATTCGTAATTCTCCTCGTTTGTAGAATCGTTTAAAGTACCGAAGTTTTTCTGACTCTTTTTGGAAATCGGGCATGATAATGTTGAGGTTGTTCCTGTCAGTTCGTTTACGACTTTTCCGTCAACCATGGTCAGGTGGAACTACATTCAAAATATTTTCCTTCCCAATTTACAGCTTTGTAGGCTTAATCTTGCTTATTTGTTCTTCAATGTCCTTCACCGTGGTCCTTATGAGTTCTGTCGATTCCTTTGCAAACTGAAACATTATTGGTCGGCAATAGTGCACTAATGACGGTCGTGGATTTTTCCAGTGTAGGGAAACATCAGATTATAAACATATTTCCGTCAGATATTGTAGCGTCATCAGAAGATATCCTTTGCTTATAAACGCTTTGTCCGGATGATCCATGGCAGCCCCATTTGTTGATCAATGTCAGTTTCTCAGGAAGAATTTCCACCTTATTTTCAGGAAGACTCTCCAACAACCGTTTTGCTGTATGGCCCATAAGATCCTGCAGATTGACTTTCGCAGAGATTTCCGTAAACTCCGTATGCAGTGGTCGTAAATTTTTTTTGGCTTGCGTAATATGCTTGTCGGTGGCCGTCGTCTGGTCACCTCGTATAGTGACGACGACACTATCGAGTATTTAGCGATGAAAATGCTTCTCAAAAATACCGTTCGGAACCGGTGTAAAACTGTAGGTCCCAATCAGTGGGTATAAAACTGGAAAGCGCACAGCTCACTGGTTGTGAGAAGCTCTCCCCGATTTCTTCATGGGATGTAATGGGAAACCATTTATTTTTTATTTATAATATGCTTGTATCCGGGTAAAATGTCAGCCCCGTGTCACATTAAAGATGCCCGTATTTTCTCATATTTCTCTTTGGAAAGTTCAAAAGTCCAAAAGTTCAAAGTCCAAACACAGGGCCAAGGCTTCTTCGGAACCATACTTTTTAATGTGAGCGTTTGTTGGCGTGGAAATGCTTTCCTTAATCCTTTTTAGTCGCCGTGGGCTTGCATCAGCAACAGATTTTGTAATCTGCGACCTAACTCTTTCACTATCCTTTGTCTATTTAATAGACAGCGAGCGCGTCCGATAAATGCTTCGTGGTAAAGTTATTGGTGGCATCGGCAAGTTTCCTCTTTCTTGTGAAAATTTAACACTCCTCCATACTTTTTTTTGGCCTTCCTTTTGCTGCTCTGGTTGATGTGGTGGGTTTATCTACTGCCAATATATCCAGGATGGTTTCTTCATTAAGCCAGTCCTCGTATTTGGAGTTGAAGTTGTGAATGGTTCGATTGCATTTCACCCATTTTGCCTTAATTTTTGTATATATCATACAAAGATTATTTTTTATACTTTTGCTTCTCTCAATATTTCCGTACAAGCTATCGAGTTCTTCTAAAGCAGCTTCCGCGAAAAACGTTGGTGTGGTTGACTTTCTAAACAGTTCAAATAATTTTATATTGTTCAACGCCATGTTTTCAGTACTTGTTGCTCCAACTTTCAGTCGTAGACTAATGCAGGCATTATGCTTATTTTGCAATATATAAGCTTATGCTACCATACGTAAAAATGTATCTGTTACCTGCATACATATGGATTTAGGCTGAATTATGCAATTTTGATATTATGCACGTGTCCAAATAAGATTTGTGCCTATCTGTAGGGACCATAAGTCAATATTGCTCTTGACCATTTGTACGCCAAAGTAATTTTTATGTGAGGTTCGTACCTGCTAATTTCAATGAGTAGTTTTTTGTGCATCCTGTGTCTGTAACAGAATATTGGGAGCAGACTTTGCCAGAGGCTCTCAGGTAGACAACCGACTTAAAATGCAATTTTCAAACTATTAGATCAATCTAACTGTCAGTCAAAATATGTAAGGGATGCACGCCATACAATTTCTGCAACCATGTCTTTTTAACCATTTTTACCTTTAGAAGCCAAATGGGCACGTACGGGCAGATAAATCCTTTTGAATTATGTAAAGGAATAATCAAAGAACATATTTTGAAAATATGGCAGAAGTAAAAAAATATACATTTTTTTTATTTCCCCTCAAAGTTGAGAAAAAGGGATAGTTTTTAAATAGTGATTTACCTAAAGAAACACAAAGCAAAGAGTACATTTTTCTTAATAATTATACATTTAATAAATATATCAATTGGAAAAGACGATTCGTTACCTAGTTTTCGTGATATTTCAACTGAAATCGCACCAAATTAACCAAAAATTGTGTATTTTTTGAAAACCGAAAATAGGTCAACTTTGAACGGTTATGTCTTCTAAACTAAAAATCTGATATTTTTAAGAGTGGCATATTTGAGATCGTTGAAACGTTTCCTATAAGATGAGTTTATTTAAAATTTCGTAGGCGCACATGAAAATTTTGATTTTTGCAACCTCGTTTGCTCTACGGTCGCAACTGTGTAGCGGTCGGATTTTTTTTTGTTTTTTTTTCCGACCGCTGGTTCAGAACTTAGCAATTTTACCCGACCATTGGTTCAGAACTTATAATGCCCTAGTACCCTCTGACCACCAATTTAAGAATTTTCACACCGCTGCCATTTCGCCGCCTTGCATTTTCGGGGATGGTTGTAGATGGAGATATTTTCATGAAATGAGCCAATTGGTGAAATTTGTCCAGTCGTGATTATGGAATTTTGGGTAGCTTCATTAATCATCTGTCGAAAAACATTTTCTTTCATCAGTGTAACATTTTTATACATTCGAAACGAAACCTATGAAATTTGTTCACAACATTTTTGAAACTTTTTCCTTGATACTATGAAATGAAATATGTGAAATTTGCTTATAAAATTTATGGAACCGTTTCATAAATTATATGAAATGAAATTTATGAAATTTTCATTTCAAACATTTTCATAGGTTTTAAGAAAACCAACAAACAAAATATAATTCACATTTATGATTTTTGTCGATGTGATTATCTTATGGCCATATTGTCAACTAATATGGCAACCCTTGTATTCTTATTGAAAAAACGCGTGTTTTGTGATAAATACCAAAATAACAAAGGTGAACAAACAAAATGAATGTAAAATAAGAAATAGATGCATAAAATCGAAGTCATTTTAACAAAAATGTGTTAAAAACTATATATGAGCAACAATTTAACGAGCTAGACTCAACGTATGTGTACAAATACGCAAATCTCAGACATGTATTTTATACAATTTTAATTTCTCCCATTGACAGTCAGTAATTTGATTGTCAAAATAATGTGGTTCTGACTATAAGTTAACCAACCAATATTGGTTAGTTAAACAATGACTAAAAAACACAATTCGATGTTTAACCAGAATTTAACTAAGAAACGAAGATCACCACTGGCTGAAAAACTCGCCATTATTGGTCAGGTATGTATGTATATAGCACGCAGATGCTTTTCCCTTATATCCGAAAAAAGTATGTGATCGTACTTTCACGGATGTAGTAAAAGTTCCCGAAGACGCATGCTGGAGAATAACAATGGAGAATTTCAAAAAAAAAAAAACATTAAGGATACATTTATGCACAAAATTCACCCAACACAAAATATATTTGAAATAATTGAAAAAATTCTGGTATCGAGCCCAAAGTGCACAAAGTGGATTCTGAAAAGCATTCCAACACCAGTTAAAGATAAGAAAGAAGAAGCGTTCGCACTATTTTTGAATTTGAAATTGACTTAAAAGCAGTATAAAGCAGTAAAGAGTTTCTGTCAAAAAGGAATGCGCACCTTCACAAACTGCTATAAGTGTCACGTCAAGTTCAGCAGAAATAAAATGACATTATCTTCTGGAACATGCTGCAGAACGATTGTTAAATACGCCTGATAATGATAATTTGAAAAAACTTGGATACCGCAGCATGAATTTAATTTCTAAATGGGGATGTGATGAATCTTCTGGCCAGAAACAATGCAAACAATGTAATGCCGAAAATTCATTAGATGCTAATTTATTTATGGTATCTTTCTTTCCATTGCGCTTAACAAAAATGTATACCCTCTTAGATCCGTCAACAAGTAGAGTAACAGAAATTGATGTATGGAAAACTGAAATAGCCTCTTCAACAAAGTATTTGCACTCAAAGATGAAAGATATCATAAGAGAGGAAGTTGAAATAATAAAAGATCAAATTACGGAACTTCAACCGGTAATATTTAAATTTGATGACCAAGACATCGATGTAAATTTCAAAATGTTTATCACTATGATTGCACAAGGTTTAACCGGAACAAAGTCATCGTCACGCTGCATTATATGCCAAAACATATCAAGTCAATTAAACCAACCTCCACCACAAGTCGAAAGGAAGCTTACGACTTTGGATTGCCCCCTCTTCATTCCACAGTACGTTTAATGGAGCATATTCTTAAATTGGGTTACGATTTGGAATTTGGTCCTTTAGGCGAAACAGTGCGAAAAAGCAAAGAAAATGAAGAAAAAAGAGAGCGTAAGAAAAAAAATGCAAGAAAAATATCTTCGGCTAGGCCTTATAAGCGACCAAACAAAACAAGGAGGAGGAAACTCAAATGATGGGAGCACTGCCAGTAGATTTTTTTTACCGATCCAGAAACTGCTGCATACAGGTGTAGATCATGGATTCAAATCATATTACAAGTTATATAGTGCAGCCGAAAAAGAAATGCAAACAATTTTGTAGAGTACGTCAATAAAACATTTGTAGTTTATAACGAAAAATATCCTTGGATGAATACGTCATCCACAGTTCACAAAATTTTGTACCGTGGGGAACAAATAAATAATAATAATAAAATTGTAGATCTATCTGAAGAAGTGCAAGAAAAAAGGAACAAAGACTACAGATTCATTCGAGAGCACAACACCAGAAAAATTTTCAGATATTGTACTAATGCTATTTTGTTGTGCACATCAGATCCACTAGTCAAATAGTCACGGACTTATTGATCCGCATAAAACTCAGTTTATTTTGCAAAAAAAAAATATTTTTCAACATAATCTCCTTTTAGATCAATACACGTCGCCCAACGTTTCCCCAATTTGTGTATCCCTTCCAAAAAATAGGATTTTTCGAGTTCCATAAAATAGGCATTTGTTTGATCAATAATTTCATCGTTGGAGCGAAATCTCTTTCCACCTGGCCATTTATTTAGGTTTGGAAATAGGAAATAGTCACTGGGGGCTAAATCAGGAGAATATGGTGGATGAGTTACCAATTCGTAGCCCAATTAAACAACTCTAAACAATCCTTTGATGTTGTCAAACGATTACGTTTATGGTCAATTAAGAGCAAACGCGGCACCCACCTTGCAGACAGCTTTCTTAAACCCAACTGATCATTTCAAATCGAAACCACACTACCATATGAAATGCCTATAGTATCAACAATCTCACGCACTTTTACTCTTCGATTGGCCAACACCATATCCTGGAATTTTCGACATTTTCAGGTGTATTGACCTCAATTGGCCGTCCAGAACGTTCAGCGTCATTTATACTTGTGCCACCACAACGAAAGTTAGTAAACCACTCAGTAAACCGGATTTTTCATGAATTTTTCATGTGCGCGTTCTAGTTTTACACTCACTGATTGGGACCTACAATTTCACACCGGTTCCGAATGGTATTTTGAGAAGCTTTTTCATGGCTAAGTACTCGGTAGTGTCGCCGTCACTAAGCGAGGTGACCGCCGTCGAAAGAAATTTAAGGTGGTCGGAGCAGGGATCGAACCCATGTTATCATGCACAAGAGCCGCGCACACTATCACTGCACCACCGATAGCCGCAATAGTTATGGTATATACTCTCGGTTTAAAAGGACTTAATAACCCCGAAAGGTATTTGTTGTAACTTCCAGTACATGTTGAATGACAGCCTACATAGTGGCTTTTGTAATTCTTTGTAGCTTCTCGATTTCTTCACGCGCTAAGAAAAAATCGTTGTTTGGCGCAAAAATATTAGTTTGACACAAAAATATTTTGTACTATTTGTTGACGAAAATGTTGATACTTTAAATGCAATTAAAAAACTTTTATTTTAAAAGTTGTTTCTGTTGTTACAGTAAATTTTTTTCCGAATTGTCTTTTGCGGCATTCGCAGGTGATACCACACGCAAAGTAAAAACTCGTTGCTCCCAAACGAAATTTCAGATAACTGAAGTTCGTTTGGGGACTGTAGTTGGGATAAACGAACTTCTGTTAATCCATACATGTCATTTCGTTTGGGAGAACCGAAAAACGTTTGCAATAAACGAGTTATGAAAAATGGGAGCTGAAAAATACTTTACAATAAACGAAAAACGGTTCCGTCAACTGTTCCTTGGGTTACAGCAACCGAGTTGTAGTTGCTCCTAACTAAAAAACTTTGCGAGATCTGAAAAGCGTTTGCAGTAAAGGAGTTATGAAAAATTGGAGCTGAAAAATACTTTACGATAAACGAAAAACAGTTCCGCCAACTGTTCCTTCGGTTACAGCAAACGAGTTATAATTAAAACTTTTATTTATGGCTCCCATAAGCTAATTTTTGTTTAAATTCCCAACTTTTATGATTTTTGTTTTACCCATGAAGTTTGTTTTAAAAAAAGTTGGAATTTTTGTCTATTTTTTTTACTGTCTACTTACACGTCTGTCTCGCCTTGCATTGAAATAACAACTAAAAGCGCAGCAAACTACAACGCGTCAATTGTCCATCCAGATATATTGATAAGGAAGAAGTATTAGAGTGTGTGATCACTTTTATGTGTATGCGTGAGTGTGTATACCAAACGAGTGGATAATACTCTGTATGAGGTCGTCGTCGGTGCAATGGTTAGTGTTCGCGCCTCTTGTGCAGGAGATCCTGGGTTCGATCCCTGCTCCACCACCTTAAAATTTCTTTCGACGACGGTCACCTCGCTTAGTGACGTCGACACTATCGAGTACCTAGCCATGAAAAAGCCTCTCAAAATACCGTTCGGAACGGGTGTAAAACTGTAGGCCCCAATCAGTGAGTACAAAACTATAAAGCGCACAGCTCACTGGTTGTGAGAAGCTCTCCCCAATTCCTTCATGGGATGTAATGGGAAACCATTTTTGTTCTACAGTCGACAGAATGAGATAAATTTACGTTATTCATAATCTGTGCTCTCATTAGAAAAATGGTTAATTTCAGTTGTCGCAAACGTTTTTTGATTTGCGGCAAATGTAAATTTGTACGCGTTTGATGCAAATGAAACTCGTTTGCAACAACATGATACACATTTGCGATATATGAGTTTATTTGTGAGAACTACATGAACGGTTGCGATTAATAAATTTATACAAATCAATCAAAGTATTGTTGCGGCAACCGAGCAATAAACGTTTTTTCTTTGCGTGCACTCATGAATAGATTTTCTCTTTTAGAATATGGGATGGTTTGCCCTCTTTTGGAATAAAGATAACCTTAGGTGCCATTCATTGCAAAGGTATGTAGGCCGGTTCATCCGGTGTAGAGCTCTTTGAGCCAAAGCACCAGCTTAAAAGACACTGCCTGTAGTTCCGCCTGCGAGATATTGTCCGGCACTGGTGAATTGAAAGGTTTGAAGCTTTTTATAGCCCAAAGAATTACAATTTCGCTGGCAACATCTTATTGCTGTACTTCAACGGAATTTAGTTCATCCTCATAATTGTCTCGGTTTATAGATGCTTTATTTAGTATAGCTTTTTTCAATTCTCACTTGTATGCTTGAGTTCTTCTTTATATGTATCCCAGTCCTCTTGTGTACTTCTGAACTTTGCCCTATTAAAGATCTTTGCAACACTTCCTCAGTCTAATCAGATCTGTTCCCCCCTTGGTTAGACTTGGGAAATGAGGCCTATAACTAGCAATTTAGAACTGATATGACTCGTTCAACCGTTGTTTCTATGTCCCCTATAGTTCATACCTCCAGTTTATGTCTATTTGGAATGTACCTGTTGAAAGTGTCTCTAAACTTTCCCCAGTCTGCCTTCCTAATATTGTGTGGAATGATTGGAGTATGAATTACGCAATCAAATTACGCAAAAACTAATATATCGACATCTATAACTTTCCAATCAGACATTTTATCACTTATGCTCTTAGAGTCAAGGGTAACATCAAGCACCCCTTCTCTATTTCTAGTAATGAAAGGTAGGTCCGTATTCTCTAGTGCAAATCACAAGGTTGCTACTCATACTATATTCCATAAATAATTCACCCCATTCGTTGATGTCAGTGCATCGCTACATATGATGATGTGCACTGACATTGCTGCATGCTGTCAGGTCCTTGTTCTTTTCTTTCGCCGAATTTGTCATAGATTTTAAGGCACCGGGTGGCGCTTATGTGAGAGTGGGATAGTGGGAGTTACCTAACTCCACCGTGGCTGCTTCTATATCTTCGCTACTGACAGAGAAAATAAAATAAATATTAAGATTGCTCCTAGCAAGTCTAGAGGCCCTATGTCATCCATCTGAATTTACAACTATTCCTGGATAAGGACCATTACCATGGCTTAAAGGGCGGCGAAAGAAGCCTTAGAGAAGTGGAGAATATGGCCATGGTCAGGTTTTGCCACGACCGCTACATTCTCCTCGTCATTGGTGTCGCCAAGAAGCTCACCTTCAAGTAACTCATCCGGTCCCCTGATGAAGACCTTCTCCACGCATCTAAGTGCATCGGAAAAGTAGGAAACGCCAGTATCCTCCAGATGCATCTCGGACACTTACGATAGGGCAGGTTCCTTTAAGGATACTACGGCAGGGTTATGTAATGGAGTATGTTTCGCGTTGTCTGCTGCATCGCTCTTGTACACCATAAGTTGGATGCTACTGAATCTATATGAGACCCGGTAACCTGATTTGACGATATGAGGCAGTGACTCGGCATTCAGTATAAAAACTGCATTCATGGGATCCCCATATACATCATTCAACCGAGCGACTTTCTAGTGTTTGGTTGGTAGACCGGCATTGTAGTCTTGTAGCTGATTTATGGTTGATTGCCTGAATCCATGCGTGGACCCTGGACCTAGGCGGAATTTAATCTTTGTTGACAACATCTTGTGCCGCAACCGGCCTGATTCCACCTATTTTCCTCAGAGCGCAGCGGTAGCACTCAACATAGCGCTCATCACTGAAGCCCATAAATCTTGTGTGGCCCTGATACTAGCATGCATCCTCACCGTCGTGAGATGTACTCGGCAACTCGCCGAGAACATCAGAGTATTCAGAGAATATTCCGTTTTCCACGACACTCCATTTGCCCTTAGGGAAATTCCCGTATTCGTTTCCCCTTTTGCTGACCACCAGTACCAAGACGACCTTAGTGATGCCAGTAAA
The DNA here is from genome assembly GCA_963931995.1 of Phaonia tiefii. NCBI lineage: Eukaryota > Metazoa > Arthropoda > Insecta > Diptera > Muscidae > Phaonia > Phaonia tiefii. The sequence continues at coordinate 16,793,175 of OZ008368.1, read as the reverse complement.
GGACCGTGGGACAGTGTTTCACTTTGGTCCTTTAGGAAACCAGCGGTTCATCAGGTGAGCCCAGCCCCTTACCAGACTGCTAAAGCGATCTGAGTATCCTGTTGTTCAGTCATACTCGGTGCCAGTTTTAAAGATTGCCTCTATTTAGAGTTCAACGTCGAAGGGTCAGCCGCGTCAAGGATTCTACGAGAAAAGCACCAATCGTTGTACTTCTTCTTTGAAGAAAATTTTCGAAATAATTTCGAAAGAAATATAGTGCCATCAGTGCAGTTTGTTGATCAATTTGTGAAGCCAGTTTTGTCAATCCGGGTCAAAAGAATTCGGGATACAGATATCGAACAGATGTCAACATTAACCCGCTATCGTTCTCAACAATTGAAAATTTCACGCACTTCTTTGTTCAGAATTTAGCATAAAGACCTCGGTATAAAGGTTTATAAACTCAAATTAGGCCAAGAACTGAAGCCTCGTGACCATCTGATGCGTTTTCGCTTCGCTGAATTGGGCGAAAATCACTTTGCTGAAGATAAGGTCTGTGGAATGCGGCATCATATTCCCATTTTTCTTCGAAAATAAAGCAAGGAGCTGCTGGTACCGAAGGATGTCTCAGTAAGAATGCATTTTTTTAATTTTTAAATAAAAATACGTATTTTTTGAGATAGTTGTGATTTTTTTATTGGATTGTAAAGAAGATATGTTCCGATTAAGTGTGAAATAAAACATCCGTCAAATGGGCCCACGGCTCTGATGACAGGCCATTACACTTTTCATGAAATTTCCCATGACTTTTTCACAGATATGTGGCTGTATTTCACCGATAACGGGTTGGATCTCGGATTTGAGCTCAGGAATTGTTTCTGGTTTATTCGTATAAACGCGATTTTTCTCAAAACCCCCAAAGAAAGAAATCGCACGGCGTTAAAACGCATGATCTTGGCGGCCAGTTGGCATCAGCATTTCTTGAGGTAATTTGTTCTGGAAATCGTTGCTGTAATAAATCGATTATTTCATGCGGTGTGGCAGGTGGCGTCGTCTTGCTGAAACCACATGTCGTCCAGATCCATGCAGTCCAGTTGAGGCCACTAGTTTCTGTAATGAATGCCGTTCACAGTCACTGCAATTTCGGCCTCATCTACAAAAACGTAAGGCCAAATCACGCCGCCTGAGCAAAATCCGCACCAGACAGTTGCTCGTTGTGGGTGCATTTGTTACTCATGGATTGTATGATGGTTTTCTGAGCCCCAAATTCGACAATTTTGTATATTCACGGAGCCAGTCAGATGGAAATGCGCTTCATCGGAAAGATGACTTTATTTTTTAAAAAATGGCATTGCTCCATTACCCATTGAACGAATTGCCCTGCTGGTTTGTGCTCCCGAGTAAGGTTGATTTTGTGCGCATGAAAGTGAAGGTTTTTCGTCAAAATATGCAGCGTAGTGCTTCGTGAAATTTGAAGTTGTTGAGAACGATGCGGTATTGGTGTTTTCGTGATTTTGGCAACACTGTCGTTTCCAGCAGCAATTATTTCAAGAGACCGACCGGTACGTTGACGCACAGGAGTCTTAAACTGCAGTTACACCAACCAAGATTATCGCATTTTCGGGATTATAAATGTCAAGCTCCATAAGAAAAAAACATCGATAATCCCGAAAATGCGTTAATCTTGTTTGGTGTAAATGCAGTTTTATTGTCCATAACCGACTCAGTTTGTTTAAATTTTTTTTATCATTTTTCGAATGGTTGACACATTAGGTGCACTTTCTCGACTGAATATTCTACGAAGTTTGCGGGCGGTCTCAGCATAACTTTCCAAAAATGTTGTAGTAAGTTTTCACAATTATAATGCGTTGTTCTTTCGTTAAGCGTTCCATTTTTAATAATTGAAATAAAACATGTGACAGCTGCCAAATTTCAGAGTTACCACTTGCACAAAAAGCAGCACTAAATTGAAGAAGTGGAATCTTACTGAGACACCTTTGTGTTCAAATTAACACTGACTTCACTAGTGACGAATATCGAATTAAATTAGAAACGGTCTAAGGGGGGCTTTACCAGCTTTTAGGCTGGGGTATAGAGATCAAAACGCATGGTACAACAAGTTTTACGCTGGTACATCAACACCTAGATCTGATTTTAGTTAACTCCATTTCTTTTTGTTGCGGAAGATAATACCCACTTTTTTACGCTATCGGACATGTGTGCATGATAGATTAAGTTTGGGAGACTTACAGCCTGTTTCTCTATTTCGAACGTAAGGTATCGTTCGTGTTCTGGACGAAAGAAAATTGATTTCAGTTCCACATTCTTGTCGTTTCAAGACGAAGGAAAACATAAAATTTTTCTAAACTTTTCAGTACAAATTTCGGTCTCTCTATTTCAAATAAGCTGTCAGTAGGAAACAACCCTTGAGTCAGGCAAACGAAAACTTCGACTTAGAGGAACCCAATTTGAGCCGAATGTGATTGACTTGATTTTTGTTCGAGAGAGAGAGGAAAAAGCTATTAATAATTGTTTCAATACAATTTTTTTAAGTACCTTGTGACCTAAAATTGGATAGCCCTTTGCTTGAGTTAGGTTTAAATTTACTCAATTTCAGAACAATCGTATACATTTGGACGGAATTTTTTGTTTCTTTATTGTACATTTATATTAGGTTTATCAGCTTTCTAATTAACTAAAATTTTCTATAATTTGGTTCAATTTCGAAATTTCAAGTACAAATGGACTTCAATTGAAACCAGTTTTTGAACTAAATTTGGGGAGTTTTGATCTCAAATGTAAAAAAATATATAAATGGTTTCCCGCTACATTCCATGTGGTTATTAGGGAGAGCTTCTCACAATCCAGTGAGCTGTGCGCGATTCTAGTTTTACACTCACTAATTGGGACTTACAGTTGTACACCGGTTCCGAACGGTATTTTGAAAAGCTTTTTCATGGCTAAATACTCGATAGTGTCGCCGTCACTAAGCGAGGTGACCGCCGTCGAAAGAAATTTAAGGTGGCCAGAATAGGGATCGAACCCACGTCCTCATGCACAAGAGCCGCGCACACTAACATTGCACCACCGATGGCCACAAATGTAGACAACGTTTTTTTGAGTCTAAGCTCAAATGTATAGTCAATGGTCAATACCGACATGAAAATTAACTGCACTGTACCTTTTGTACATCCTTAAAGGCTTACAGACTTCAACTATTCATAAAATGTTATGAGTGGTTTGAGAGGTAATTTATCATACAAAAATCATCTCTCAAATCTTTTTAACCTTTCATGAATAAGGCCACTAAAGTATATTCCAAACTCCTATAAACATTATAAACAAAGAACACCCCAGCTTATTCCAGTGAACTTTTCGTGGAATTCTTTCCCACATCACTAAATTTGTGTAATTTTTTTCCACTATCTCTTTTTTAGTTTCTCTTAAAACAGGATTATGCATAGAATGGAGGGGGGGTTTTTTTTGGGCAAATTAAATTTTAATCCTGGCCAGAGTATAAGAAGAACAAAAAAAAAAAAACAGCAGTTTTTCGCCGGTACTTTACGCAGGTCAGGAAAACATTAATTTTAATATATATTTTTTTCAGTATCATCACACGTTAACAGCGTAAACTGTTCGAGTAGAGTCCTTTAACTTGGTTTTTGTTTTCTTCGCATAACAAGGATTTCCATTCCTTTTATAATATTAAATATGGCATTTCCACTTTTTTTTTGCATTTGCCACATGCGAGTGAATGAATGCTGATGCACGGAACCATAAATAGTTGTCAAGTGTCCCATATGTTGAGAATTGATGCTTTAAAATATTTCTGCAACCAAGAAATGCATTCAGTTTCTAACGTCGACACAAAAAAAAAATATTGAAGGAAACAACGACGACAATGACGACGATAAGTAAAATTCCAACATATGATACATGCAATGCAATGGAGTCAAGTCAACCATTAACTTTTGGAACATAGTGACAGACAACAACAGCACCAACAACAGCACCAACAACAACAACAACAACAGCAGCAGTAACATCGGGTCTAACAACAACAGTTACATCCTTTACAACAATGTCTGCAAGTAAAAAGGATTTTTGTTGATGTTTTTATGGTGCACTAAAAATGGAGCTAAGCACAAATGGTGCTGTCCTGTTTAAAGGACTTATGTATATGTATTTATATAAGTACATAGCTGTAATATGTGGAATTGAATAGAAACAAAACAATATTACAAACGCAATTCTGAATATTAAATAATCCGGGGCTTGTCAGAGAATAGATTTACAAGATTTAATAACAAATACGATTTAGCGGATTTCCCATAGAACATAAGACAAATAATAGATTACGTGTCCCGGAATCCTTTGGTGATGCAATGGTTAGTATGTGCGACTCTTGTATTTGTATTTAGGATCAAAACTAAAAACCATCTAATGTGCAACAACTTTACGACGCTTGTAAGTTTCCCTATAGCGAACAAAAACATAAAGCTTTTGCCAGTTTCCAACAACCTAATTTCCAATTACCAACATCTCTAAATATCTATGACTGAATGTGTGACAGTCAAGAATGATTATCCTGTTCTCCATATCGTAGGTACGCTCAGTTTGGTTAGGAGACACATTTTTCATGTCCGGTGTGGATTTAAGGACAAGCTCGGGCAGATCCAATTTGATTTGTCCTGCCGAGAGAAGACACACGCAAATAAAACACTCGTTCCTCCCAAACGAAATCTCAAATAACTGAAGTTCGTTTGGGGACTGTAGTTGGAAGAAACTAACTTCTGTTAAGCCATACATGTCATTTCGTTCGGGAGAACCGAATAATTTTTGCAGCAAACGAGTTATGAAAAATATAAACTGGAAAAAAAACGTTTGTGAGAAATGTAAACCGGTTTCGGCTACTGTTCCCTCGGCTACAGTAACCGAGTTGTAATTGATCCTAACTAAAAAAAAACGTTTGCGAGAACTGAAAAACGTTTGCAGTAAACGGGTTACGAAAAATTAAAGCTAAAAAACGTTTTCGAGAAACAAAAAACGGTTCCACCAACTGTTCTTTCGGTTACAGCAACCGAGTTGTAATTAAAACTTTTATTAATGGCTACCATAAGCTCTTTCTGTTTAAATTTCGAACTTTTATGATTTTGGTTTTACCCATAAAGTTTGTTTTAAAAAAAGTTGGAAATAGTTGTCTATTTTTTCACTGTCTACTTACACGTCTGTCTCGCCTTGCATTCAAATAACAACTAAAAGCGCAGCAAACTACAACGCGTCAATTGTCCATCCAGATATATTGACAAGAAAGAAGCATTAGAGTTTGTGATCACTTTTATGTGTATGCGTGAGTGTGTATACCAAACGAGTGGATAATACTCTGTATACAGTCGACAGAAATTTACGTTGTTCGTAATCTGTGCTCTCAGTAGAAAAATGCCTAATTTCAGTTATCGCAAACGTTTTTAATTTACGGCAAATGTAAATTTGTACGCGTTTGATGCAAACGAAAACTCGTTTGCAACAGCATGATACACATTTGCGATATATGAGTTTATTTGTGAGAACTACATGAACGGTTGCGATTAATAAATTAATACAAACCAATCAAAGTATTGGTGCGGCAACCGACCAAAAAACGTTTTTTTTCTCTGCGTGCAGATTTCACTGTGCCGGGGAGGGGAGACCACTTTACCATTTCACTGTCATGCCTTTTAGGTTATACAGCGCAACCAGTGCTTGATTTGCCATATGAGCTAAATGGGTTGCAGTGCGGGGGCCGCCAGCCATTTGGGACTGGAAAATAATTTTTTCAGTTTTAGGTTACGTTTAGCAAATACATCGAAAAATGTTTGTCCATTTTCAACTATTTTATTTAAGGTTCTATCTAAATTGGGATGAAAAACGTAATTCCTTTCACAACAAATGACACATCATTTTATCTTTGCGCTCGCTATCCATAATTGCGCTGTAAAATAAAATAAGCAAAGTGTGGCCGTCGGTGGTGCAATGGTAGTGTGCCCGGCTCTTGTGCATGAGAACTTGAGTTCGGTCCCTGCTCTGACCACCCTAAATTCTTTCGACGGCGGTCACCTCGCTAAGTGACGGCGACAATATCGACTCATGAAAAAGCTTCTCAAAATACCGCTCGGAACCGGTGTAAAATTGTAGGTCCCAATAAGTGAGTGTGAAACTAGAACTCGCACAGCCAGCTCACTGGTTTGTGAGAAGCTCTCCCTAGTCCCTTCATGGGATGTAACGGGAATGCATTTTTTTTAATTGGTACAATAAAATAATACAAAACATTTGTTACATGAACATGGTCTTTAGAAGAACCGACCGGACCGGTGCTTACTGGAACCGAACAACGGTCCTAAGTTGCAAAAATTTATTTCTAAATATTCAGAAGGAATATAAAAAGTTCATATCCACCATCACCAAAAAAAATAACTGACTAAAAGTAAACACAAAACAGCTGACACTGATTGTACACTAGACATTTGCACAAAACGTCTTGAATGACCATTCAAGACATATATTTTGTTTCAAAACATTTACTGTAGCGAAGTTGCGACAAACAAGTACTTCGGGGTACTGGTCACAAAGCATTCGTATACTATGTGTATATGTGTGTATGTGTGTGCAAACAAAAACACAATACGATGTAAATCGAAGTAAACGTAGTAATATTGTTTTTTGTGCTCTACAGCTTCACACACTTGCACGAAAGCTTTTATTTTCAGAACAGGCAGAAGAATCCCTCCGTATCCTTGGTGTTACCAACTGGCGAGAAAAGGCGAAGGATAGAGCCAGTTGGAAGAATATGTTGAAAGTTGTTTAATTTATTTGTTTAATTAATATGTGTATGACGTCTGACCTCATGAGGTTGTAACATAGTCAATAAAAGTAAGTAAGTAAAGAAGTATTTGGTTCGCTACGGTACAAAGCAAAAAGCAAATGTCTTGAATGACCATTTAAGACGTCTTGTGCAGAGATCTATTGTACACGGACGAATTTTAATTTTCATTTGATGTCTTTTAAATTTCAATTGACGTATTTCAAATTTTAATTGATATGTTTTAAATTTCAATTGATGTTTTTTAAATTTCAGTTGATGTATTTCAGATTACAAATATAAATTTCAATTTCCCATAGATGGATTTTAAAATCGAAATATAATTTCAAATTGCAATTGATACTTTTCAAAATTAAATTGATATTTTTAAATTTTAATGGAAAATGGTGACCATAACAGTATGGCTTTGGGCCTGGAAAATCGACAACTGACCAGATTTTCACGCCAGACCAAATCCTGAAGAAGAGACCTACAAAAAACAAATAGACACCTATCATCTATTTATCGATTATAAAGCGGCTTTCGATAGTCCGATACGGGAGAAACTCTATGAAGCAATGTCTGAGCTTGGTATTCCTGCAAAACTCATACGACTTTGCAGGATGACTTTGACGAACACCAAATCCGCAGTGAAAGTTGGTAAGGATCTTGCCGAACCTTTCGAAACTAAGCGAGGCCTCAGACAAAGCGAGATAATAGAGATTTAGAGATTATTCTAAGAAAAGCTGCAGTCAACATGAATAAAACCAGCAGCAGCAAAAGTCACATGCTGCTCGCGTATGCTGATGATATAGATATCATTGGGCGCCCAATGAGAGAAGTTATTGCGGTGTTTTCGAGAATTGAGACGAAGTCAGCAAAAGTGGGTCTGACAGTAAACGAGGCCAAGACGAAATTAATGGTTTCAACGAGCAGGACCTCCACGCAATTAGACCAAAGGGTGAACGTTTATAAGCGTTATAATTTCGAGGTGGTGGACGAATTTAAATACCTCGGATCTGCCGTAAACAAACACAACAACGTCAGCCTTGAGACCAAACGGAGAATTATGTTTGCGAATAGATGTTATTTTGGGCTAAGCTATAACTTTGGAGATAAAGCCCTCTCTCGGGTAACAAAAGTCCAGCTATACCTGACTCTCATACCTTGCTTTTTGGCGCAGAATTCTGGATCTTAACGCAAGCAGATGAGTCCTCAAGAGAAACATTCTCTGAAAAATGTATGGCCCCATTGTTCACTGTACATGATGTCTTAGCCTTAAAGGAAACTACAACTTTAAAAAATAACTTGGATCCAAGACAACTAAACTTGTAACATTTCCAATTACATATTTACTTACTTATCCGGCTTCGAAACAACCCCGGGCCTCGAAACAAAACGAAGACAACATATTTCGCCAAGCAGTTAATTCTTTTGTTTTATCTCTCCAGTTGGTAATACCAAGTGTAGCCAGGGATTCGTCAACTTGATCCCTCCAGCGGAGTCTTGGTCTCCTATTTTTCGCAGTCCTTCAAGTACGGTTTCGAAAACCCTTCGTGCTGGTTCGACTTCATCAACTCTACTGACATGGCCTAGCCAGCGCAATTGCGTTATTTTGATCCACTTAACTATGTCGATGTAGGGATATAGCTCATACAGCTTATGGTTCATGCGTCCTAGATACTCGCCGTTGTGCACTATAGGGCCATAAATCTTCCGAAGTATTTTTCTCTCGAAGACTCCCACAGATGTTTCAACTGCTTGCGATAAGACCCAGGATACTGCGCCATAAAGCCAGACAGGTTGTATGAGAGTCTGGTATAGTTGGACTTTTGTTACTCGAGAGAGGGCTTTATCTCTAAGGTGCTTGCTTAGCCCAAAATAATATCTACTCGCAAGCACAATTCTCCGCTTGATCTCGAGGCTGACGTTGTTGTTTTTGTTATCGGCTATCGAGGGCCGCCTAATAATCGACAAATAGATGATAGGTGTCGATTTGTTTTTCGTGGGTCTTCTCCAGGATTTGGCGTAGCGTGAAAATCTGGTCATTTGTCGATTTTCCAGGCATAAAGCCACACTGGTATGGTTCAATCAGATGAACGATAATTGGTTTTAGTCTGTGGCACATTATACTTGACAGAACCTTAGTTATGGATAAAAGGCTTATTCCACGGAAATAGTACACTGAGACTCCAATCGCCGGGCATGCATTCATCTAACCAAATTTTGCTAATGAGCTGATACATGCACCTTATCAGCTCATAGCCGCCAACCTTAAACAGCCCCGCCGGTAATCCATCGGCTCCTGCGGCTTTGTTGTTCTTAAGCAGGGCAATAGATGTTCTGACCTCGTCTTGGTTAGGAGGGAGGCTATCGTCGTCGTCGTCCATGTTGTGACCGATTGTCCCATCGTCATTGGATATCTCATGTACCAGTAGCTCGGAGAAATGATCTCTCCATATTCCCAACATGCTTTGCACATCTGTGATGAGATTTCCGTCCTTGTCTTTACAGAAGGCCCATTTGTTGCGTTTTTGACTTTTTGGTAGAATTTGCGGGCTGCGTTCTTCCTTCTGTATGTCTCAATTTTCTCACTCTCGCGCTTTCTGCACTACCATTTCTTACACCTAAAGAGGCGATTTACCTCCTTTCTTTTCTCCCTATACCGCTCAGTTGCAGCTCGCTTGGTAGGCGACACTCTTCATCGTACCAAGTTTTATTGCGAAGCGGTTTTTCGAATCCAAGTACGGTTGTTGTTGGATTTTTTATAGAGTCGGAAATGGGTTTCAACGGCGCATAAAGATCTTTTTGGTAGAATTTTTTGGTAGAATTTTCGGGCTTCGTTCTTCCTTCTGTATGACTCAATTTTCTCACTCTCGCGCTTTCTCCACTGTCGTTTCTTACGCCTAAAGAGACGGTTTACCTCCTTTCTTTTCTCCCTATACCGCTCAGTTGCAACTCGCGTTGCAATTGGCTGAAGCATTGCCATACGTGCAGCGTTCTTTTCATCATTTGGTAGGCGACACTCTTCATCGTACCAATTTTTATTGCGAAGCGGTTTTTCGAAACCAAGTACGGTTGTTGTTGGAGTTTTTATAGAGTCGGAAATGGGTTTCCACGGCGCATAAAGATCGTCTTCGGGAGGGGGTGGGTTCTGTGGCAAAAGCTGCGAGAGCTTCCTTGAGTAGGCTGTGGCTACCTCTGGTAATTGCAGCTTTCCGATGTCCAGCTTCCTCTGCGTCTAGTTTCGTACGATTTTCGCTCTACTTAATCTTGTGCGAACCTTTGCTGCTACCAGGTAGTGATCAGAATCGATGTTAGCTCCTCTGATCACTCGTACGTCCATTACACTGGATGATTGCCTTCCATCAATTACCATGTGATCAATTTGGTTCTTCGTTCTTTGATCAGGGGATACCCAAGTAGCCTTGTGGATATCTTTATGCTGGAATCTTGTACCACTAATGACCATGTGTTTTGCCGCGGCAAAGTCAATCAGTCTCATACCGTTGTCGGAACTGTCAGCATGTAGACTGAAATTGCCAATAGTTGGATTAAACACATTCTCTCTTCCTACTTTGGCATTAAAATCTCCTAGTACTATCTTAATGTCTAGGAGATTGCGTTTTCTCTAGGAGCTCGTAGAATATGTCTTTGGCATCATCATCTTTCTCTTCTGTCGGGGCATGCACACGAATTAGGGAAATACAGGGTGGGTCAACTTCGACTGACTGATTGGAAATGCTTATAACATTGTGTCTCTGGCGGTATTAGCTGTACCTCCATCTTGCTGGAACCATTTTCCATGATTATTGAGAACTACCGGACGTAAAAAAATTTCCAACATGGTTCGATATACCGACCCGGAGACGAATTCTGGTTCCCCAGCTTCGTTTTCGGAAATGTATGGGCCGATAATCCTATCAGCCATAATTTTGTGCATCTGAGAGGGTATAATTGTCGCTGATGCTCTGCCCAGGATTTTCGGTACCCCAAATTCGGCAGCTCTCTTTATTAACATATCCATTTAAATGAGAATGTGCTTCATCGTTCATAATGAGGTTGTTCAAAAAATAATAAAATAATAATATTGAAAAATTTTTACACGTTCTTGCATTTAGTATGATGACATTAGAAAATTTTATTAAATTGTTTATTACCTAAAAACAAATTAAATTAAAAACTGTAAAAATATAAAAGTTATAGCCATTGAATACTCGATAGCTTGAACATTTTTTTTCTGTCCATTGACAACCATATAGCTTGAACAAATGCAAAATACTCTATAACTTGAACAACATTTTTCAGTATATGGGTGATTGTTCGGAAATTGTTATTTTTCAGATAGCAATTTTTCCAAACCTCGATATGTCTGCAGTACCATTTTTTTTACGTTTCTGAATGTTATCATGGTCCAAAAGTATGATCTGAAGATCACTATACTACAACACCAAAGCAATCGAAGTTATGGAGCATTGATGGTATTCCGATGCCACGGTAGTGACTGCCTGAACGAAACTTAATTGTAATGACCGCTAATATATATCAATTGAATAAAACGCACTATTTTAATGTTTTAACTAATTTATTTAGTTAACTTCGCCAATAGACTAATACCTTTCACGACCTACACACGACTGACGATTGCCACAAGATATGTCAAATACTTCACTCTCGTTTTGCCAGGTCTTCGCAAAAGCCTACTGTGTTGCCAGGTCTTCGCAAAAGCCTACTGTGTTGTCAGGTCTTTGCAACAGCCTACTCCACATTAATCATTCAGTGTCAAGAAACCATTATTTATCAATTTTAGTCAGTATTGGAAACTATATGACACGGTTGTGACAGCCACGGTTGTGACTTTCAGTGTTTAACCTAACCGTGCTCCAGACCGGTTTGGAATTGGACAAGTTCCAAAGACAATGAAGTTCAGGCAATGAAATATTACATTCATAACCGGGAATCAAGCCTAAATATCGTACGGCATATGTGAATCATAAGAGAACGGTTGTGACGTATTATTTTGTGACTTAGCTTTTCAATTTTTCGCATTGAATTCCCCTTCGTATACATGTGCGTGTGTTGACTTCTGCCGGTGTAAATACTGCCACTACCCCCTCCACTGGAAAATGCCAGCAAGTGGGTCATATTGAAACCCCGGAGATGGCGCCACCACAGTTGAATTCAAATTGTACAAAATTCTGACAAAAAATTCTGACAGAAAATTCAAAGGACGAGAAAATGACAATTTCCGAACAATCACCCATATATGCGATGAAAATGTAAAATTTTTGTTCGTTTTTTAACGTTTGTTTTTGATTTTGCTGTCCCTGGGTAACAACATATTTAAACAATAATACAAATAGGGGTTGTTTATGGTTTCTGTTTCGTTTTTGTATTTTCACTGCCATTATGAACAGTGGCGGGAGGCAAACACATTCCACCGGGATTTAGTATTTTATCTACTGACAGGATATTTGATTCCAGTCGCCCATTATGGATCAGACGCTGACCAGGATACAATATGTCGAACCTGGATTTTCTTCTTTTGGTTTTTTTATCCGCCGTTGGCCCATATATTTGGCTCATCCGCCTTCTAAAGGACAAAAGAATATGCCCGATAGTTTGATGAGCTTCAGTGACCTCAGTCACCTACTAAACCTTATTTGCTGCTCATTTGTTTCGCCTTCTCACTCTAGCTAGATATCGGAGGTTTCCGAAAAGCCATTGCCCAGTGCAAACTGCGTGGAAGTAGTGAGCTGCTGGGACTGTCCAATGAAGGATTCATTTCTGGCCACTCCCAAGTGAATAGCTAACAGAAACTTTCCACCTCCGCGGACAGTCCCATGTTCCCATATTCCCAACCATCCACCATAATAATCAAATTCACATATTTCTTATTTAATATTTTCTATTAAAATGTACTTTTTCATAGACAAAGTACTATTTAATAGACAGTGATATTGATTCGGACAATTATTAGGGGACATTGTTTTATCTTGTTATAAAAATTGGTTTATATTTGAAACCTCTGCAGCCGATAGTACTAACCTTTGGTGGTACATTTTGTATAGGAGCTATGTATGTATATCAAAATGTGGACCGATATGGTTCACTTTCAAATCCCATTATCTTTGGCCTAAGAAAATCGTATATGATGGTGCCAAACTTGATTGGGACATTTCAAAATCAACTCAAAAATGTCTACTAAATTAAATCTTACTGACTTTTTTTCCAATTTACTTTACTTCGATCACAAATTTGTCTAGCTTAGCTAGGTAGTGCTGAGGTATCACGGGGATTTGGTATCATGGAGCATGGGTTTAGCAGTACTTTGCATAATATTTTTGATGTGTTAACATCTATAGCGGCGTATAGGGACTAAATCTATCAAAGTCAAAATCTGCTAAAACCAGATTTTATGCTGCTACTAAAACCAGATTTTATGCTGCTGCTAAAACCAGATTTTCTGCGACTGCGAAAGAGAATAATGACGTGTTAAACAAAAATGAGCGAGCAAGAGAGCAATGAAAGAGTGGTGTGGCAGGGGTGAGGCAAACGAAATTGTGTCTATGGCGTATGTATTAACATAATAATGTATGTTGTTTAACGGAGATATAAAGCATAGCCACGCAAAATTTCATTTGCAAGCCCATGCATGGGCTTGCGCAGTCGACATTCTGGTGACATACTAATACGTCAGCTACTTTGTACAAAGTATGTGTGATGTTGTGTGTTTGGCTGTTTCGTTGCTGTTGATATGGCAAACATGTGGTTATGTGACACACGTATACGTCAGCTACTTCGGACAAAGTATGTGTGATGTTGTGTGGTTGGTTGTTTCGTTGTTGTTGCTATTGCCAAACAAAGCGAGTCATTTGATGTTCAGCATTGCCCTGTATATACAAAAACAAGTAGAAACGGTGTTAAGTTCGGTCGGACCGAAGCTTATATACCCTCCACCATGACAATTTACACTCACACTCTCCACTCTTTGCATTCCCTTAACAGTTTTTAGTTTAGGTTACGAATGTGTTCATAGAAATCGAACAGGTACCGTGTAGCAAAAAGGTGTTAACACATCGCCCGTGAGTTCGAACATTCATTGGATTTTTTTTTTGCTAAACCGTATCAAAAATTGAATCAAGGGCGCAAAACTGGCCATACATTAAACAAATATATTGTTACGAATTTCCTTATTCGTCCTTTTTGCGTTGTTTTATTCCCTATAACAAAACAAGGTTCGTTTTAAATTACGACAATTACAACGGTTTAACTTCCTTTTATTTTACTTATATAGTACAACAGTTTACTTTATTTATACCACTTTAATAAGTATTATATTTTACTATCAAATCGCGTTGCTTATTTTACGGCGGTTAATCACAAACTGAACTCTCCATTCCAAAGACCTCCGCTATTTATACCAACTCACCATACTCAAATTAAGTTATATCTAGCGAATTCAAGAACCTTCTAGTCGTTGTTACTTATCTTTGTAGAATCATCTCGAATGGTGAAGAATTATCTTAACTGAGGCGAATTCATGCTACTGGTTTAGCGAGCTGGTACGTTGTTACAATGCATACTTTATTTACATAATGTTAGCATAGTCATTCAGAGCAAGCAAAAGCTTTTACTTATTCGTAACAATATAAATAAATACATTTGACTCTAAGGGTATTTCAACCTACACCTCTTTCTGGCAGCTCCAGTTTTCTAGTCGGATCTGGTGCCGCCATAACACGATGACATGTCCTAATTGTTTGGTCTCGTTCCGCATAAACATTATTGTTCATTTGCTGCAAATAAATACCTCACACTAAGATAAGGTGTCTAAAACTGCGTTTGTGCGAAATTTTTCTTTTCGTGAAACAACGACATTTATTCATCCTGGCATTTAAAGGATATCTGTATAGATGTTACAGTGTTTCCCAATACTCTCCCTACACCTGCCAATATTATTTAAAGTAATACTGTATCCCAATTGTCCCTTACATATACAGTATTACTTTAAATAATATTACATTACTTTAAATAATTCCAGAATTAATCTGGAAACCTTAAATTTATAAATCGGTCAACAATTCACTTATACGTTTTGTACTTCAGTTACCACAGACGGGAGAACAAATAATTCCAACGAATTGTTTACGAAATAATTTACATTATAGGGATCAGCCGTTTTTGAATTTCCATTCACACTTTGACAAACTTGAAAATGTAAGTACAATTATGCACAGACCAAATATCGTGTAATTTTGAGAATTGGTAAACAATTCAAACGAACCATTAGGATTGACATTTACGGGGCAGATAAAGTACAAATTGTATGATCAGATCGATCAGATCAGATCGATCACTTTAACTTAAGAATAAAGTAAACAACAAAACGAGTGGTTAGAAAAATTAAATTGTACTAAAAGGTGAATGCAAAAGTCATAGACCGGAACTTGTGGACATTGAAGTTATGGTAAAGTACTATTTTAGATGCTTTGACACTAGGTGTTGAAACAATTCTTATTTAGTTGGGTTTGCTTATCCCTATATGTTTAAAAGTTGGTCTATATAGGGTGTAAGCTGTAGAAATGCACTGGAGCGCTTCGATATACAAAGCAATATTCCTAATCATCTACAAACATTTATCAATTTCGCAAGATTTTATTACTAGACGTTGGGTACTTTTGGGCAATTCAACAAAGTATGGCTTGAAATTCATCTCTTCTCGTTATTTATACCAGTTATTCATTCTGACATTTCCCGATCCTTATTGCAGCAGCGGCATCTACTTATCGATTTGTTGAGAAAGTTCCTTAGCGTTTTCATCAACCGATCGTTTAGAGAGTTCTTCTTGCAGCGACGATGACGATTTCTGCAGATGTCCGTTGTGATTTAAATGTGAGTTAAGCCAATAATTTTGCGAATTTTTTATAACAATGCCACTCACTTAAGCCTGTTCGTCCCGAGCAGGCTCAACGTCGCATTTTCTATGGAGTCGCTCCAAATGCGTGACTTTCACTTTAGTCAGAGTTTCTAGATTAGATAGACCATGACAGTTATTCCTTTTATAACATTATAGGGTGCATGCCAACGAATACGAAGTCTTGATGATAAACCCTTCTTTCGCCGTGGGTTAAACAGAAAAACTTGTTGGCCTTAATGGACTCTAAAGGTGATAGAAAATACAATAGGTGGTGTATTCTATTATTCACCATTTTCTCCAGATGGCAAATGCTTTTCGGTACGACCATTTTTCACACGAAGATTACGAGAAAAAACACTTAAAAATCATTTTTATTTCGATTGTGTTTGAATTTGAAAACAAAATATACATATAAAAGGCAAAAAAGCTTGGCTAACAAGTTTTTTGAATAGTTATAGTTTTCAGAAAAGTTGCCCATTTCCACCATTCCTGCGCTATCTAGAAAATTTCCCTTGACTTTCAAACCCTCCACTTATATTTCACCATCTAGGGGATTCCATCATTTTGGTGGGCTCCTTCTGGATTTGCTGTTCGATCACATCTGGCTTATATATTGTTACGATTAAAACATTTGCTTATGCTTCATTCCTAAATTAATATGGATGTCAAAATAATGCTAATGGGAATGCTTTACTTATTTCGATTAATTAACATTATAATGTTATTAACAGAGCTATTAATGTTACAGTTTTATTAACTGCATAATTTTATTAACTACGCCTAAAACAATGCCATGGAAATAAACCAGAAATAGGCTACCGTCATGATTAGGTTTCTACAGAGTGCCAGATAGATAGACTACGAGATGATTCTGGAAGCAACTAATAGATGACGACGCTCGAGGAAAATTTGCATTACGCGATAGTGATATAAAAAGGACCTACAGTTTTACACCGGTTCTGAACGGGTTTTTTGAGAAGCTATTTCATGGCTTATTGCTCGATGGTGTCGCCGTCACTAAGGGAGATGGCCGTCGTTGAAAGAAGTGCTGGTCAGAGCAGGGATCGAACACACGTTCTCTCGCACTACAGCCGTGCACAATAACAGTTGCACCACCGACGGCCACAATTATACAAACAACCTAAATTATTTGTTTTCATTTTTTTTCATTACATGAACAGCCAAATTCAAATGAATTTCGGGTTTGTATTTTTTTGCTAACTTTAATTTTTGACATACATTTGAATTGACATTTAATTTCTTGTCTTGATATATTGACCGTAATACTGGTATCAGTTGTTATAAAAAAAACCATTTCGATTCGGAGTAAACTGTGACTTATTTGCGAAAGTCGTTGAAAATATCGCTTACATTGTGATTCTTGCTTTTTTCTACATTTTCGGTAATAGCAGATAGTGGCGCCATGTGCGGCGAGTAGCAAAAATTATTACTCTCCACTGTCACGTAAATGGTTCATGCGCACAATAATCTCATATAACATGTGTTACGACTTACGATATGTGAATATTTACGATAATTTAATGGATATATAAATCCAGGGAACGCAGTTTTGCCATTTGCCCATTATTGTGTTTGATTATTAAGTTGTCTGTTATTTGAACTTATTTAGATATGAAGTTTATTTTTAACTTGTCAGAGTAATGAATATTTAAAATGTAGACAAAGTTAAAAAGACCACTTTAAAATTTTTTGCTAACTACAAAGAGGTTTTCACATCTCTGGTTAGGAAAATAATTACTTGTTTTGTGATTTGTATTCAAACCCTGGTGTTTTTATGAATCTTCTCAATAAGATACAAACCCATGAAGGTATTAATTTTTTTTGGTGAGAGAATGACACGGTGCGACAGTCCAAATATTATTTTTCTTATATGTATGTATTGTCAAGTAAAACTAAAATCTGTTTGTGATATTTGCCAAGCACCCCCAAAATCTCGACTTACGATTAAACACCCAGTTTTGCGTACCTTTGCGCCGTTATAAGCCTGTAAACGCACATTTCCTCTGATTTTATAAGATTTTACCTGCATCATGAAACTTGATGAACCAAAAAGTGTATAAAAACCACACTATAAACATTCTGCAGACATTTTTGAAAAAATGTTGTTGAAGTTGAAAAGTGGCAAAACAAATTCTACAAAAGAGTGTTGGTGGGCAAATACACACAGTTTTTGAATTATTAAAATTCATCCATTACACATGATGCATTGGGTTTAATACTAATAACTAAAATTTAAGTTACAAAATGTCTCTGGCTCAAAAGCTATACAAGATATAGATTATAAATAATAAAACTAAATAAATCTATGCAATTCGCGTCAAACATAATAATAGCTAACATATAAACTTCCAAGAGCCTCAAAAGCTTGTA
Source organism: Phaonia tiefii (assembly GCA_963931995.1). NCBI lineage: Eukaryota > Metazoa > Arthropoda > Insecta > Diptera > Muscidae > Phaonia > Phaonia tiefii. The sequence goes on along the minus strand of OZ008368.1, from coordinate 16,775,047 downwards.
AATGCGAAATAAGTTTGTCGCGCGATTGCAATAGTCATGCGAGTTTTTGTATGAGTGTATGCGCCTTGCAGATCTGGTTGAAGTATTGTGTAGTATAGTGTAATTCTAGGTATGTGCGCATAATGGGAGACTCATTTATAGGTATTTTTTGCGTTGGGGATTTTATGTCAGATCAAACTATCAACCTGTCATCTTATATTTAACATTTCATCACGGAAAGACGTAGCCCTGCACAGCGTCTACAAATTATACAGCTCTATTACGTAGAAGATCGGTGTTTGCGATCAAAATTTTATTCAGCGACGAGGTCCATTTCTGGCTTCATGACTCCTTCAATAATGTTAATTGTCATAGTTTGTCTAAAGAGCAAATCGAAGAGGTTCAAGAGCTGTCAATGGCCTATATTTCTTCAAAATTGAAGACTGCTGGAATGTAACTTAGAAAGGCACCAGTTATCGCACCATGAATTCGGACTACTAGCCACACAACCCGTGAAACAATGGAATTATTGCGAGGATACCTCGGTGAACAGTTAATTTCATTATTAGGAGAGGTGAATTGGAGTTTTGCCAAATAAATAAATAAATAAATGGTTTCCCATTACATCCCATGAAGGGACAGGGGAGAGCTTCTAACCGAGGTGTCCGTCGTCGAAAGAAATGTAACTTGATAAAAGCAGGGATCCAAGCCAACTTATCATGCATACTAACCATTTTCGCAGTATTTCGCAACTTTTGATGCGAGTGTGTTTAATCGCATAGAATCTTTATTATGTTGGCGAGCAACTAGGGAGTTTGGAAGCGTTCAAAGTTTAAAAAACCAACCCGTAAAAAACAGTTTTTGACTATAAATTCTTTATATATGACCACGCCCCTTTGTCCAATCCCGACCATATTTGCAGCAGATCTTAAAATATATACACCTAACCAACATACCCAATTTTTGCCAAATACTACCGAAATTTGGAGTCAGTGGTCTCAACTTTAAGAGCGCTACATCCAATTTATGGTCGTCATAATCGTCCTACCATATCAGATTGGCCCACATCCTTACAGGATCAAATTGACGCAAGAGCTGAAGCCGCTTGACCACCATAAGCGTCGTATGTTCGTGAATTGGGCTGAGCAACAACTTGAAAATGATTCGGATTTTCATCGGAAAATCGTCTTCAGCGATGAGGCACATTTCTGGTTGAATGGCTTCGTCAATAAGCAAAATATGCGTTATTGGTCAGACAGCAATCCACACGTAATCCATGAGTCATCGTTGCATCCCGAAAAAATTACGGTTTGGTGCGGTTTAAGGGCCGGCGGCGTCACAGGGCCGTACTTCTTCCGTGATGATCAAGATAACAATGATAACCGAATATTTTTGGCCCCAATTGGATAATATGGACTTGGAGGACATGTGGTTCCAACAGGACGGCGCCACAAGCCACACAGCGAATGCCACAATCAATTTATTGGAAACCAAGTTTGGTGAACGTGTTATCTCACGAAATGGACCAGTCAATTGGCCGCCGTTAGATTATTTCCTGTGGGTCTACGTCAATTCTATGGTCTATGCCAACAAGCCAGCGACGATTGATGAACTTCGTACGAATATCGAACGTGAAATTGCAGCAGTATCGGCCGATTTATGCTTGAAAACCGTCGAAAATTGGGTTCAGCGTCTGGACTTCTGCAAGCGTGCCCGTGGTGGCCATGCAAAAGAAATCGAGTTCCATGCATAATGGCATCGAACGTGCTTTCACAAGAATAAAGAATTTCATTGGTATCAAAACCGGTTTTGTTTTATTTAAAAAACTTTTGTAGTGCTCTTATTGAAAAACCAGTTATTTAAATTTTGTTTTCACTGTGGCGCCATCTGTTGCTAGATAGTAGCACATCGATGGTTTGTGTCTGAAATCAAACGGTTTGTGCACACACTATACCGTATAACGCTAATAACGCAATGTGATTATTCGAGTAAAATTCAGTGACGGTACATATAGACTGGTACCTCAGACTGTACATTAGGCTGTATTGAAAACTGTTTTTTTTGGAATTTACGGGAACGTCAAACTTTTTTTATACGAGACACTTATGGAAGCCTAGCGGGCGTTGATTGAAATTTCAAAATGCAGCCGTGAAAATATACTCTATCAAAATTTTGAAAATAGACTTCTTATCTCATGCGTGTATAAGGCACACCAAACAGTTACCCCGTGCAATGTAATGGTTTTTGATGTTTCAATCAAGGGTAGCGGGTTCTTGGAGACCAGTAACTACAGTTTTTCTTGTTGACGTGGCCGTTTACGCCAAAATGAGCCTCGTCGCTCCAAAAAAAAATGGGATTTATAGTGCGAAAACGCTCTAACATCGTTTCACAAAAATTTTTGCGCAAATCAAAGTCACTTTCTTTCAGTTCTAGAACGATTTGAATTTTAAAAGGATGGAACTTCAGATCCATTTTTAAAATTTCATGAATAATCGCTCTTGGAAGTCGCAGTGAGGCTGCTCTTTTCCGTATTGAAAGTCGCGGATTTACACGTAAACTGCTTTCAACCAGTTCAATGTTTTCGGGAGTCCTTGAAGATCGACTGGGCTCTGGCCGTTAGACATTCATAGCCGAAGCAGTTGCGCGGAATCTCTGCACCAACGAACGAATTAAATTTACACTTGGTCCATCACTTATTCGCAGAATACCGAACTTTGAACAAAATTGCCGACGAGGAATTACGTAAGAATTATTTCTCTTAAAAAATGTCGCCACAGCGAACGCACGATGCTCACTCGACCTGCGACATCGTGACTGACAAATCCGCACAATCGATAATTCCAACGGCACCACCCTCCCACCGCACCGTTTATTACTTTTTGATATAATCGTATTTAAAAATATAAATTTGCCACCAGACATTATTATTTTCTATAAAATAAATCGTCGCTGCGCCAACGAAAAGGGTTATGTGTAATTTGTTGAAAATTTTTTTATTGCACAATTGAAAACCATTTGTATTTATACATATGCCCACGCAGCACTTTCCTGATATTTGCATCGGCTTCGAAGTTTATGGTACTGAAAAGTTAATAAAAAACACATAGTTGCTTTCGTTGGCGCAGCGACGAAATATTAAATGATTAATGTCTTACAATTTATTTAATTGATAGTATCAATTTCTTTAGCGGCTCAAAAGCAAACAAGGATTTAATTGGGGTTTTCAATTTTCAATACATATGCACCTTCTTTAGATAACTAGTATGGGACCTACCCCATGTTGATAGCCGTTTACTCTCTCAAAATATACATAGGTCCAATAGTAAAACCTCCAACAGAAGCAAATTTGAAAAAGAAAAACAATTTAAAAATTATTATTTTTAGAATTGTATGACATAAAATATATTTGAATTTACCAGAAATATTTTTGATGTGTTAACATCTATAGACACGGGTAGGGCAATCTATTAAAGTGAACACATGCAAACAACACAGCAATACTCTCTGCCTGAAAATAAGTATGATGGTATTGATGTAGCGGCAGCAAACAAAAAAGCAGGTCGTCGTCGCCAACGTCGCCAACGAAGGAGACTTACTTCAACTTGCAAACAAGCCAGGGTCCTCTGGCCACAGGTGGACAGGAAGAGGACTAGGCAACTACTTAACTTGCCGAGAGGCAGGTTATCCACAATGATAGGAACACTTACGGGACATTGTCTTGTAGGAAAACACGCCCTAAGAATGGGACATAGAAACTCTACTCTCTGTAGATGCTGCATGGAAGAGGACGAGGAAACGACGAAACACCTTCTCGTGGATTGCCCTGCTCTGGCAGGACTGAGAAGTAGGATATTCGGAACACATTTAGTTAGCACCGTAGCCCTACAGGATATTCCTGTAGGTCTTATAGACAAATTCATAGAAATGGCGAATTGGCTAAACGACTAGTCAATAGTTGCTATAGAGGAAACTGCAGGTATCACAATGGGGTTTTTTAGCCTAAGTGTGCTCGACAGCGTGCTGAATTGCAGCCTTTTCAACCAACCAACTAACCAACCATGTAATAATATTGTCGAAATGGTGCATTTATATTGAAATATTCTATAAAGAGACTAATGCCCAGTTTCACAGTTGAAAATTCTCCATTTAAATTGACTTTAAATGCCCGATGTTGTCATATAAATGTCATCTAATATGAACAATTTCTGTGAGCTTTTAAATGGAGCTTTTAAATGATGAGTGTGAAACTCGCCCTAAGACTCGTTTATGTTATTTTACTCAGACTCTCTACATGAGAGCGGAAAATGAGTGCAATAAGTTCTCTATACTATTTAATACTTTTTGGCGTCGCTCTGTTTATGACTAAACAAAAACAACTTTTTTATTCATTTATTTATTTATTCACACTTGTAAGTTTAAGCCTTTCGGCCAATGCAAATAAATTACAAAATTTACTAATGTGTTCTTCATAGAAATCGATCAGGTACCGTGTAACAAAAAGGCGTTAACACATCGCCCGTGAGTTCGAACACACATTGATTTTTTTAACGAGTGTAATTAGAACCTCAGCAAATTTAAACCGATTTCATATCTTTCTTGAAATGCTTACTTCAATAATTTAATTTAAATTTAATATAAAAAATACCCTTTGCTAAAAATTGCATTATTTTCTCTAAATGCAGGCCGGTTATATCTACACCTACAGGTGGATAACTAGGTACAAAGTTCTGCTAATAACTCGCTTCGCGAATTCTTTGCTACATAATTTAAAAATATAACTGCCGTCACAAATGAAAAACTTTCATTAATGCTCTATTAATTAAAAATTTAATTAATCTATTTTTCAGTCACCACTCAAATAAGACAAATTATATAGTAAACAAGCACCGAAAGACTCGTTGCAACGGGTTTCTAAAGCAAATTTAGTAGCTCATATATAGTTAGTTAGGCTGTAGTAAATAAAAATATGTGAGTAGTAATAGTCTTTATGATTTGTAATAGTACGATACATGCAACATACACAATCCATACTCTGTCTGTATGTAGTAGGTTGGTTGTAGAATATGTTCATGTTGTACATGAATTTAACAAGTGCAAGAAGAAAGCATAAATAAATGCTTATCTGACTTAGTCCGTCCATAGTGCATACACTCAAAGAAAATTACATTTAATGTTTTTGAATTATTGAATTAGTACCGTGGTTGACGTAGTTAGTAATAAGAAATACGTTGAAAACTATACAAAGCTATATTGGAGCTTTGTAGAATAATACTAACCGACACAAAATCCTCAGAGGAGATCAGTAAATATCCTACCGAACCAGTAAATATCTTACCGAACCATTTAGGTCTCAGGCATTACGATACTTTATCGCGCGATATTTTCAATATTTTAATAGTTATTATTATGAGAAAACTACGAGCATTAAGATCAACATACTGCTCGCCTATGTTGATGTTTTACGGTGCGTTTACACGGGACAGTTTGATACAAGATAGTTGAGAATATGTATTAGTTGTCACAAAGACAATAATTGTTTGTGTGACGTACGCGTTCAGCCAGTTATAAAGACAGTACAGTTTTAAGCAACAGTACAGTTTAAACCAGGTCGCCTGACTTAACTCCACCAGACTTTTTCTAGTGGGGTTATTCTATACACGAAGGGTACAAATCGCAACCGACAAATGTTGATGAACTAAAACAATCAATTCCAGCGACAATAGCTGCAATTCCAGCCACAACCTTGCGGGCAGTAATGAACAACTTTCTGCTAAGATGCTGCACCTGCATCAACGAAAATTGAGGCCATTTAAATTCAATTATCTTTAATACTAATTAAACTATATTTAATACAATTTAATTTCAAATGAGAAAATACTGAATAAATTCCATGCATTACAAAAATCGTTATTCCGGTTCTTTAATGTAGGAAAATTCATCAGCCACCCTGTATATTACTATAAGCACCAGCTGTATGAACTGTATCCGACATCGACATAGTTAAACGAATCTATAAACGAACGGGATTACTGTGGCTAGGCCATATTAGGACCAGACTGAACCAACTCGAATGGTATTCGGAGACGTACTCGAAAGACATCGAAAATTAGGACGACCAAGACACCGCTAGAAGCATCAGGTGGAAGATTGCCTGCAAAGGGCTTGGTGCTATGAACTCGAAGCATAAAGCTAAAGACCAAGCCTCTCAAAGAAATATATGCTCTCTTCGTTTTGTAAGGCCCCTAACCCCTGTGAGTGCTATGGTCTGAGGCCATCTATGTAAGTAAGTATTGAATGATACAGGCTCCGTGACTTTGTGAACTTCCTTCAAGCATTATTATTTAAAACTATTTAAAAAACTATCACTGAAATCTGCACGCTTCTATGGTTAAACAAAGGGCTGTGGAGTCTGGCCAAAATTGATCGACACCGACACCGACCCCAAGTCCAACTTAAACTCCGACTCCAGCGATTTGAAAATCCACGACTCTGTGCCGACTCCAGCATTTTCGAAATACATACACGATTCGAATATAAAATAAACCCATTTTCTAAAGAATCATTTTCATTAACATCGAAATAATCCGGGACCGCCAATTCGGCAGATCAGGCTGGCCAATCCCAATTACTGGAATGCGAGATTACACGTGCTGGGAAAGCATCCTTCAAAATACGTATTGTGTCAAGAGTAGTATGACAGGTGGCCCCGACTTCCTTGTACCACATATCTTCCAAGACCAGATCGTCAACATCTGGTAAGAAAAATTCATTCAGCATAGGTCTATAGCGGTCAATGTTCACCGTAATGGCGTCAACATCGGCTCATTCGAAACCATTAGGTCCGATCACTTTTCCGACGTAACTGAACACCACACGGTGACTTTGAAAAGGTGTAATGGTGCTTCATGAATTATGCGTAGATTTTTCGCCCCCCAGAACCGAGAGTTTTGCTTAATCAAAAATTCAAAATTATACAGCTGTATTCTAAACGGGCGCACCAGAACAACTGTTGGACCATCGGAATTTTGTATGGGTACACGAAAAAAAAAGTCGTTCCTCCTAAACGAAATCTAATATAACTGAAGTTCGTTTGGAGACTGTAGTAGGGAGAAACGAACTAATGTTAATCCATACATGTCACTCCGTTTGGGAGAAGTGAAAATTTGTTGGTGCAAACGAGTTATGAAAAATATAAGCTGAAAAAACTTTTGCGAGAAACGGAAAACGGTTTTGCCAACTGTTGTTTCGGTTACAGCAACCGAGTTGTAGTTGCTCCCAACTAAAAAACGTTTGCGAGAACTTAAAAACGTTTGCAGTAACTGAGTTATAAAAAATTAGAGCTGAAAAAAAGTTTGCTAGAAACGAAAAATGCTTCCACCAGCTGTTGTTTCGGTTACAGCAAACGTGTTGTAATTAAAACTTTTATTTATGACTTCCTTAAGCTTTTTTGGTTTAAATTTTCTACTTTTATGAGTTTGGTTTTACCCATAACGTTTGTTTTAAAAAAGTTGGAATTTTTGTCTATTTTTTCACTGTTTACTTACACGTCTGACTCGTCTTGCATTAATATAACAACTAAAATCGCAGCAAACTACAATGCATTGATTGTACATCCAAGATATATTGACAAGGTAGAAGCATTAGAGTGTGTCATCACTTTTATGTGCATGCGTGGGTGTGTATGACAAACGTGTGGATAAGACTCTGTATACCGTCAACAGAATGAGAGAAATTTACGTTCTTCCTAATCTGTGCTCTCATTAGAAAAATGGCTAATTTCAGTTATCGCAAACGTTTTTTAAATTTGCGGCAACAGTAATTTTGTACGCGTTTGATGCAAACTAGAACTCGTTTGCAACAACATGACACACATTGGTGATATATAAGTTTATTTGGGAGAACTACATGAACGGTTGCGATTAATAAATTAATACAAACCAATCAAAGTATTGTTGCGGCAACCGAACGGTGCACGAAATGTTCAATTATGAACGTGTTCTTGTCTAAGTTTCGGCATCCTCTACCACATTTCCAAGCACTCCTTCGATGTTTCCAGACGAACGGTCGTACACTGCTCCGTTTCATGGACAAAAAATCAGAAATCTGACTTGGTTGGAATTGAATTTTTTGGTATCGTTTTAAAGGTAATAGCGTAGCTAAAAAAAATCAGCAAAGATTTTTTCATGGAAATAGATTTTTTGTCCTCCAGAGCAATTCAAAGTGTATATGGGTGATTGTTCGGAAATTGTTATTTTTCAGATAGCAATTTTTCCAAACCTCGATATGTCTGCAGTACCATTTTTTTTACGTTTCTGAATGTTATCATGGTCCACAAGTATAATCTGAAGATCACTATACTTCAACACCAAAGCAATCGAAGTTATGGAGCATTGATGGTATTCCGATGCCACGGTAGTGACTGCCTGAACGAAACTTAATTGTAATGACCGCTAATATATATCAATTGAATAAAACGCACTATTTTAATGTTTGAACTAATTTATTTAGGTAACTTCGCCAATAGACTAATACCTTACACGACCTACACACGACTGACGATTGCCACAAGATATGTCAAATACTTCACTCTCGTTTTGCCAGGTCTTCGCAAAAGCCTACTGTGTTGTCAGGTCTTTGCAACAGCCTACTCCACATTAATCATTCAGTGTCAAGAAACCATTATTTATCAATTTTAGTCACTATTGGAAACTATATGACACGGTTGTGACAGCCACGGTTGTGACTTTCAGTGTTTAACCTAACCGTGCTCCAGACCGGTTTGGAATTCGACAAGTTCCAAAGACAATGAAGTTCAGGCAATGAAATATTACTTTCATAACCGGGAATCAAGCCTAAATATCGTACGGCATATGTGAATCATAAGAGAACGGTTGTGACGTATTATTTTGTGACTTAGCTTTTCAATTTTTCGAATTGAATTCCCCTTCGTATACATGTGCGTGTGTTGACTTCTGCCGGTGTAAATACTGCCACTACCCCCTCCACTCCAAACTGCCAGCAAGTGGGTCATATTGAAACCCCGGAGATGGCGCCACCACAGTCGAATTCAAATTGTACAAAATTCTGACAAAACTGTTGGACAGACTTCGTGGACCGTTCAATAACCATGGCGTGCATATTCCTCCAATTTTTTTGCGTAGAATTGTAAATCTAAATGTCCCTTAGAACATATATGCAGGTAACTTCTTTCAAGCCACGTCCTTGACGGATATTACTGCTGAAGTCCTGAATTCGATACGGAGGACAGGCCATGGTTGTGACATTTTGAACAGTTTTTTCTCCCTAAAACCGACTTACACGGTTAAGAATGGAATGTGTTTCATGGAAATAATAGAGTACCATCGTAGCTTCGGGAACATGTCGCAATTTAATCATCATTCGACCATTTTAGGGTGGGAAAATTCAAAGGACGAGAAAATGACAATTTCCGAACAATCACCCATATGCTAAATAATTTGATTTTTTAGTTTCATTCGTTAGTAGTTGAAGGAAAATATTGTTCAAAAGTACATTTGTGGAAGAAATTAAATTATTCGTATAAATTCGTATAAATCTTAAAAATGAATTGATGATTTATGAATTGATTTTTAAAAATTTACTTTTTTAAGACAAATATTTGAAAAATTCTCATTTTTGGATGGCTAAAAGAAAAAAACATCATAAAATTCGATAAAAAATTTTTTCATGATAAATTAATTTATACTTTAATCTATTAGAAAAATGCAAAAATCTTCTCCGCTCTGTTCCGCTTCTTTTAGATTTAAGCTTTTTAAAAAGTGCTTCAAATTACTTTTTTATTTGTTAGTCAAATATGAATAACTTTGTAGGAGATTATTTTTACTTCAATTATTTAATAAATTAATTAATTTGATATCCGTAATACATCAGGGAAAATAAGAATCATTGACTTCTTCAATTCACATGCACATTCAGGAATATTTATGAATCACAGACGGAGAGAATAATGCAAAAATACTGATACACACTTACTAGATAGACTCTCTCGTTGTCCCTCTTTATTTCTCTTGCTTTCAAGAGAAACACAGCTGTATTTGTATCACAAACATAACTATATGTGGGTCTCAAACACATATATTATAAGATATTTATCATTGTGTATCAAACATGGAATATTGAATAGCAAACAAAATGTGTTTGGACACAAATATATTATATTTGCGGCAAGCTCCAAACACATGTTATATTTGCAGCCAAACAACTAAAAATGACAATTTTTCGAACCCTGAGACTGGATGCCGCAGTCTTTTACCAACTACATATCCACAACTAAATTCATGTTTTTCTCATGACAGCTGTAGTATGTGCCATAGTTCTTCTTCCTTGTACATCCATGACCTGTCCATCACATCGTTCCCATTTTGTATTTCCATTACCAACAAAATGGTGGCGGCAGGCAGCCCAGCCCACCGTAGTTTTGCATTTTACCTACTGTCAGGATGATTATATTTCAGCCTTCCATTATGCATCGGACGCTAACCAGAATGCAGTGTGTCGATATTGGACTCTTAGCTCTTTACTTTTGATCCGCCGTTGGTCAGTAGTATTGGCTTATGCGCCTTCAAAGGACAAAAGAATATGTCCGTTAGTTCGAAGAGCTTCAGTAATTCGGTCACCTATTTAACCTGAAACGCATCAGTGATCGCATAAGCAATCAGGCTGCTCATTCGATTCGCTTTCTCACTCTAGCTGGCTAATGGAAAACTCCGATAAAGATATTGCCCGGGACATAGTTCTAGGAGGTAGTTAGCTGCTTGAACAGCCCTATGAAGGATTTTTTTCTGGCCGCTCCCAGATGAGTGACTGTCAGAAACTATCCAATTCCATGGTCAGTCCCATGTCCAGTCATTACTCTATGGGCGAAGGAATAAAATGACGTATTCACTAATAATTTTAAAATCGAAACTCGCAAGGACGTTTTTCCGATTTCTACACAATTTTGCCCGAAATTTTTGATACGAGGGTTGATATTGTATTTATATTTCGGATCCTGGCAGTACTAGTATTGCCAGATGAAAACTGGAACTTCCATAGGAAAGTTTTAAATTTTTTAGCATAAACATACATAAAACGTTTTCAATTACGATCACTTATTGTTGTATTTACAGTGTGTTGAAATATTCATGTAGGTCAAAAAATGAAATTAACCCGTGAAATGATTTTTTACTATTTTCGGCGTGGATTATCGAGACAAGAGTGCCTCAGTCAACTTGCTTCGACATTTGCTGATGAAGCACCATCAAAAACCACTGGCACCAAGAGTTCACGCTCGGGCGCCGTTCGCTTCAGAATGAATTTTGTGTAGGTCGTCCAACTTCGGTCGTTTTGCCGGAAACCATAGATGCTGTGCGGGAACTGACAAAGCAAGATCGACATGTGATATATCGTGAGATTGAGGCTTCCTTGGGCATTAGTACCACTAGCCGTGAAAAAGATTTGTTCTCCTTGGATCCCACATAATTTGGCGAATTCTCAAAAATAGGCTCGTCTCGATTGGAGCAAAGAAATGTTGAAAAAATACAACCGTGGTAACTCAAATGAAGAGAATAACATCGTCACATGTGACAAATTATGAATCTATGAATATGAGCCCGAAACAAAACAGTAATCGACCGTATGGGTCTTTCCACACCAGCTAAATCCAACAAAATTTATTTGTGGAAGAAGCACATCGAAGCAAATGATCGGGTTTTTTTGGTATTAACCGGTATTGTGGCTACAGTGCTGTCAGTGGGACGGTCAATTCTTAGTGGTATACCACCATCTGTTTGTCAACAGTGTTGGAAGAAATAAGGAAAAACCACAAAGAGAAGACGGATCATTTTGCATCAGGACAAAGCGAGGTCTCACAGACATGAAACAATGGGCTACTTGAGCACTCAACATGTCGAATTGATGGGCCATCCGCCGTACAGCTCTGATTTGGCACCCAATGACTTCTTTTTACTGCGTCGTCAACGTTTTTCGACGCCCGAAGCAGCTGTTGAAGCGTTCAAAAACCATGTTTTGGAGGTGTCTCAATGGGAGTGGAAAGTGTTCTTCGGAAATTGGTTTGAGCGCATGCAAAATATATTGAAAATATGAGAATATTTTGAAAAACAATAAAACCATTTCTAATGATAAATGATTGTTTTTTTTACTGCTGGACCCGAATTATATATAGCAACCTCGTATTATAGTTGGAATGCAAATCAAGTAAAATCAAATCAAGTGTCAAGGTATAACTAGCCTGTAGCGAAAGGAACTCCGTTCCAACCGGGGGTCCCCTGATACCTCATATAATTTTTTGCTAGACGGAGATCTGATGTGAACAGGAGCGCTTTACGAAAGAATAACGCGTCATAATTGTGAAAACTTATTACAAAAATTTGGAAAGTTATGCGGAGACCGCTCTCAAACGTCGAAGAATTTTCAGCCGAGAAAGTGCGCCTAGTGTATCAACCATTCGATATTGGAAATATAATAATATTTTGAAAAATATTATTTGATTGTTTTTTTCTATTGCTGGACCCGAAATATATATAGCAACCTCGTATTGTGGTTGGAATGCAAATCAAGTAAAATACGTCAAAAGTGTGAAGATCTAATTGCCTGCACTGAATCCTTATTTGTTTTTATGATGTGAATCCTTTCAATTAACACAACAATACAACATTCTTAGACACTACATTCACTTCTATGCCCCCTGTGTTTGTACTGTGCATTTTCCTCGAGTGTCTTCAATTCAAATTGCCAAAGTAACAATTAAAAGGGTTGTAATTGCAATTAATAGACTATAAAAGCAAATTAGTAACGCGCGCTGCTCTCTATATGAAATATTATGATTTCTTTCATTGCAATTTCTTGTAACGGCAAGCAGAGAGCGTAATATGTTATAAAGTTTTCACTTTAAAGTTTATAACAGATCATCGTCGTCATCATCATCACCATCACCACCACCACAACCATCTCGAGAAAAGGAGTAGAGTAGAGTTCCAGTTGGATGATAGTGGACGAATCTTGAATCTGGAATGACTGAATGTATGTATGAATGAACGCTTATAAAGAAAACTCAAAACAAGTACTTTATCCATGGATCGGCTATTAAGTTTAGTGTTTTTCAAAAAGAAAACTGAAAAAAATCTTTCAATTTATTTAGTAAAGTTTCCGCTATAGGTATGGGGGGATATTGTGACGATAAAATTTTCCAAGATGTTGTGAAATTTTGCTGTATGTGCCACATGGCATCATAATAGTTAGTTGGCTGGTTGGCTGGCTGGTGGATGTGGCAGGTTTTCTTGTTGCCAATTTGTCGTACCTGACTGACTTGTATGGCGTAGTATGATGATGTTCAGGTTCATATATTTATTTTTGTGGATCTGAACTTCTAACGAGCGAAAGTGAAATGAATTATATCTTCTCGTTTTCTTCTACACATTTCTTTATTCATCATAAAAATTGGATATGTTTTGTCAGCAGCAGGTCCATGTTATCCAGCTAACTGCAATGCATGTGGATTGTAATATGATCTGTGTCACAAACGACTGACCCCTTGGCTAGTACTGTAATACAAATGGACATTTTTCGTTTTCCGATTGTGGCCAATGATAACTGAGACGAAAATGCTTTCGAAATTTGAATGTTAAAATTAATATTTATTGGAGTGATTTATCAATACGTATAAGTATTTCTTCTTGGTTAAAGTGAGAAAATTTTGTAAAACTGTAATAGGTCTCTTTTGAAAAACAGAGCGTAATCATTTATATAGATGTATATGGACTTTGCATACTTAGAAATAAAGTACCTGAACTGCAATGCAAAAAATTAAAATTTTGACACATTTACAACTGGCATAAATCAACTTTTAAAATTTTGTATAAGACAAAAATTTATTCCGCCCGCCAATATCATAACTTAGACTTAAATCTCAACAAATTGCACCCGCATAGTTTTTGATGTGTTAACATCTATAGGCGTGGGTAGGGACTAAACTCACAAAGTGAACACATCCAAACACAGTTTGTTCGAGATTGTTTGGCGTTAAACTCCTCCGAAACGGCTAGACCGATTTTTATGAAATTTTGTTTGCATATCGGGTAGGTCTCAGAATCGGCCAATATCTATTTTTCATACCCCTAAATGATAACGGTGACCCAGCCCTATATAGAACACAGATTTGTCCAACTGCGAAAAAAACACACACTGATGTAGCGGCAGCGAATAATTGGCTTGTGTGGGTGCGGAGCCAGTGTTGCCAGAGACCGACTAAAAAGTTACGCCAAATGTTCTCAAAAATTATGCTGTTTGCAAAACCATTATGCTAAAATTGGGTTGTTTGTAATTCTGAGCAAAAAACACATACAGTCACTCCAAGAAGTGGGTTGTTATACCGTAACCTTTAAACTTAAAAATAAATACTATTATGGTTTATATTTGCTATATTCTGTATCTTAATTCATACAAAAAATAACTTAAAATATTTTTAGAATTTCTACAACAAAAGCCAAACTAGGGGTGACTTTCAGCTTCAATAAAAGTTATACTTTTTTAAATAAAATTTGAAAAATATTTGGTATTTTTTCAAATAATTTTATTCTCCAATATTTCCCTACCTTTTGGGAACCCCATTTTAATTTTTTAATTTTGAATATAATACGAAAGGTGGAATAAATCATCACTTTTTTAAAATCTTAAAAAATTTATTTATTAGTTTATTGTTTTTAATAAATTCTGTCACTCCCTTTTGAATATAATTTCCAAACTTTTGGATAATTTCGTTTGGAATCACTTCCACTTGTCCTAGAGAAGAGTGATCGAATCGTCTCTACTTTGAAATTCTATTCGTCGGACTTTTCTCTCCTAATGAACCCGAAGATTTTCTCTCGGGGTTTATATCTTTTATATTTTTATATCATTAGTCGATTTTACGAAAGTCACCTCTTGATATTGAAGGCACTGTACTGTCCAAACCGACTCATTTAATTTGTTAATAAACGCCCATATTTTGATTCCAGGTAGATAAAGTAACCATATGGTTTGTTGAGGCATAGAAATTCCGCAGAAGCAGAGTATACGCAAAACAATTCAGAATCTATGCCACTTATGTGAACATATAGTCTTCGAGTGGAATTACATTGCGCATATGTGATATTATTCTACAAAATACCGATAAATATGAAAAATTATGCGGTTTGAAACAAAATTGTGCTAAAAAATTTAATTAAAATTGAAAGAAAATTACAAAATTGCGGGGAAATTGTGCTAAACGGAAATTGGCATAATTTTTCAAAACACAAGTGCCAAAACCCAAAAAATTATGCCAAAACGGCACAAATTATGCCAACATGGTAACACTGTGCGGAGCGCTCTCAGAGCAAAGAGAATAATAACGTGATTATGCGTAAATAAAAATGAGATAGCAAGAGAGCAACGAAAATTGTGTGAACTTGTGTAGCGAAAATAACAATGTATTTTTGTACAGAGTGGAACGCGGTAATTTACTTTTTTGCACTGCAGGCTGTGGCGGCACTGTTGGTCGCAGAGAGTGGAGAGTGTGCGTGGCTTATAGTGGCTGTATTCGTCTACCTTTCAGTTGCCATCATGCATTGAACACGTGAGGAGAGGTCATTTTGTGTTGAAGCGTATTTTTCAAATGCGCACTCGATCATTGCAGTGCAGCGTGCTTTCATTTACGATTCGCTGTTCCCTCACGCGGAAGTGTTACTGGACGGCAATCAATTGTAAATTGGGCAACTTCATTGAGAACAGCAGGGAATGTCGACATTTGCCAGATACACTATTTAAATATATATAATTTACAAATTCCCTTACTGTTCAATATAATTAAAATATAAAATAAATTGTTCTAAGGTTCATAATTTTTTTCATTTTTTCCCAAATAAGCAAATTACCGCGCTCCCCCCTGTACATGGGTCTGTTTCTTTGCATTCTCTTTGTTTTTTTTTGTGGGAATAAAACAAAAAGTATTAAGCAAGAAAATAATGACACATGTGCTTGCACTGGGTCTTTAAGTAATTTTAAGGATTAATATTATTTAAATGTAACGTCATCATATGATTGAACGCTGTTTTTTATTGTCCGATGTAACATTTACTAATGTGTTCATAGAAATCGAACAGGTACCGTGTAACAAAAAGGTGTTAACACATCGCCCGTGAGTTCGAACACTCATTGGATTTTGTTTAAATAGGGCAGCATTTACAATTGAATTTAAAAAGTGTCAATTCAAATTCAAACCACCACAATTGGTTTAGTAGGAGTGACCGACGTAAATATGCCTCGCCCTAACTAAGCCATCCTTTTCAAACTGGTTAAACTTTCCCATGTAAATACCAGTAGTAAAATTTCACGGTGAGAACCACAGTAAGTAAAATTTCAGATTTTCCTCAATCTAAAACTCTCACTTCGAGTTAAAAAAATTAAAATCTCGAGCGAGTTTAATTTTTCCATTGGATTTTAATTTACATTACAAATTTGCGTTGGCTTTTAATGTACATTACTTTATCTAATGCGAATGGAAAAGAATTACAATTGTTCGCAATGACAATGGTAAATTGTTGAATTTCCATTTGCTCAGGGAATGCAAATGCAGGTTATGGAATCTGATGCCAATTGTAGTGAAATATGGGAATGCTTTTAATTATTTTGAATTTGTTTGACTGCTGGCAACTCTGTCTTTAAAGAATTTTATATGTAGAAAGTGCCTCGTAGTACTATCCCATTCATAAATCTGTACTGTATAAAATATTTTAAAATCAAATCTGCCATATGTGAAGGGAATGCTTTGAAAATAAGTACAACTGCCAATGGTATTTTTGTATTTGCATTTGTAGAGGTAACTTAAATTAAACTACAAATTATAATTGTAATATAATTAATATATATTACCCCCCACGCAGATATGGTTTGCTTAGGTTAGGCATTGATGCCATTCGATGAACGACTCACTTAGACTTATTAGTTCATTGTGATTTCACGGGCTAACGAGATTAGGCGTTATCCACACCGGATAAACATTTAGTTTGCTCCAAGCGGCTTAAGATCTCGGTTATCTGCAGATACAAGTGCTGGACATGGGCAAAAAATATGTTCAGCGGTTTGTTCGTCTTCCTCATCGTTACATCAATCAGATAGTGTCTCATCAAAACTGAAACCAGTATTCATGCCTTTGGCTTGGCTAGAGGCAGAAGGTTCTTGGATCTCCTGTTGTCCACTGTCGGCCAGATTTGTCTTGCGTGTACATAGTCTGTGCCTTTCGTCCACCTCTCCTGCATCATTATATACGAGCGATATTGCAGAATATGCATATAAGTTACTAGGGTCGTATCAAAACGCTCCAATTCCTGTGCAACCTGAGATGTGGTTGCTACCCAACCGCAGGAATGCCCCTGTGTATTGACATTAATATAAAAGTGAATAGTATAGAGGGTGGTCATGTCTGGACAAATTTCACCAGCGAATTCCTTGGCTCATTGCATGAAAATATACGTTAAATTTACCTCTGTCAAAGGGAATGATACTGATTTTTATTTGATGATTTTTTTTTATTTCTTATTGCAGAATTTCTAACAGCATCCGTCCATAGCTTTTCATTCTTTTAGAGAATGTAGAAAGTCAATGTACAGGGTGGAGCGCGGTATTTTGCTTATTTGGGAATGAAATAAAATAATTATGAACCTGAAATTTATTTTATATTTTAATTATAGTGAACATTCAGGGAATTTTGAAATTACCTGGATTTAAATAGTGTGTCTGGCAAAGGTCGACCTTCGCTATCCACAGACTGCTGCATACGTTTTCTCAAGTTTTCATGAACTCTAACAAGCATGTCGACTGGTATTCTGCCAATTGACACATTCCCTGCTGCCAACATGACACATTCCCTCCTGTTCTCAAAGAAGTTACCCAATTTACAATTGATTGCCGTCCAGGAATACTTCCGCGTGGGGAAACAGCGAATCGTAAACGAAAACCACGCTGCATTGCAATGATCGAGTGCGCATTTGAAAAATACGCTTCAACACAAAAAGACCTCTCCTCACGTGTCCAATGCATGATGGCAACTGAAAGGCAGACGAATACAAATCTCCCGTAAGCCACTATAAGCCACGCACACTCTCCACTCTCTTCGACCAAGAGTGCCACCACAGCCTGCAGTGAAAATAAGCAAATTACTGCGCTCCACCCTGTACATTATGCATTATGCAGCCGCATTAAGTAGCTTTTTTTATTTTCTAGGCCTGCAACTTTTTGTCCCACCTTGTGTTTGGGTTAGGTAGATCACCCTGGACTCCATTTTCTTCGATGCTCTCCATTTCGTTATCTCCAATGAAAAATTCGATCACCTGTCTTAATTATAATTGTTGATGTTCTAATGCACCACAAATATAACCACATGTCTAACCATTGAGAAATGACGTATAGAGATGATATTGTTCTCATCTGACATTTCGTTTCACACTCTTCGTGGTGCGGTCGGTGCGATAGGGAGTTATTTGTCGTAAATTGACTTACACCAGGTGGAATTACAGAAATTGTTGACATATATTTTTCATGTCGTTTTGATGAAAAACTGTGAAATTTAAACGTATTTTGGACTTTTTTTTGTTATATTTTATTGTCAGTTTATATTTGTTGTGTATTTAAACAAAACTTGTAATGCACAAAACAAAATGCCGTTGCTGATTTATTGTTGGATGGTTTGAGACACTGCCTCTATCTGGTATTGTTAAAGCAATACTTTCCAACATCATACGCCCAACTGCAACACACCAAATGTCATCAATTTACTAAGAGAGTTGGCGTCTCTATACGTCATTACTCTATGTGTCTAATCTTCTTAGTCAAAAGGATAAACCAATATACTTTAGAATCTTAAAAAATCGTAGAAAAGTATTTCTTTGGAATGGGAAATAAATCATATTTCCATTTCTTGCAATCATTTGACACAATTAATAAATTTCAAAAAACAAATATTACAATTACATTGCATTTTTTCAAAAGGAACAGCTTCTAGTGTCTCAGGAATTAAGGTGCCAAATACCTATTTCACAGTTAAACACAACTCATCACTTGTAGTATTACCATTGACCTTAATCGATACTTTTTCGCTGGCGTTCTAGCCACCACAATGTTAACAGTGGAAATGTTTAGCCTGACACAACAGTTTGAGGAATTGAATTCTAAGTGCTATTACAAGTCATAATCTGCGGGAGCAAACAAACAAAACCCAATTGAAATTTACTTTAATCAGATGAGAGAGCGGTACACTAGGCAACAAGTTCATAGTGGTTTATGAAAAAGCAGTCAGTATATAATCAACTTTATCGCAACAATCAGGGACGAATCTAATTCTAACGGATTTATAAAAAACTCTAAGAAGCTATAACCTTCACGCTTAAAAATATCCGCCCCAGCAATATCTTGCAGGAACCATGTATATGTTTGCAAGTATTATTTTCGTGAATTGAAGATCTGCTGCTTCTTGTTTCTTTGATGTCTGTCACGTTTTTGTTTTCAGCAGTTTTCAACAAACAAAAGCACATTTGGGTCACAAATGCATATATTTTACCTATTAATCATTGTGTCCCAAACATGTTATATTGAATAGCAAATACAATGTGTTTCCACACAAGTACACTACATTTGCGACAGGCGACAAACACGTTATATTTGCATCCAAACAACCAACAAAAGAAAAATTTTCCAACATGTACATATGTGCTACTCAGATGCCAATTGTTCTAAGTCCACATTTTAATAATTTTGAGATTTCAATCCTATTAGAACTAAAACTCTTAATGCAGTCTGTAAGCTCAGTTATCTTCCAATGTTAAATATTAAAAACCGGGTTCACCTAGGGTCAGTTGTGGGTACTTAAACGAAAGGTGTTCAGCGGTGATATTATTTGTTTCGTGCGACGTGTATAAGCCGGGGAGAAAGCTTTATAACACAAAAATACTATGCCGTTGGACCTACCCCAGGCGAGAGAATCTCTAAGCCCGGCCGAAGGCCGTCTACGCTGAAAGCCTTATAACACAACAATACTATACCGAAGCCTCGAAGCCGGTAGGTTTAACCCCAAGGGGGAAGTTACAAGAAAAAATCGTTTCTTTCCAAAGTATTATGGTATTTTCAAAAATAATAAATAGTTTTCGATAACTAACGGAGTTATCGAAAAATAGTATTAAGTATTTTCGTGATATTTGCACCCTTTCTTCAAAGAGCAATTACATAATCATATATTTTTTTTTAAATTTTTTGAAATTTACCGATAACTCGATAACTAAGACAGTTATTGAAAAAAATATTTAATATTTTGCTCCTAATATGGCCCCTTCTAAAATAGCGTTGAAAAAATTAATTTTTTCCAAATCATATGTTTCCTAAATTTTTGAATTTCTTGACCCGATAACTCGGCAACTTAGAGAGTTATCGAAAAAAAATATTTAATATTTTACTCTTATTTTCACCCCTTCTATAAAAAGCGTTGGGAAATCAATTTGTTTCCCACAAATTCGTCTTTTTTCGGACCCTGTGAGCGGGATAGGCTCTTGCGACAACATTTTTTGCGTCTATCTTAGTTATCGAGATATCGGGGCATAAAATTCAAAAATGTTGAAAAAAAATTGATGGGTCAAATAAGAAAATTGGTCAAAATAAGAGAAAAATATTAAATATTTTTTTCGTTAACTGTTTTAGTTATCGAGTTATTGAGACATAAATTTAAAAAAATTTGAAAAAATATGATTTTATTATTGCTGTTTGAAAACAGGGTGTAAATAACACGGAAATATTTAATTATTTTTTTGCATAACGCCGACAGTTATCGAGTTATCGAAAAATATTTATTAGTTTTGAAACTAAACCATAATATTGTGGAAAGAACGATGTTTTATATAGTAATTTCTCTTCTGGAGTTGGTTCAGCATCGACTTCGCGGCTTCGGCATAGTAATGGTGTGTTATAAAGCATTTTTTTTATAAAGTCAATTTTGCAATTGCTTTTGGTGGCGGCCAGCTCAGAAAATGATAAAAAATTTAAATTAGTGACAAAATCAAGAATACGAGAAAATTAAAAATTAGGTCGAAAAAACCTTGCCTGCGTCGCTCATAATCCAGTCTGTAAGATCAGTTAACTCCTAAAATTAAGTTTGGAAAAACGGGTCCACCTAGGGACAGTTGGGAATGGGCAAGTGTGGGTAATTAAACGGTGTGCCGAAGCCACGAAGCCTTTAGTGGAATCTCTAAGCCCGGTCGTCATTTGACCTAACCCAGAGGAGAAAACTCCTAAACTCGGCCGAAGGTTGTCCACCCTGAATGCTTTATAACACAACAATACTATGCCGAGGCCACGAAGCCGGTATTGGACATACCCCAGAGAAAAAATTACAAAAAATAAATCGTTTCTTTCCAAAATATTATTATTATTTTTATTTTCCGATAACTCGTTAACTAACAGAGATATCGAAAAATATTATTAAATATTTTCGTATTATTTACCCTTTCTTCAAAGATCAATTATAAAATTATATTTTTTTCCCAAAATTTTTGAATTTTATGTCCCGATAACTAAGACAGTTATTGAAAAAAAAAAATTTAATATTTTGTTCCACATTTGGCCCCTTCTAAAACAACGTTGAAAAATATCTATTTTATTCAAATCATATTTTTTCAAAATTTTGCTACGATAACTAAGATATTTATCGAAAAAAATTATTTATTATTTTGCTCTTATTTTGATTCCTTCCACAGGGTGTCTGGTGGCAAATTTATATTTTTAAATATGATTATTTCAAAAAGCAATAAATAAAACGTAATAATAAATATTATTTCAAAAATATGATTATTTCAAAAAGTAATATTTCAAAAAGGATTTGTGAGTCACGATGTCGCATCGTGCGTTCACTGTGGAGAAGTTTTTTAAGATTAATGATTCTTACGTAATTGCTCGTCGACAATTTTGTTCAAAGTTCGGTATTCGGCGAATAAGTGATGGACCGAGTATAAATTTAATTCTTTCGTGGGTGACTTTCAATACGAAAAAGAACAGCCTCACTGGGACTTCCAAGAGCGATTATTCATGAAATTTTAAAACACGATCTGAAGTTCCATCGTTTTAAAATTCAAATCGTTCAAGAACTGAAAGAAAGTGACTTTGATTTACGAAAAAATTTTTGTGAAACGATGTTGGAGCGTTTTCGCAGTGTAAATCCCATTTTTTGGAGTGACGAGGCTCATTTTCACTTAAACGGCCACGTCAACAAGCAAAAACGTCGTTACTGGTCTCCAAGAACCCGCAGCCCTCGATTGAAACATCAAAAAACATTGCATTGCCCCAGGGTAGCTGTTTGGTGTGCCATAGCCACGCATGAGATAATTGAACCATTTTTTTCCGAAAATGCCAACGGTGAAAATTATCGACGCATGATTACGGAATTCTTTTTGCCAAACCTGCGAGCTCATCCATCGTACTCTTCTCACACCTGGTTTCAACAGGATGGGGCTACTGCATACACGGCCAGATCTTCGATGAATATGCTTCGGGAAAATTTCGCCCAAAAACTGATCAGTCGCTTTGAGGACATCCCATGGCCACCGAGGTCGCCCGATCTAACTCCCATGGAATTTTTTATGGGGCTGCCGCAAAGAGAGGGTTTATAATAACAATTCCCAATCTCTGGTGGCTTTAAAGGGAAATATCGTCGAGAAATCAGCTCAATTGAACCAAGTTCACTGCAGCGTGTGGCACAGAACACAAGGCTCCGTTTTGAACAATGTGTTCAACTCGATGGAAGACATCTCGATGACATACTCCTTAAAAAATAAAATCCGCATTTCCATTCCATCGTTCAATGCTCTTAATAAAACTCTGTGTCAATTATTATGTTTTTTATTTAAGTTTGAAAATATAAATCTGCTACCAGACACCTTGTATACAGGGTGATTTAGGAAGTTCCGGACAAATTTCTCCAGCGTATTCCTTGGCTTATTTCATGAAGAAAATTCCACTACAACCATGTCCGAAAATGCAAGGGTGCGAAATGGCAGCGGGTTCAAAATTTTCGGATTGCTGGTCGGAGGGTAGTAGGGTAAAGTTGCTAACTTCTGAGCCAGTGGTCGGATTTAAGAGGCCTTTCAGAATCAATAAAAAAAAGTAGAAAAAAGTCAAATCGCCGAGATACAGAGCTTTCAGAGAAAAATGGAAAAAAAATTCACATAACCTCAATTTGCTCAGCCAGATGGCAGGTAACTTATGATAGCCATACCTCTTGCCTTTCCAAAATGACCTAAACGAAGCCCAGATGTCTTACCGTTCCAAAGTTATGACCATTTTACTGAAATGCAAAAATGTTTGTTTCTGTTTTTGGAAGCGAAATAACTGCACACATTTATTTGTTTTTGTAAATTAACACGTTTAAGATTTTATTTTATTGCAATTTTCAGAATCAATAAAAAAAGTAGAAACAAGTCAAATCGCCGAGATACAGAGCTTTCGGAAAAAAAATTCACATAACCTCAATTTGTTCAAAAAGGTGGCAGGTAACTTATGTTGAAAATTGAAATTTTCAGAAATGGTCATAACTTTGGAATGGTAAGACCTCTGGGCTTCGTTTAGGTCATTTTGGAAAGTTAAGAGTTATGTCTATCTTTGATTCTGAAAGGCCTCTTAAAGACCTTTCTAACAAGCCCAAAAACAAAAAAATCCGACCACTGGCTCAGAAGTTAGCATCTTTACCCTCCGACCGCCAATCCGAAAATTTTGAACCCGCCGCCGTTTAGCACCCTTGCATTTTCGGACATGGTCCTAGTGGACTTTTCTTCATGAAATGAGCCAAGGAATACGCTGGAGAAATTTGTCCGGAACTTCCTGAATCACCCTGTATAAAGCGTAAAAAAAAATTTTTTTTAAATATGTAATATTTTTTCAACATTTTTGAAATTTATGCCGGATAATTATTTTGACCCCTTCTATAAGAAGCGTTGAAAATTTTTTTCTCCCCAAATTCGGCCTTTTTGTGACCTTTCTTTGTACCCTGTGGGTGCCATAGGACCTTGCGACAAAAATTGTTTCCGTCTTTCATTTTCTCTATTTTCTCCTAATTTTTGATTTTGTTTTCTGAGCCGACAAAGGCAAATTTTCCTGCTATTTACCCTGTAAAACAAAACTAAAGACAATCCGCGTAAAATTCGATACTGTTCAATTGATTTTAGGCCCAAGCTTCCTCTCTCGGGTATATTCATCACTTTCTTAAATACCCTGTACATAAGAATGGGCTAATCAAGAATATGACATGTTTTCGCTAAGCTATTTTTTATTTTTGTTGCGATTTTATGTGGCTCTCTATACAAAATGGCCAAAAAGTTAGTTCAGGGGTGGAAAAGCGAACCTATGATAAAGTACATATATATATAAAGGGTTTTTCAACAGAGACGCTACAAAAGTAAATCGATAGGGACAGCAAACGACGCCATTTCTCTTCAGTAAGGTTTGCCATTTCATCATGGAAAGACATACGAGCCAACAACGAGTCGAAATTATTAAAATTTACTACCGAAATTTGGAGTCAGTGGCCTCAACTTTAAGAGCGCTACGTCCAATTTATGGTCGTCATAATCGTCCTACCAGATCAACAATTGAGCGTCTAGTGGAAAAATGTGAGTCCACAGGCACAGTACAAAATGTTCCCGTGCCAGTGAGACAAAGAAGTGCCCGTAGTGTCGAGAATATTGCTGCCGCTGAGGCATCAGTTCAAGAAAGGCCAAATGTGTCTCTCACACGTCGTTCTCAAGCGTTGGGCATCTCTGTGACGTCGTTGTGGCGAATTTTGCGAAAAGATCTTGGCCTACATCCTTACAAGATCAAATTGATGCAAGAACTGAAGCCGCTTAACCACCATAAGAACATACGTGAACTGGGCTGAGCAACAACTTGAAAATGTTTCGGATTTTCATCGGAAAATCATCTTCAGCGATGAGGCTCATTTCTGGCTGAATGGCTTCGTCAATAAGCAAAATATGCGTTATTGGTCAGACAGCAATCCACACGTAATCCATGAGTCATCATTGCATCCCGAAAAAATTACGGTTTGGTGCGGTTTATGGGCCGGCGGCGTCATTGGGCCGTACTTCTTCCGTGATGATCAAGACCGGCACATTACTGTGAATGCGAATCGCTACCGTTCAATGAGAACCGAATATTTTTGGCCCCAATTGGATAATATGGACTTGGAGGACATGTGGTTCCAACAGGACGGCGCCACAAGCAACACAGCGAATGCCACAATCAATTTATTGGAAACCAAGTTTGGTGAACGTGTTATCTCACGAAATGGCCCAGTCGATTGGCCGCCTCGGTCGTGCGATTTGACGCCGTTAGATTATTTCGTGTGGGGCTACGTCAAGTCTGTGGTCTATGCCAACAAGCCAGCGACGATTGATGAACTTCGTACGAATATCGAACGCGAAATTGCAGCAGTATCGGCCGATTTATGCTTGAAAACCGTTGAAAATTGGGTTCAACGTCTGGACTTCTGCAAGAGTGCCCGTGGTGGCCATGCATAGGAAATCGAGTTCCATACATAATGGCATCGAACGTACTTTCACAGGAATGAAGAATTTCATTGGTATCTAAAACCGGTTTTGTTTTATTTAAAAAAACTTTTGTAGCGCTCTTATTGAAAAACCCGTTATTATACCATATCGTAAATTGTATTTGTGCAACGTTAACGAATTCCATACCCCCTAGTATAGGGTACCAAAACGCACTGAGGTGTGAAATCCCAAAACTTAAAACTCATGGCAAATATCTCTCTTAACACGCCAATAGAATAGCAAAAACTATTTAGGTTGATATATTCTAGTGATGGTGGTGATGACTGCGGCGACTTTAGCGTCTATTGCAAGAGTCTACTCTTTAAGGTCTGCTGGTGTTAGTCAAAGTGACAGTGCATCCAATGAGCATTAGCTACACACTTACCGTTGTATCTACCTACCTACTATTTCGACATGACTTTTACACTTTCGACCAAATGTTTTTTATTTCCATTTTCAAATACACTAGGGCGGCGTACGGCAGCGGAATTAATGCATTTACAGTTTGATTTGATAAATGAGATTTGTTGGCCCTGATCCGGGTCACCTATCTACCATGTTCACTTCGTTGGTTCTTCCATGTTTCCAAATGTCATTGTATTGGATCTTCAATAAGCTTTTTGAAAGCATTAGGGCCTAAATACATCATCGTCGTATTGTGTTCTGTGCACACAACATTAAAGTGTCATAAGGTAAAGTTTTGTCTTCTTATTCAAGTAAAAGGCAAAGATGGACAAGCAATAGATAAGTACTTAACTTTTACTTAAAATTTGTCGAGTCATTCGGATAGAATGTAGTGTGTAAGTGTAGTGACCTATATTTGTATTCAACTGTTACTTGTCATTATTACACACTTCTACACATAGCGTAAAACTTTAGTCATCCATAACGTATAAAGTCCGTCCATAGATATTTTTTGTCTGCCCATCAGCCATATACTGTATCTGTTCGTCTGTCTGTCCCTCTGCAGAGGTGTATATTGATTGTTGGATGAATGCATTTTGACATCAGTAGTCGTCTGGTGGCCCAGTTCGATTTCTAATGTTCATTCTTTTCTTTTACTGTAGAATTGGAAAGACGTAACAATTTTCGTTTCACGAATGATTGATGTTTTAATTTTATGTGTCATAAGGTTTCATTTGTCAAGGTTTGTCTCCCTTTTATTTTCTCTTATGATATTTCCTTAGTATTCTATATACCAGCGATGGCCAAAGCCCGGCACGCGTGCCAAATGTGGCAAGTGAGATCGTTCTATTAGGCACGACGCACAGTAGTAAACATTTTTAAGTTGTGTAAAAAGCCGATCGTAGGCAAAAAGCCATGGACGATTGCGCTATATCAACATTGTAAATTGCACCATGGAGTATATTTCATGAAAAATTCCAAACTTGACTACTTTTTGTCTGTGTTGAATTAGTTTGGCTTGAGGTTATAAAATTAAAATGCCCGCGGTTACGATTGTTTTTTCAGAATTATTAAATATTCCCAATATTTCAAATAGCATCGCTAATCATCCTCGGGGTTCTATGTACAAAAATATTTATCATTAATAACATATTGATCACAAAACGACCACGTTTTGTTTATTTTCTTTGATTTCCATGAATACCAACAATTTTGGTTTTTTCTTTTTATTTTTGAAAGGAAGTTTCTTATCGCACTTTGCGGGATGGGGCCTAAATGAGAAAAAATAAACAAAATTTGTTTTAGCACTATTACGCTAATACCCACTATTATCAACAATATTGTTTACTTTTGCCTTGGTTTGTGTCTAGACTAACTAGCTGTCTCACCTATGTTGGAAAATTTCTTGTTTAATGAGAAGTTTTCTAGGTGGAGCCTGTACCCAATATTTAGAATATATTTTAGTTTTGAACCAAATAAAAAGTAAATTTAGAAAAGCAAAAGTGAAAGAAGTTTAAAAGAAAAACATTTTCTTAAATAATTTATTTTTTTAAAAAGAATACATTTTCTCAAAAAAATTCCTATTCATATTCTTAAACAAAGTACCTTTTCTTAAAAAAAATACCTTATCTTAAAGAAGTAAATTTGCTGAAAAAAGTAAATTTTATCAGAAAAAGCATCTTCTCTTAAAAAAGTATTTTTTTTTAAATAAGCACCTTTTCTTAAAAACGTAAATTTTCTTACAACAAATTGCCTTTTCTTAAAAAACAGTCTTTTCTATAAAGAGTACCTTTTTGGTGAAACAAAATAACTTTTCTTGAGATAACTACCTACTCTTAATAATGTACCTATTCAAAGCACCTTTCCTAAAACAATAACTTATCTTAAAGAAGTAACTTTGCTTAAAAAAAGTAAATTTTCGTACAAAAAGTACAATGTCTTCAAAAAGGTTTTTTTTTTAATAAATACCGTTTCTCAAAAAAGTAAATTTTCTTACAACAAACTGGTTTTGCTTAAAAAACTACCTTTTTTTAAAGAGCTTCGTTTTTTTGAAACAAAATAACTTTTCTACTCTTACAAATTTACCTATACTTGAACAAAGTACTAATTGTAAAAATATTCCCATTTAAAAAAAACCTTTTCTTCAACAAATACCTTCTCTTAGAAAAATATATTTTCTTAGAAAAATAAGTAGCCTTTCTGAAAATAAGTACATTTTCTTAAAAGAAAGAGTACCACTTCTTTAAAAAGTACCTTTTATAAACAAAATACTTCTTTGCAAAAGGAATTCATACTCTTATGTTATTTTTTTTTACAGAAAATACTTCTTCTTAAGTCTACTAGATTTTCTTAAAAAAAACATTGACTTTTAATAAAAGAGGTACCTCTCTTTAAAACGGGACCTTTTAGGGAAAATATAATACATATTCTTACAAAGAGGAACTAAAAATATACTTTTAAATGAAAAAAATAGATTCTAAAGTATTAAAAAAAAAATTTCTTAAAAAAGTTTATCATTTTACAAAAAGTATCTTCTCTTAAAAATCCATTTAAATTATCGTATTTTTCAACGAGCGCCTTAGGCGTGTTGGAACTAACTAGTACATAATATACAGGGTGATTCAGGAAGTTCCGGACAAATTTCTCCAGCGTATTCCTTGGCTCATTTCATGAAGAAAAGTCCACTAGTACCATGTTCGAAAATGCAAGGGTGGGAAATGGCAGTGGGTTCAAAATTTTCGGATTGGCGGTCGGAGGGTAGTAGGGTAAAGTTGCTAACTTCTGAGCCAGTGGTCTTGTTGGTCTTGTGGGCTTGTTGGAAAGGTCTATAAGAGGCCTCTGCGAATCAATAAAAAAACTATAAAAAAAGGCAAATCGCCGAGATACAGAGCTTTCGGAAAAAATGGAAAAACAAATTCACATAACCTAAATTTGCTCAGCCAGATGGCAGGTAACTTATGTTAAAAGATAGCCATACCTCTTACCTTTCCAAAATGACTTAAACGAAGCCCAGAGGCCTTACCGTTCCAAAGTTATGACCATTTTACTGAAATGCACAAATGTTTGTTTTTGTTTTTGAAGCGAAATAACAGCACACATTTATTTGTTTTTGTAAATTAACACGTTTAAGATTTTATTTTATTTAAATTTTTGGTTGAAGAATCAAACACATAAGGGAAAAAAACATTTGATGTTAAAGGAAGTTTTCAATGTGGTTCCTATTTTCTACTAAACACAATTGCAGCCATTTGCGAACCACATCCGCCACGTTTAGTTCACTCATCTTTTCACGAACTTTCACCGCAGCTTCCTCAATGCGTGCAAGTAACTGCTCACGATTGTGGATCTGCACAGAATACACACAATCTTTCGTAAAAATCACTCGTACTTTTCGCGTTCGTAGACACTTGTTGAATGACAAAATTCTATCAATGAATACCTATAAATACTACTTAACTTCTTAAAAGTGTTATCCGACCACTGGCTCAGAAGTTAGCAACTTTACCCTACTACCCTCCGACCACCAATCCGAAAATTTTGAACCCGCTGCCATTTCGCACCCTTGCATTTTCGGACATGGTCCTAGTGGACTTTTCTTCATGAAATGAGCCAAGGAATACGCTGGAGAAATTTGTCCGGAACTTCCTGAATCACCCTGTATAGTGAAAGGAACTTCGTTCCAACCGGATGTTCCCGACACCTCATGTAATTTTTTATTATTATGTGCGTATGTACGTGTGGCACAGATATGTACTGAACATTTTGTTTTGGCACGTGGACAAAAAAGTCTGGCCATCCCTGATATATACTAAACATTTTTTCAAATATGTGAACAAACGCATTAGTCCAATTTCAATTATGTATGTTGGGGGATTTGAAATGGTGACAAATAAATTAGAACATGTCGTTTTGTCTTTTTTGTATTTCCTATTTTGACGCAAGTGTGACATATTACAGCACATAATTTTGCTGTAATACTCAGTCGTAGTAAGATTGTAATAAGTTATACATATTTATGAAATACATATTTGTTGTGAATGTTAGGGTGTTCTAAGAGAAACCTTTGACAACAAAATTTCACCTGTTTAAATCTTTAACAATAAAGATTTCAAAAAGAATCCGTTGTGCTACAAATTAGATTTCAGTCTCCGCCGGTCAAATTTTTGAAAACGCCACTGCAGCCGACAAATTTGGGTCGCCTTTGAACCCTGCTCTCCTGTCCCTTCATGGGATGTAATGGGAAATATTTATTTACTTTTATAGTTAAGTTTGCACCTGTCCACTTACATCCAGTTAAGAAATTCAATTCTAAGATTGACTTAAAAATGATTTTCTTTTTTGTTACAGCAGAACAACAAATATGTAGGGATCAGTTGAAATTATTGAATCGCACTATGAACTGTAGAATTGTGATGAACTGACAAGTAAATGCATTTGATTTTATTTCTTTAGTTTTTCTAAGAACAAAGCTAGTAACTCTAAAGGATACACAGTAACACAAAGGATACAGCTAGACTGAGCAAATCGCAACTATATGAGGAGAGATGACGGGACATGGTCAAATAGCGCAGCTGAATCGGTAGAGAAAGTCTTGAAAACACACTTCCCCTGCTGCGAGAACATTTCCAGGGAGGTGCGAACATTATCAACCTAATTCACAGATACTAACGGTATAGAGGATATAATCAGTCCAGACAGGATATCCTGGGCTATCAATAGCTTCTCACCATATAAATCTCCGGCCCCAGATGGTATTATACTAAAAATTCTGCAAAGCGCGGCGGTGATAATTAAGGTGTGGCTCTGTTTCATATTCCGGTTTTGCCTGACTCTGAACTACTTACCAAAGAGATAGAGCCAGGTAAGAGTGGTTTTCATTCTCAAGGCTGGAAGACGGAGTCATGATACCGCAATGGATTTCAGACCGATCAGCCTCTCATCCTTTCTTCTGAAAACGCTTGAAAGGCTAATTGATGCAAATATCCGCACGAAAATGGATGGATCGCCCATAATATCATGCAGCCAACATGCATATCTAAAATACCGCTGAACGGATACAGCCCTGCATGAAGTCATCAGAACTATTGAGAGGTCCTTAGAACACAAACAATGTACCCTCGCGGAATTCGCGGTGCATTCAATAATGTGAGCTCAGCGGCTATTAAATAATCACTTGAAGATCTAGGCGTGGAAACATTTCTCCAGAGTTGAATAGGGGAACTCCACCGGGTGGAGTCATCTCTCCCCTACTTTGGTTACTCGTGATCAACAAAATACTACTAAAACTGGACAATAAGGTTTGTTCACATCCGTGTTGAGCGAAATCATGAAGACGGACTGGTATTGGAGTGAAACCAGAGAAAACTGAGGTCATGCTTTTTACCACGAAGACCAAGATACCAAAGTTTAATCCTCCTCGGCTAAGTGGAATAGAGATTCCACTATCAACACACGCCAAGTACTTGGGCCCTAAACTATTCTGAAAACGTAACATAGAGCACCACGCACAGAAAGAAACCATTGCGTACTACGCTTGTCGGAAAATGTTCGGAAGCCAATGGGGTCTTCGACCGAAAATGATGCTATGGATGTATGCTAGTATAATCAGACCTAAACTCTCCATAGAATTAGATTTATAGTAGACCTAATAGTTCTCTCACCAAATTTATGACATTTGGCCTGGTGTGATATTTACGTTCGATGTTGAAAAGAATTGATTTACTAATACCAGATAGAGGCAATGGTTCAAAATAACGAACAAAATAACAAAAACGGCATTTAGTTTCGTTTGTTAAATACAACACAAATGTATTCTAACAATACCAGTCAAAAAAACAGTTTGAAACACATTTAAATTTCACAGTTTTTCACCAAAGCGACATGAAAAATTAAAGCAAGAAGTTATTGTAATTCCACCTGGTTTATGTCACTTTTCGTCAAACATCTCTCTATCACACCGACCGCATCAAGAAGAGTGTGAAAGGACACGTCAGATGAGCCAAATATTCCCTCTAGTATAATTTACTCTATGGTACTCTGGTATGGTGGCCTGTCGCGGGGAAGATGTCCACCATGAAACTGTTGTATAGAGTTCAGAGATCAGCTTGCATTGGCATAACAGGGTCAATGAGGACGTGTCCAGCTGAAGACCCTTAATGCAATGCTTCATATTATACCGATTGACTTTCACATAACAGCTAGTGAGGTCTGGAGCACTACCCGACTAAATTCTCGTGGAATCTGGAAGAGGAACGCATATTGACAGACGAGAATACTACAGACAATTCCAAGAGAACTCAGTATAATCACCGATTACAGCAAACCCCTCATTGACGTTCGATAACCTATTCGATGTCTGGTTTCACAAAAGAATAAAGTGGGATAAAGGGGAAACACTGACAGGGTTTGACAACAAAGTATTTACGGACGGATGCAAAATAGAATGTGTTTTCTTCGAAGAGGTAAGACTCAATTTATCATTCAAACTCCCAGACAACTGCAGCGTTTTGCCAGCGAAGGTACTGGCCATCTAGGAAGCTTGCGCCGAACTAATACTACGACGGAGAACTGTTGGAGTTATTGCTGGAATATTTGTTGATAGCCAGGCGCCCCTCCTATCACTTAAATCTAACAACACTTCATCTAAACTCGTTAGTGAATATAGGGAAAAACTTGTCGAGCTAGGTCGACTGGCTAATGTGGTTCTTACTTGGATACTAGGCTACAGGGGTCTCCTTGGGAACGAGAGGCAGACGAACTAGCCAGGGCAGGATCTTCTTCCACCGAACTCCATATGGTGTCAGTCGCAACGCCTATAGGGTCAGTCAAAAGAGGTATTTTCCTGCATTTCCTTGAACCAGCTAAGTCCAGATGGAGTAGAACGGAAACGTGCCGCATATCCAGAAACACATGGCCAGAATATAACATTCACCGGACTAACTCCTTGATTTGCCAAAATCAGGGGGAACATATCAAGGGTATTTGCCGTGCTGACCGGGAACTGGACAATCGGTAATCACGCAAGATACCTGAATCTTCCACTGTCGTGCCTGGGAAGATACAGACGAGGAGGAGACGGTGGAACATCGCCTTTGCAGTAGGATAATTTTCAGCATTTGTTTTAGATGTATGTGAAAGGCAAATCTTAAACAGAATTAAGGAAATGTCTTAATATACAGGGTGATTAAGTCGCGACCCGCCGAATTTCATCAACGTATTCCTTGGCTCATTTCATAAAAATTTGTCCACTACGACCATCCCGAAAATGCAATTGTGCGAAATGACAGCAGTTTGAAAATTTTCGGATTGGTTGTAGGAGGGTGGTAGGGTAAAATTTGCTAACTTCTGAACCAGTGGTCGGCATTTTTTTGGGCTTGTTGGAAAGGTCTTTGGGAACCCTTTTAGAAACAATAAAAAATTAAAAAAAAGGCAAATCGCCTCAATTTGTTCAGTCAGGTCGCAGGTAACTTACGGTCTTACCGTTCCAATGTTATGACCATTTGACTGAAGTGCATTCTGAAAGGTATCCCAAAAACCTTTCCAACAAGCCCAAAAACAAAAAAATACATGAGGTGTCAGGGGACACCCGGTTGCAACGAAGTTCCTTTCACTATATATTATGTACTAGTTAGTTCCAACATGGCTAAGGTGCCCGTTGAAATTATACGATAATTTAAATGGATCTTTATGAAAAGATATTTTTTGCAAAATGATAAACCTTTTTTAATAAATTTTTTATTTACTGAATGTATTTTTTAAAAAAAAGTATATTTTTAGGTCCCTTTTGTAAGAATATGCATTATATTTTCCCGAAAAGGTCCTTTCTTTAATGAGAGGTACTTATTTTATTAAAAGCTAATGTTTTTTTTAAGAACAGAAAAGCTTTCTGTAAGAAAAAGCCTAAGTACCAGTTTCACACTCGTCATTTAAAAGATCAGTTTAAAAACTTAAAGATATTTTTCATATTAAATGATATTTTTTTTTTTTTTTTTTTAAATGATTATTTATTGGACAATATACATTTACAACTCTAAATAAACAAATAGTACTAACATTAATTTGCAGTACACTGTCCCATTTTCGGGCTCTCAAGTACAATGTTTAATATTTTAATCCATGATTTGAATTTCTATATACATATTTATAAGATACTATAAGTATTTAAATTATAATAAATGTAAAGAAAAAATTTACAAAATCTTTACTTATTTAAAGAGGTTAAGATAAAAGTAACCGACAGTCAAGGGGTGAAAGAAGTGATTCTGAAAGCAGACGATTCAGAAAGATTATTTACTTAGCCACCAATACTTTTGTATATTTAAATTTGTAATAATGTTAATATCGTTTGAGTAGAAATTTGTGTCAAATCTATTATTATTATTAGCAGTTAAATGCTTGCATTGAATTGTCTTATTATTGACTCTTCTGCAGATGTGGTAGAGTATAGGAATACCAACTTCATTCTGGATAAACCCTTCACGGTCTAGGTATAGAAATGCTTCAGGTGGTACATAGCCATTTAATAAAGTGTTTTTTATATATTCATCGTTGACATAATAAGGAGCCAGTATTAAATTATTTTCCCGGCAAACAAAAGTTCTTGCAATATGATCTCTAATAAGCTGTATGATGAAGATGTCTATCCTAGCAATTTCTGTCGATCTATATAAATTTCTGTTGGATATGTATTTTGTATAATTACTACTGCTTGATCTGTGCAAAGACGTACATGATCTTAGACATTTTCTTTCAAAAACTCTTAATTTTTCCATGGAAGATGGGGAAATTTCGAACCATATTTGGCAACCATATGTTAAAATGGGACGGATAAGTGTTTGGTATAAAATAATTTTTAACCTCTGGGAAATAAATTTTGAGAAAAATAGGTTCCCATGCATGAAGAAAGCCCTTCTCGCTTTTGCTATTTGGATATCTATATGATTATTAAAATATAGAAATTTATCAATTTTGACACCCAGGTATTTAACCAAACTCTTATTAGGTACGATTACATTGTTCGTGGATTTGAGACCAAATTGTTTCCAATTTTTTCTCACATCGTAACTACATTTTCCTACAGGAGGGCGAAATAATATTGTCTCACATTTGTTATAATTAATTTTGATTTTCCAATTTGTGGCATATGTTTCTATCATATTTAGTTTGTCTTGAAGCCTGTAGTTAATATTCGATATTTTGTTATCGCTATAGTGGATTATAATATCATCCGCAAACCCTATAATATTATCAACTTTTTCAAGTAACTCAAGTATAAATAGATTAAATAGAATTGGGGAGTTGACAGCGCCCTGTTGTAATCCATTTACGGCAATAAATTTTTTCGAACTCTTTTGGTACTTGTTGCAAACTACAAAGTATTTTACATTTAGCATGTTATGTATAAGAAAAATTAAATGGGGCGGAAATTCGTATTTTAGTAATTTATATATTAAGCCAGGGATCCATACACTGTCAAAGGCCTTTTCAAAATCTACAAGACATGCACCGGTATATAAATTTCTATTTAGGTCCCAGTTAATACTTGATGCCAGCTGGTGTATTGCGTGTATTGTCGAGTGCTTGAATTCGAATCCAAACTGTTTCTCAGTGATTAACTTTTTGCTCTTACATACTTTTAGTATATTGTTGTTGATACATTTTTCAAAAATTTTACTAATATTAGGTAGTAAGCTAATTGCCCGAAAATTTTCAGGCTTACATGTATCCTTTCCCTTCTTAGGTAATATTATCACCTTTGAAGTTTTCCACGCGTGCGGAAAATACGAATTATTTAGCATATTGTTGAAGAGAGTACAATATTCTAAAATAACGCGTTCTGGGATGTTTTTTTAGCACGATATTCGGAATGTTGTCTAAACCCGATGATAACTTTTTCCTCATTCTACTGAAAATGTAAACAATTGAATCCTTGTCAATAAAGTAATCGTCCGTCATTGATTCAGTTAAGCCAT
This sequence comes from Phaonia tiefii, assembly GCA_963931995.1. Lineage (NCBI taxonomy): Eukaryota > Metazoa > Arthropoda > Insecta > Diptera > Muscidae > Phaonia > Phaonia tiefii. The sequence continues at coordinate 16,739,061 of OZ008368.1, read as the reverse complement.
TGGCTTTTTTCTCGTCACTGAATGTTAGTTACAATGGCTGACAAGTGTCGGGCATTTAAACTACATTTAAATGGAGAATTTTCAACTGTGAAACTGGCCATAAGAGTATGAATTGTTTTTTCAAAGAAGTACTTTTTTTTAAGAACAGGTACAGTTACAGGTACAAAGAAGTGGTACTCTTTTTAGGAAAAAGGTTATTTTTTTAAGATAATTTACTTATTTTCAGAAAGCCTACTTATCTCAAGAAAAGAAAAGAATAGGTGTTATTTTATTTTTAAGAAAAAGTACTTTTAAGAAAATGCATTTTTGTAAGAAAAGGTATTTTTTTAAGAGAAGGTATATTTTTTTTGAAGAAAAGTTTTTTTTTACGAAAGAACATGTACAATTTTAAGACTAGGTACTTATCTCAAGAAAAGTTATTTTGTTTTACAAAAAAGTTACTCTTTAAAGAAAAGGTAGTTTTTTAAGAAAAGGCAATATGTTGTAAGATAATGTACTTTTTTAATAAAAGGTACTTATTTAAAAAAAATACCTTTTTTAAGAAAAGGTACTTCTTGTAAGAAAATTTATTTTTTTTGATTGATTTTTCCTTTAAGGTATTTTTCTTTTTTTATTTTATTTTTTTTTTGTTCTGTTGTTCGACCTTTTCTTTATCAATAAATAATCAATATTCTTCGAGCTTGAGGTCAGATTTGCTGTTGTTGTATTTATTTTCCTCGATATTTCGCTTTCGCTACTCCTTTCTGCCCTCAAGCTCGAAGAATATTTATTAAAGAAAAGTTCGAACAACAGAATAAATATATTAAAATTGGAGAGCACATCCAGACGAAAACGGGATATGGAAAATTCAAGAGGGATAATCGAACGAGATCAATAATTAACAACTTCAAGACAACCAGGGACAAGATCGTAAGGATAAGGTCGACAATTACTTTTTTGACATAATTTTTTCACAATTGTTATTTTGTTTTAATTGTTAAATATTGTTTATATTTCCTGATGATACTACACAAAGGAGTAGCGAAATATCGAGGAAAATAAATACAACAACAGCAAATCTGACCTCAAGCTCGAAGAAAACTGATTATTTATTGATAAGGTATTTTTTTAAGAAAAGGTAGATTGTTTAAGAATATCAATAGGTATTTTTGTTTTGAGAAAATTTACTTTTTTTAAGAAAACGCGCTTACTTAAGAAAATGTTATTTTTTTAAACTTCTTTAAATTTGGCTTTTCTAAATTTACTTTCTGTTCGGTTCAAAAGTACAATATGTAATAAACAGGCTCCACCTAGAAAATTTCCCATTAATCAACAAATTTGACCCCATATATTAGTCTAGACACAAACCAAACCAAAAGTAAGAGTGTAAGAGTAAGGGTGCTGCCAAATGTAATTCCATGCTCAGGGTTGTATTTCAGGGATTTCCAGTCCTGTACTTTGGCTTATCTAAATTTACTTTTTATTGGGTTCAAAACTACAATATGTAATACACAGGCTCCACCTAGAAAACTTCCTTTTAAACCAAACTAAACCAAAAGTACCCAATATAGTTGATAATAATGGGTTGTAATAAAGTAGTTAAAAAAAAGTTGTTTAAAATTTTTTCATTTAGCCCCTATCCCGCAAAGTGCGATAAGGAACTACGTTCCAAACATCCGACCGGTTCAGAAATTAGTAATTTTACCCGGCGCCACGAAATAACCCCCAAACTCGCAAATGAAATAATCCCCAAAAAAATCAGGAAAAACGAATTTGGGGATAATTTCCTAACTTTTGGTAGTTATTTAATTTTTAATTTGAGGATTATTTCATAATGAAATATCCCCCAAATGTAAAAAACCCCAAATTTTTTTGGGGATAGTTTCATTGTGGTTTTGGTTTTGGGGGTTACTTTATCGTATTTGGGGTTTATTTCATTACCGCAAGAAATTACCGTTTTTACAAAAATTAATTCCTCTAAATTCTTTAATAATAATATTATAATTAATACTAACTATTTTGGGGTTTATTTCATTTACTTGGGGCTTGCTTCATTGGGGGATATTTCTGTTCTATTTTGGGGGTAATTTCGTTAGGCGGTGGTACCGATATCTTTTGGGGGTTCTTTGATTTCTAATTTGGGGTTATTTTCATCTTGTTTGGGCTTAATTTCATTTTGGGGGTTATTTCATTTGATTTTGGGGGTTATTTCAGTGGGGATTATTTAATTTTCGAGCTTTACACTACTACCCCCCGACCACCAATCCGAACATTTTCAAACCGCTGGCATTTCGCACACTTGCATTTTCGGAGATGGTTGTAGTGAACATATTTTCATGAAATGAGCCAATGAATACGCTGGTGAAATTCGACGGATCGTGACTGAATCACCCTGTATCCAAATGGGTAATCCCTGTCACTTTGGAGTTTTACATAAATAAGCCTCAAGTACATCAAGATGCAAACTCCTTTGGTTATTCCTTATAACTCCGTATTATAATAAAAAAACATTCGTCTGCGGCTGTACAAGTTGAGACATCTATAAATAGCTTAATACCTTTGTATACAACTGCGTTGTAACTAGAATATAAAACTAGGGCCATAAAATTGAAGTTATTAATAATATGACCACCGGAGGTTATAAATTTAAAGCTAATTAGAAGGCAACTTGCAGCATTTGCTGCAATTAGATGAAATGACTTTCCCTAATGATACGAAAGAATATTGACATTTAACCACCAAACATTGTGGGACATTAGAAACCCTCCCAATTGCCTCTCTTTTAAGAAATCACAAATGAAGTTATAAATTTTGCGATACTTAAGTTTGAAAACTTCTTTTCGATTTTATCACTTTTTGCCAAATGGCCAACACAACCCAAGTGAATCTTACAAAAAAAAACTTTTTACAAATTTTCCATGCAATTTCGATTGTTTTCAGTTTATATTCATAAAGTGTTTATGGATTTCTGAATGCAATTACAATAAAAATGGAAACTAATTTCATTTCGTTCTCAGATACAACCGACCAGGATCAGACCATGGCATTCATAATGCTGGGACTATTCATATCAGTTGAATGGCAAGTTTTGGCATTTTTACCTCTCTGCCTCTTTATCCATCTGTACTAACTCGATAGTATGCCTGAGAACGATGAACGTTGCATTTCTTCTATTTTTCCATTTGAATGCTTGAAAATATGCTCTAGTTAACACTTCACTGGCTGACATTCTTTATGTGGCCATTCATATGGAGCCACAAAAAAAGAATCAAAAACTAACCGGGTTGTTGTTCATTAACTGCTCTGCACCGAATGTTAGATGTTTGTTGCTGGTTTATGTCGGTTACATCCATGATTCTGGCCGGTGAAGTAAGGAGTGTGCCCAGCCACAATCACTCGTTTAATTTTTGGGGAAGCAGGTGCAGCAAATTGTTAATGTTTGCAATATTTTGGCGCTTCAATTATGATTGGGTTTGGCATTGCCAATGGCGATGCGGTTTAGTTTTCTTTTCTGGCAAAGTTATGCACCAAATAAAAAAATGGAACATTATTTGTGAAAATCATAAAGAAAATAGTAGCAGTTGGTCGTATAGTCGAGTGACCAGATTGAGAAATATTTACTGGCTGGCCAAGGTTTACAACCATCAGTTGTGCCTGGAGAAGATTTAACAGTAAGCATAACTTAATATTGACGCGACTCGAAACGAGGTGACCATTCTATTTTTGGGGCCATTATGGAGACGTCAAATTAAAATTTTGTACTTGGGTGAAAGAAGTCGTTAGTTATCTGTAATCAGTCGGCGTTATATTGAAACAGTTTTCGCATACGTTTTATTGACTTTCTGGGGAATAATAACATACTTTAACCCTTTGACGACGAAATTTTATTGCGGATTCTTACTAGGGAACACAACATTTCAAAACTAGAGTGTTGTCAAACTTTAAAAATTAAATTAAAATTAGGAAAAAATATCCAGCGGTTTGCATGATGCAAATTTTTCGTAATTTCGTGTTTTTTGTTGTGTTTCAAACATATTTTCCTTCTAATTATTGTAAACCATATACATCAGTTATATTTGAAAATGGGCAGATTGTGTCGGTTTTATGATACTGAGGATGAAATAGTACAGCTTTTGGTTGGTTGGTTGAAAAGGCTGCAAGACAGCACCCTGTCTAGCACACTTAGGCTAAAGAAGCCCATCGTGATACCTCCAGTTTCCTCTATAGCACCTATTGACTAGTCGTCTAGCCAATTTGCCCTTTCAATGAATTTGTCTATAAGACCTACAGGAATATCCTTTAGGGCTACGGTGCTAACTAAATGTGTTCCGAATATCCTACTTCTCAGTCCTGTCAGAGCAGGGCAATCCAAGAGAAGGTGTTTCGTCGATTACTCGACTGATCTTTGGAGACAGTCCCCTAGTACAGCTTTTAGACCAGTAATAAATTATTTCAACTAAGCATTTGTAAAAAATTTTAAACAAGGGCAATGCCAGTATATAGGCGAGCATATGGTAAAATTTAAGGGCCGGAATGTAATGAAATAGTACATGAAAGATAAACCAATAAGGCCTGAAATCATGACCAAACAGCCATTCTTTAAAATACGGAAGCCCTTCTCTACACATTACCTCCTCCTTTCTTTTTAAAATTGCGTGAGATTGGGAGGCAAGGCCTTCCTAAAGGAGGCCTTAGAAGGCATGCAAAACGGAAGACCTATCTTAGAAAATTTTACCACGCTTAACTTCAAATTAAAAGTCGGTTTCTTCTAAAATTTTAAAAATATCATGAAAAATATTAAATAAAAAATATCATTTTAAAAGTTGTATAAAATTTTCCAACTAAATTACGGTTAAAAAAAATCGGAAAAGAAAATTCTCAAAATTTTAAAAATCTTTATGTTGTTTATATCTGATAGAAAAATTCATGCATTCCGCAGGCCTTATTTTAGGAAGGCATTACAAAAGAAGCATTCCGCATGCCTTCTTTGTGGAAGGCCTTGCGGATTCCGCCGCTGGGTATCTATATAAAATTCATATATATACAGTAGGGCGGGTTAATTTTTTTTTGATGAAGCGTATAGCAAAAACGTAATCTATAGGGGATTTTGAGAAATTTTGCTCAAGAGACCATTGCTCTAAGTAGGATTTGGAGCCCCCCAAAATTTAAAAATAGATATTAGTAAGCCTGTTTTTATATTCCCTGCTAAACTAATTTTTCGACGACTTTGTATGGGGATCTAAGCGATATCGTTCCATACAATTTGACCCGCTCTAATATACAGGCAAAAAGCAACTGAGAGTGGGATAGTTTTATTCATGTTGATTGCAGATTTTCTCACTATGATCTCAATTAATATAGTAAAGAGATCGCATGATAAGATGTTACCCCGCTTGAGGCCTCGCCTTGTACTAAATGGTTAGGTGAGATCTTTAATGATCTTTACTGAGGATTTCGTGTCGGTCAGCGCCATTCTACAAAGGCGTGTCTGCTTAGCAGTAGTACCAACCTGCGACATAGGTTGGTACAGTTTTCCCCGTAACGAAGACAGCAATATAATGTACAAAGAGTTGGTAGGTGTCGATTTGTTTTTCGTGAGTTTTCTCCACGATTTGTAGTGTTGTGAATATCTGGTTGAAAGTTGACTTTCCAGGCCTAAAGTTACACTGATAATGTCCGATGAGATCTGCGGTTTGGTTTATATACTGCGATAGTTTGTGTATATAGTCCGGTCACCTTTTTGAACACAGGTCACAGTATGATACGACTCCAATCGTCGGGCATGCATTCGTCTAGCAGAATTTTCATATGAGCTGATGCATGCACCTTTCCAACTCATAGCCTCCAGCTTTAATCAGCTCAGCCAATAGTCCAGCAGCGCCAGCGGATTTGTGGTTCTTAAACCGCGAAATTGCATTTCTAACCTCGCTGTGGCTAGGAGGGGGCAGTCGACGCTATCGTCCTGTGTGCGATCCACATTCTCATCTATATTGAAGTGACCTGGGATAAGTAACGCAGTAAGTCTCTCCATATTTCCATCCAATTATTGTCTCTACAAAAGGGGGGCCTTGACCCATTTCCTAGGGTTTGACTTTGAAGTTTTTGGTAGAATTTGTGGGCCTAATTCCTTCTCCGGTAATATTTAATTTGCTCACTCTCGCGTTTTCTCCACAGCAGTTTCTCCACTTAAACAAACGGGTTTCCTCTCTCCTCTTGGAGAGACCAGACTGAAGCATTGCCATACGTGCAGCGTTCTTTTCATCAACGGGGTTTCGTAACAAAGTACGGTCTCTGCAGCAGTTTTCATATGGTGGGAAATGTACTTCCACTGCTTCTCTGGATAGGCGTGTTTTTTCAGCGGTTTTCAACAAACAAAACCACATTTGGGTCACAAAAATAAATGTTACAATCACAATGTGTTTGGATACAAGTATACTATATTTGCGACAGGCTACAAACCCTTTATATTTTGCATCCAAACAACAAAAAATACCATTTTTCAGCGAGTGGTAATTGCAGCTTTTCTATATCCAGCTTTCTATATGTCTTGCTTCGTATGGCCTTCGCTCTGTTTAATCGTGTGCGAAGCTTTGCTGCCACCACCAGGTAGTCATCTAAATCGATATTAGGTCCTTGACTCACACTTACGTCCATTACACTAGTAGAGTGCCTTCCATCAATTACCAATCCAAGTAGCCTTATGGATGTCTTTATGTTGGAACCTCGTACTACTGACAACCATGCTTTTCTACACGGCGAAATCTAACAGTCTCATTGCTTTATCGAAAGTTGTGGCATGTAGACTGGATTTACCGATGGTTGATTCAAAGACATTTTCCCTGCCTACGTTAGCATAATAATCACTAGTCGGAGTTTTCAACATTTTGGGAAAACTCCATACCCCTGATAGCTACTACTCTCATGACGACGACTATGAGTGGTAATGAAACTATCTCTAGAAGTACAATGCGATTACAAGATAACTACACCTTTATTAATGTGCAAATAAGTAACAGGTTAAACAGTAAAAGTTGAATCAAACTCAGAGGCTCAAATTTTTTGTAATTTACATATTTAGCCAACAGGTGGCCACTCCATTTTATTTCTCCACTTATATCAGTAGCATTTTCTGATGAATTTTAGCAACTGCTTAACAAAAAACGAAAATGTTCTAATCTTATCATGATAATAAAAAACGCCTGATATCAATTCCTTCCCTTGTCGTTTGCCACATTAACTTTTCTCTACTACATTGAGATCTTGTTAAGTTTAAGTAACTACGAATGGTGTCCAATTTCGAAAAATAAGCTTTTTTTATGTCTCACATAAAATATAGAACCGTAGTTTTTCTATCTACTGGTCGGTCCCCTTCCGAAATAATGTTGATTTTATGGTCAAATGGTCAAGTGGATTACTATGCCATCGCACATGCGCACTTTACTCCTGCCATTTTCTATGCCGACATATTTGCGGGGCAACGCCTTTACTTTGCATGTTGTTGGTTGTATCGTAGTTGGTGAGCAGTGTAGTGGCAGCGGCAAAAAGAAAGAAGAAGAAAAAAAAAACAGCAACAACATAATACCACTATGTTATTGCATTCTAGATACTTAAGCCTTAACTATATAGAATTTATATCCATCTAATGCAACTAGTGGCCATTACTTGTAGTCATTACAGTGAAACATATTCTATTCTTTTCTATTTATTCTCTCGAGTACAAACAGGAATGGGGTAACTTGGTGGCAGAAGTGATAATTGAGGAAGTGAAAAAGTTAACTAGTATAATAAATATATTGCATTAATTGACTTATAGGTGAAAGGAAAAAGCCGCCGCTAATACTAATACTAAAACTAATATTGAAATATGATTTCTTTAACTATATATATAATGGTCTCCGGCGACTAGACTCACAAATTTTTTCAAAAGAGGTTATAGCAACCGTAAATGAAACTTTTGCCCCCGAATCGCAGTTACCACAACCGAATTATGGTTGTTACGACTGAATTTAGTCACCACAACTGAAATTGGGTTGAAGCGAACTCGTATTGGTTGTGACAACCTCTAATGTAGTTGCGACAACCCCTGCTATGGTTGCGACAACCTCTAATTTGATTCTGACAAACTCCAGTGCGGTTGTGACAAGCTCTAATGCGACTTTGACAACCTCTAATGCGGTTTGCCAACCTCTAATGCGGTTGTGAAAACACCTAGTTCGGATGTGATGCCATTTAATGTGGTTGTAACAACCGCTTTTCTGTGGGTGTATAGTGCTACACAGAGTTCGTATTTATCCTTCCATGTGCAACCCCTACACATCACCGTGAGGAATGGGTAATGAACGTTTACCCCTTACCCACAGGGTATGGGGAAAATAATAGGTACATATCCACGACAATGGGGAGTTTCCCATCACGATAACTCGGAAACGGAGCGTCCAATCGAAAAAATATCCAATTTTTGCTAGTTACTAAGGGGTTTTCATAAAATGGTCCAATTTATATGGAAGATTTTTTTTTTCAAAAAATCGCCAAAATAAGAAAATCGCTAAAATAAAAAAGTGACTATAACTCGAAAAGGGTGCGCCCAATCGAAAAAATAATAAAACTTATACCTCCAAAGGAAACTTTAACCAATGGGTGTCTCCAATATAGCATCACTTTTTTCGAGTTGTAGCCACTTTTTTATTTTAGCGATTTTTGGAAAAAAAATTCTTCCATACGAATTGGACCACTTTATGAAAACCCCTTAGAAACCGACAAAAATTTATTATTTTCTCGATTGGACGCTCCGTTTCCGAGATATACACATGACGGGGTTTTAGCGATTTTTTTGTTAGAAAAATTGTATTTTTAGCGATTTTTTAAAAAAAAATAAAAATGATGCCATATTGGAGACACCCGTTGGTTAAAAATTCCTTTGGAGATAAAATTGTTATTATTTTTTCGATTGGGCCTACCGTTTTCGAGTTATAGCCAATTTTTTATGGGTAAAGGCCGCCTACCCATTCCCCATGTGTAATGGGTAATCGTGATTGATAAGTTCCCATCTTCGTGGATAACAAACCTTTATTTTCCCCATTACCCTGTGGGTAAAGGGCAATTCCCCACCACTGTGAGTAGCTACTCATTATTTTCACGATACCTTGTTGGCAATGGGCAAACAATATCTACCCATTGCCCATGGCAATAATAATGGGTAAGCCTTTATCGACGAACTGCGAACCCTGGCGGTAAATCTCATAAATTATATATTCGCATTAACAGTGACAAACTGAAATGGGTGTACTGGGTTTCGTTGAAAAACACATTTTCTGTTAAAACCTGGAAGTCTATTTTGCTTTTATTTCCTATAATTTTGTATAACTGTGTGAGATTTCTATGTTTTTTAAATATATAATTGAATAAAATACGTGGTTTATTGAATTCCGGAACACTTTTTTTTAGCACTTATTGCTTTATTTAACCCTTGGTAACCATAGAAAGCAGACGCCATAAAAATAACATATTGTCAAATTTCTAACAGAAATTCACCATCCACCCTTAGCCATTTTTTGGAAATCATCATTTTTTCTTGCAATATCTTGGTATAGTTCGATGATGGCAGCTGGTCGACCTTCTAGCTGAAAATTTGATACAGGACATAATGTGAGCGATAGCCGAATTGAAAAAACACTAACTTTCAATTTGATTTTATTGGTCATAGAGTAATGACGTATAGAGACGACAACTCCCGCAGTAAAATTATGACATTTGGTGTGTTGCAGATGGGCGGTTGGATGTTGAAAAGCATTGCTTTAATAATACCAGATAGAGGCAATGGCTCAAACCATCCAGCAATAAATCAGCAACGGCATTTCGATTTGTGTATTAAAATTTTTGTGCAAATACACCACTAATATATACTAACAGTAAAATATAACAAAAAAGTCCAAAATACATTCAAATTTCAAAGATTTTCATGAAAACGACATGAAATATTTAAGTTAACAATTTTTGTAATTCCACCTGGTGTAAGTCAATTTACGTCAAATAACTCTCTATCGCACCGACCGCACCACGAATAGTGTGAAAGGAAATGCAAGATGAGAATAATGGCAGCTCTATACGTCATTACTCTATGCTAGTAACTTGTGAAATAATTAAAAAAAAAATAAAAATTAATCGTTTCCCATTACATCCCGTGAAGGGACGGGGTAGAACTTCTAACCATCACTGAGCTGCGCGGTTTCCAGTTTTCGCTCACTGATTGGGACCTACAATTTTACACCGATTCCGAGCGGTATTTTGAGAAGCATTTTCATGGCTATATACTCGATATTGTCGCCGTCACTGTGCGAGGTGACCGCCGTCGAAAGAAAATTTTAAGATGGTCAGATCAGGGTTCGAACCCAGGATCTCATGTACTAGAGCCGCACAAATTTTATATTCAATAAATTGGGTTTGTTTTGAAGAAAATAAAAATTTTCACTTACTTTCTTTTGTATTATGTTCTAATTCTGGAAGAAAAAAACTGGCAGAAAAAATCGTATCAAGACTGTCGTTAGCCCAGTGGGAATTTGGTGGAACCATAGAGTAATAGTTAGTCTGAGTTTACACATGCAACTTTAAGTCTGCAACTTTGAAAAACTCTGCTGCAGCTCTTTACGATTCTCTTTTGAAGTTGCAATATGTGTTTACACGTGCAACTTGTCCGCGTTTGAAATTGTGAAAATCTTGTGTTCAATGTTGTTACTTCTGGCATTTAAACATCATTTTCCTGTATACAGACTAAAAGTGTTGTGTGTGTGTGCTGCACACACACAATAAATTTAGTGATGTCTTCTTTGGACCATTTTGTTGACATTTTTATTATTTTATCAGATCACTTTTACGTTTTTAATTTAGTGTTTGGTTTTTTAGTTCAAATTGTTAATTTAATTCAAATAAAAACAAAAGTTTTTTATCTCACTCGCTGTTTGTTTTCCGCAACTATAGATGCAAAAAACCGCGAAACGCCGATGGTAAATAATGAGATAAAAAAATTTTGTTTTCATTTGCATTAAACACTTTTTTATTTCTTTAGACTGAGTTACACTTTTTTTTAACAAATTACTTCGGCTTCGCTACACTTTATTACAAATCACTATTTTATTTTATTTATTTATTCACACCGCGTCGTTGTTTCAACCATCAAAAGAAACAACTTTTAAAGAAAAACGTCAAATTATTCTACAGCCAACTTCACTGCGAAAGAAAACAAAACGGAGTTGCAAAGCACTTGCTACTTTTTTCCCCCTCCGTTCTTCTCACCTCTCTCTCCTAAAAACTCAAGAACGTCGGCAGAGTTTTTCAAAGTTGCAGACCTAAAGTTGCATGTGTAAACACAGACTTAAGAGTTTCCATTACTCTCTTCGATGCATCTTCATGACGATGAGGTAGTAGGCCATTTCATAGAGTTTTATTTGCTGCTGTATTTTTACCAATTTTAAACTTTCGTTGGACATGAAACGGACAGAAATCATAGGGAATACGTATTTTCGTTTAATGCAAACAATATAAAACATAATTTAGCTGTCATTAGTATCAATAAACAATATTTGAAATTAGTTCCTGCCTTCTTTGGTCTCTCATTCTCCATCATCGGCCTAGTACCATTTCTATCAGCTGTGCCATAGAATCCCCCTGGTGGAACTGAAACGCTCATGGCTTCTCTTTATATCATGCTCTTTGGTTGGCATTGTTTACGGTGTTTTTGAATCGCAGAAGTACAAATTTTTTTTTGAAAATATTTACATACATATGCATGTATATCACGTTTTTGATATGTACCATAGAGTAATCTCAGACTAGAGAGAATATTTGGCTCATCTGACGTTTCCTTTCACACTCTTCGTGATGCGGTCGGTGTGATAGAGAGATGTTTGACGAAAAGTGATATACACCAGGTGGAATTACAATAACTTCTTGCTTTAATGTTTCATGCCATTTTGGTGAAAAACTGTGAAATTTAAATGTGTTTTAAACTTTTTTATTGACTGTTATTGTTAGCATACATTTGTGTTGTATTTAACACAATAATTTTAACACACAAAACGAAATGCCGTTGTTGTTATTTTGTTCGTTGTTTTGAACCGTTGTCTCTATCTGGTATTAGTAAAACAATTCTTTTCAACATCAAACGTAAATATCACACCATGCCAAATGTCATAAATTTGGTGGGAGAACTAGTAGATCTACTATAAGTATTAATCTATGATATGTACGCTCAAAAACTTTTCTTCGTAACATTTATGGAACATGATTCTTAAATCCTTTCATGCTCCTTTCCTTTAGGTATTCTAAATCTATGTCAGGGCAATGTTTAATACTCGCTGAAAAATCGTGTGTTTGCAGCTTGCCGCAAATATAGTATACTTGTGTCCAAATACATTTTATTTGCTATTCAATATTACATGTTTGAGACGCAATGATTAATATGTTATAATGTATGTATTTTAATCCAAATACTGCTTTGTTTGTGATACAAATACATCAACTGTTTTTGTCGCTATGTACTGTCAAGAGCAAAGTAATAAAATAGGGACAAAAACGGATTGTTTTCAGCCCAAGTTAATATTATTTCAAGTGTATAACAGTATTTTTGCATTATTTTATAACTGTGTTATTTGCATGCTTGTCCATTATTGTATGTATTGGTAAAGCACAGGTCTGTCAAATGCAGCTGTATTTTCTGTGTATTTCTTTCTTTTTTAATTTGTATAATAAATGCATTATTCATTCAATCAGCGATACATAAATATTGGGCTGTTGCGTTTTAGTTCCATGCATTCAGTCGCCAATCGTTGGTTTGGTAAGAAACGCACACGCGGAAAATCTGTATTTTATTGTTGTTTGGATGCAAATATAAAGTGTGTTTGGAGCATCTCGCAAATATAATATACTTGTGTCCAAACATATTGTGTTTCCTATTCAATATTACATGTTTGAGACACAATGATTAATATGTTAGAATCCATGTGTTTGTGACCCACTTATATTTATGTTTGTGGTACAAATATAGCTGTATTTGTTGCACTGTTTATGCTCTCTCGAGAGCAAGAAAATAAAAGAGGGACAACGAGAGAGTCTATTTTGTAAGTGTGTATTTATATTTTTGCATTATTGTGCATTAATGTGCATTCAAATTGCAGATGAACACTACATATAAACACATGTGAGTTTAGGACTTGCAAACATATTAATGTTTGAAGAGTGTTCCAAACATATACATGGTTCCTGCAAAATATGTTTGGGAGATTATGTTAGAGAGGCCATTATTTTTCAACGTGCACTACTGCTACGACGTTGCGATGCAACACGCATATGGCACCACGTAAAAGTATGCTACGTTGCAAGTAAACATGCTAATATTTGTATTTAAATATTAGTTAGTTTAGGACTCCAAATATATGAAGATTTGAAGTGTGTTCCAAACATATACATGGTTCCTGCAGAACGTGTTTGAAACAATATTTTACAGAGGCCGTTTTTTTTAAACGTGTAGATGTTATGAACAAATGTCATAAAAAAATTTCATAGATTTTTTTCATACACTCACAGAAATAATAACCGAATTGGTCGTAACAGAGTTTAGAATTTAGTTGTTTTAGAACCTCGTTATATTTAAAGTTGTAATTTCCTTTAAGGCTGCAAGAGATCATGTTTTCTCCGGTTATTGTCATATCCGCTTGAGAGTTTGCCACAACTTACAAGGGCAGTTTGAAAGCTTCATGCCTTTCCAAACTTCCCTCCTAGTGAATTACAAAACTACCACAGCTGCTGTCAACTACCATATGTTAATAGGCTGCTATAAAATTGTATATCAGCTGCGTCATTTGCGTTTCTGTTTGACAGCCTTTCAACCTGATGACTTTCGACGAAAATGGAAAAAACTGAATTTCTTGTGCTCATCAAGCATTATTCTTTACGTAAGGAAATCATCATTGAACTCGCGGAATGGATAAACAAATACTAACGGGACTCTGACCCATAAATCCCAATGCTTAAAGATAGATTTACTGAAATCCGTTGTGGTCGAACTAGCACAACTGACGTCGGTGTTTCTGGTGGCCTAAAATAAATCGTGACGCAAGAAATCGTCAATAAAACCATGGAATGATATTGCACGGTACGATCAAAGATTAAAAGACAGTCTGAGGCTGTAGGCATCTCGACCGAGCGGGTACAACACATTTTACATCAGTATTTGCACATGAAAAAGCTATGCACCCAATGGGTGCCGCGATTACTAACACTCGACTATAAGTGCAACCATGTGTACATATCAAAGTGGTGTTTAGTGATGTTCCACCGCAATCTGAAGGCGTTTTTATGCATTTTCTTAACCGTGGACGAAATTTGGGTCTATTATAATATAACACAGAACAAGGAACAGTCAAAACAATGGAGTTTTCCGGGTGAAAGTATCGATTACCTTGAAATGGATAAAACGATCACCGGTAAATATTATTCAATGCTGTTGGATAGATTCGACATTGACTAGAAGCATTAACGACCACATTTGATGAAGAGAAAATTACTCTGTCAACATGATAGAGCACCGGCGCGCGGGCGCACAGACTTGTAGTAGCAATGTCAAAAGTCACTAAATTGGGCTACGTATTGCTACATCATCCACTATATTCTCCGGATTTGGGCTCCAGTGACTACTTTGTATTTTCAAACCTGAAGATATGTCTAAGCGGTAAGAGATTTGAGTCCAATAAACAGGTCATCACTGAAACAAACCCATATTTTGAGGACTTGTACAAAACCTATTATATGGAACGAATAAACAAAATGTGAAAGAAACACTATGGACTATATGTTTCCGGCTAAAAGGAGTTTATGTGGAGGAATATAACGTTTTTGGCCGAAAAATTTTTTTTCATTGAAAATGTCACGGAATTATCATTAGCTCTATAAGGTGGATACCAAACTGCTTGGCTAGATCCTTTACAGCAGCGTGATGGTTATGGATAATTTTTGAAGTCAGGAATACAGACTTGATGGATTTGACAGCAGCTTAACTCTCACAGTTGATATTGATAGCCCTAGCCGGTTATAACATTTCGCCCTAGCCAGAGTGGAACTTCACCGGTTGCCACAAGTTCTGCCTGCATATCACTACAATTGTCTGATAGCCTTCGTGAAAGGTCTAGACTCTAAAACTTACTTTACCATTTACTTTGGCACCATCAATGTAGAAGCATAAATAACTTCAATTGCTCTGTTTATCTGGGATATGAGTGGAGTAGTTTCTCTCAAAGGTAGACGTTGGTTTAGGAAATTCACTGTTGATTCAATCCATAGTGAAGAAATTCATAGGCGTATTCTTGATGTTGCCGCTATTTGCTTGTCCAGCAAATCTAATGGATGATAACCCCAAACCCTCAGTTGGTGTTGAACAAATGGTATACACATCGTTGTCATTCTTTGGACCTTTGTCAAAGAACTTAAGTAACTGGATCTCCAGCACCGCCCACCAACTGGCAATGTCATGAAGAAATATCGGGCGGCCAACAGCTGTATATATCCAATAAGATAATTTCGGGGATAGTCCACATCGACTTCCAATGTGAGTTTTGGACGAATAAAGGGTTTAAAAAGGGTACAATGTTGGTATGCGTTGCTCTTGTACATGAGAACATGGGTTCAATCCCTGCTAAGCCCATCTTACATTTCTTTCGACTGCGGTCACCTCGCTTAGAGATAACGAAGTATTTAGCCATGAAATCCAAATACCGTTCAGAACCGATGTAAAACTGTAGGTACCAAACAGTGAGTGTAAAACTAGAAATCGCAGAGCTCACTGGTTGTGAAAGAGCTCTTCCCAATCCCTTCATATGATGTAATGCGATAATGGCGCAATATTCGGAACCTTCTTGTTCCTGGTAAAGATTACAAGCCCGGTTGTATCTGAATTTACTCCCAACCCAATTTCCGTTGTCCACTTAGAGACGCCATAAGCTCTGGAGCACATCTCTGCTGCAATTGCCAGGCCTTTAGTTGCAGCAAAATACTATTCAGTTCTAAACTTTAGAGAAGTGGTGATAAGAATCCCCCTTTAGAGTGTTCATCTACACACATTTGTAGTTAAGTTATTGTGCCCCAATGACGAAGGCAGGCGCCTGCGCGTAACTACTTCATAGATCAAACTCTACGCGCTATGGATGTTCTCCATTCCATTATAAAGTGTTTTTCAATAAGAGCGCTACACAAGTTTTTAAATAAACCAAACCGGTTTTAGATACCAATGAAATTCTCTATTCCTGTGAAAGTACGTTCGATGCCATTATGTATGGAGCTCGATTTCTTTTGCATGACCACCACAGGCACGCTTGCAGAAGTCCAGACGCTGAACCCAATTTTCGACGGTTTTCAAGCATAAATCGGCCGATACTGCTGCAATTTCACGTTCGATATTCGTACGAAGTTCATCAATCGTCGCTGGTTTGTTGGCATAGCCCATAGACTTGACGTAGCCCCACAGGAAATAATCTAACGGCGTCAAATCGCACGACCGAGGCGGCCAATCGACTGGGCCATTTCGTGAGATAACACGTTCACCAAACTTGGTTTCCAATAAATTGATTGTGGCATTCGCTGTGTGGCTTGTGGCGCCGTCCTATTGGAACCACATGTCTTCCAAGTCCATATTATCCAATTGGGGCCAAAAATATTCGGTTATCATTGAACGGTAGCGATTCGCATTCACAGTAATATGCCGGTCTTGATCATCGCGGAAGAAGTACCGCCCAATGACGCCGCCGGCCCATAAACCGCACCAAACCGTAATTTTTTCGGGATGCAAGGATGACTCATGGATTGCGTGTGGATTGCTGTCTGACCAATAAC
The DNA here is from genome assembly GCA_963931995.1 of Phaonia tiefii. Taxonomy (NCBI): domain Eukaryota; kingdom Metazoa; phylum Arthropoda; class Insecta; order Diptera; family Muscidae; genus Phaonia; species Phaonia tiefii. The sequence goes on along the minus strand of OZ008368.1, from coordinate 16,722,207 downwards.
GCATATTTTGCTTATTGACGAAGCCATTCAGCCAGAAATGAGCCTCATCGCTGAAGATGATTTTCCGCTCTTAAAGTTGAGGCCACTGACTCCAAATTTCGGTAGTAAATTTTAATAATTTCGACTCGTTGTTGGCTCGTTTATCTTCCCATGATGAACTGGCAAACCTTACTGAAGAGAAATGTCAAAAGAGCGGGAAAAAATATGACGTCGTTTGCTGTCTCTATCGATTTACTTTTGTAGCGTCTCTGTTGAAAACCCCTTTATAAGTAGATAGTAGATATGTTTCCAAGACTTCCACATGGAACTTTTTAACTCTTTCTTGTATTCCTTAAGATTTAATTTGAAAGAATACCAATGTTTGTTAGTACTTGGTCCAGCTTGTTTTACGAATATTTCGTGGAACTGGCTTGGAGACCATGTTCAGCGAAGCAGATTTAGAGTGGTGAAGGTTTATTTGTAGTAGCTTAAACAGGAGCAGCTACATCTCTCTCCACCACCATGTTGTTGGACTCGTCATCGGCGTTTTCCAGGAGGCAATCTGAAATGTCATAAATGAACTTTGATTTAGACAATTATATGCCATTCTCTGTAGTATTAGTAGATTCAGTGGATTTAAATCAGTGCTGCCATTAGGCCATTCTTCAGAGGAAATGAAATCTGACAAATTGTTTTGAAGCAAGGTCTGAACTGTTTTAGACTTATAGGACAGGAATGATTAAGTGGCTTCACAGCAGCTTTCACTATGGTTTCTTGGTAAACTTTCGCTGATGTTTTGACCACTTGTTCTCACAAATACCAGTCAGTGATTTCATCGTAATATCCAAGAAACCAAAACTGACGGTGGGTGGTTACCCTTTTCGACCCGTGTGATTAGTTTTTAATTGTTTAACTTTTAATTGGCACGTATTAACCAAAAATAAGTTTGGTTGATCTAGGATTATGTTTTCAGGGTCCCCCAATGATTGTAAACTTTTGCAGTTCTATACGAATACACTAATTTTTCGAATATTTTTCTGCGAACAAGAAAAACTGGTATATTAAAAAAATTCTAATGCAGTAGCGTAAATAAAAGTGACTATATAGAGTCACAGTTAAACTAAATGTTCCTTTTTAATTTTCTTGCAGGAAATGATAGATTCTGAGACTACAACTACCACCAGGCGAACTCGAGGAATGCTGAAACGCTCTGTGTGCTGAAGCCCTCCAGAATAGTCATCGACTGTTGTACCAACGTACGAAGATGCAATGAAATATTACCTTTTAGTAACACATCAATTAAAACCTACTGCCAACTCAAAGGATCCAACAATTTGCTGAAGTGTCGGACCCTGTGGCAATAATAATAGAAGAACTTTGACATAAATCATCTATACCTATCGTATCTCATACACGTATTCTGCAAATTCTTCGTGCTTCAAGAATTTATTGAAGCCGTATAAAGGAAGAAAAGACAATGTTAACTACCAAATAAAGTTACAGCTCTTCCGAGACGAAAGCAAAGTGAATTTATTCGATATTTCTGCTTGTAAGTGTGTATTTTCAGACTGAAGCTGTGATAAAGTTTGTTAGGTTTCAAATAAGGAACAGGAATTTCTTCAAGACCAAAGGACACCAAGAAACATGTTTGTAGGATGTATTGATTCAAAGTCTTTAAAGAAACTAAAGCTCACGATAGGAAGAAAGGAAGAAGAGAAATCCCGAATAAAAAGGCTTCGCTTTTCCAATGAAAGTAACGATTCTTATATACAGGTGACCCAGGAAGAAATCTTGGAGCAACTTAAAGGGTCTGACTCTGAAACACAGTTTACGACAGGTGACGAAGATTACCAAGTTGAGCCTACCGCATCAACATCAAAACAACAAGCGAAAGCAGGGCAATTGAGGCTCCATCTGCCGGCTTTATCAAGAACCACTGATAGAAACGGCATTTCTGACAGAGCAGCCGCTGCAATTGCCTGAAGAGAGGGAGAGAGACAAAGAATGAGAAAAGAAGTAACACTTCAACAGAAACCTATAGTACTTAAAGCTCTTTATTTCGATGGTCGAAATGACAAGACTTTAAGCATAAGCAACAAGGGTAGAGGCACAAAACAGTACCCTACAACCACGTTGTAACAACATATGTCACTCATACAAGAGCCTGGATCAAAATATGTTGGGCACTTCACACCACTTAATTTAAGTTCTGCTGTGAATATAGAAAAAAGTATTTTGAACTATCTATTAAAACAAATGCACTGATACACAGTGCTTGTTATCTGTACACAGAAAATAAAAACGACTGTAAAATTTTAACAAAAAAATTGGTAGGTGAAAAGTCTCAGCACTCAATTAAATTTTTCATTGATATACTGACAAATTACTCAAATATTGAAATGAAAATCGATAAATAGTACCAACAAATCGGCGATTCCTAGGTCGTTACAGAATCTAGGGGTCGACAGCTTAGTGACACGCCTAATTGGGAAGCTTCTGGTGGATAGGTCCATCAAAGCTCAATGGGGTTGTGTTACAATTGCTAGGAACGTTACCAGGGGGACACCGCAGAGGGGAGTTCTGTCACCACTATTATGGTTAACTTCTGTCAATGAACTGCTTCTTGAATTGGAAGGGCCGAATGCCAGGTCTCCATCTGTACGAGTAGAAACCTCAATTTACTTAGCATTCGTACAACCAGCCTACTTAGTCTGATTTCGAACTGGACCACTAACAACGGACTATCGCTTAACCCACTTAAATCCGAGCCTATCTTGTTCTATCGGAAATATAAAATACCCGCATTTGAACTGCCGTCAGTTAATGGGGTGCAATTACAGTTGACGGAAAAGGTCAAGTATCTGGGGATAATTCTCGACCGAAAACTGTCTTGGAAACCGAATGTGGAGAAGAGGGTGAAAAAGGCGTCTGTTGCTGTTTACCGTTGTAAAGGGGCGATAGGAAAGCGCTGGGAACTGTCTCCTAAGATCATTTATACTGCAATAGTCAGACCAATCCTTTTCTATGGTATCGTAGTTTGGTGGAGATCCCTCCAAAATAAATATATTCTGAATTCCTTTATGAAAATTCAAAGATCAGCACTGATTAGCGTTAGTGGGGCAATGGGCACGACAGCAGGTACTGCAGTTAGTGCTATCCTGAACATCTGTACTCCTGATATCATGGCCGAATCGGCAGCCGCTACATCCCTAGTGAGAATCAGAGATATTGATATCGGGTCATTCCGGACACGCTGAATTACTACACCGGATCAACTCTATTCCCGTAAGAACGGATCCCCTACCTTCTAAAAGCGACAAATCTAAGGACTTCTATTCCGAGCAAGAATACCTGGGAAAGTCACTGGAAGGGGATACCAGTAGTATCAGATTTTTCACGGATGTATCAAAAGCGAGCGAGTAGGCTATGGGGTCCATTCACTTGACCTAAATATAAATATCTCCTTCAAGCTGCCTGATCACTGTAGTGTATTTCAGGCGGAAACTACCGCCATATTGGAGGTTGCTGAGCTACTAAAAAGTAGTGTCACAACCCTCCGGAGGATATGTATCTACACAGACAGCCAGGCTGCCATAAAATCCCTGGAAGCCATGTTTGCTACGTTCCTGACTGTGAAAGAAAGCCACTCATCACTTAGGGTGACGGCAGAGTATTTTGACATCAGGCTCATCTGGGTACCGGGACACAGTGCCATTCCAGGCAATTGCGTAGCGTATGCGCTAGCTAGACAGGGCACTACGGCATAGGTTCTTCCGGCAAAGAAGGTGTTAGTATGCCAAACTCTACCGGCCGTTTGCAGATCAGGCAGTGGGCCGATATTATGTTCAAGGACAAGTGGAGGCTTACTTCAACTTGCAAACAAGCCAGGGTCCTCTGGCCACAGGTGGACAGGAAGGGGACTTGGCAACTACTTAACTTGCCGAGAGGCAGGTTATCCATAATGATAGGAACACTTACGGGACATAGTGTTGTAGGAAACCACACCCTAAGATTGGGACATAGAAACTCCACTCTCTGTAGATGCTGCATGGAAGAGGACGAGGAAACGACGAAACACCTTCTCTTGGATTGCCCTGCTCTGGCAGGACTGAGAAGTAGGATATTCGGAACACATCTAGTTAGCACCGTAGCCCTACAGGATATTCCTGTAGGTCTTATAGACAAATTTATTGAAAGGGCAAATTGCCTGGACGACTAGTCAATAGTTGCTTTGGAAGAAACTGCAGGTATCACAATGGGCTTTTTTAGCCTAGGTGTGCTAGACAGCGTGCTGTCTTGCAGCCTTTTCAACCGACCAATCAACCAACCAGCAAAAAAATTCATAACGAAAAAATTCAAATATTTAACGAAGTAAATATGATACGAACAACCACGTAACTTCAGTTAGAGATATGTTTGTACAGGCAGTCGGTGGCGTAACGTGCTAGACGCTGCCCGAAACGACGCTGTATCAGAAACATCGAAACGATCTTCCAGTGGATGTGAGTTCGAATCCTACCGCGGGTGTTTAATTCTTTTTTTCAATAAACAAACTTTCTAAAAATACCTTGGACCAAAGACAAAGCGAATACTGAGATACAATTTAGTTTGTTAATATGTTAATATGTAAATAACGTTTAAATATTTTCGTATACGGGTGAAATTTTGCATCGATTGAAAAATAATATTTTTCCAATAAACAACCTACAAATATAGTAGCTGATATGTGTTTTTTTATCACAGGATTTTCAATTAATATTTTGTTTGCTTTTTCGAATGTTTTGATTGAATTGAGAAATTGTACAATACAAGAAGCTAAGAAGGGAGGAAACCCAACTATTTAGGCGGAGAAAATGGCAGTGGGAGCAGAGAGAGAGAGTGAAAGAATAGAAATGTGCAGGATGAATGGTGAATCTCGAAAGTGTTTCCAGAGGGTAAGAAGATCGAATAACGGGCCTAATAATGGGCTGCCCTCCTGCAAAGACGAGAATGGTAATCTGGTGACTGAGAAGCAGTGTGTTCTCAAAATGTGGAGAGAACACTTTTCAGCACTACTCCACACGTATTTTTTCACTGAAGATCAGGAGGTAATGATAGTGGAAGATAGTGTAGATTGTACCCCCCCCCCCCCAAGACGAGATTAGAACGGCAATCTCCCGTCTGAAGAATAGTAAAGCCGCATGGCCTACCCGCTGAACTTTTTAAGGCAGGTGGCGAAGGACTGATAGCCCACATGCATCAACTGATATGCTGTATATGGTTGGGGAAATCTATGCCCGACGATTGGAGTCTCAGTGTATTATGCCCTGTATTCAAAAAGGGTGATCCGTGTGTCTGTTCCAACTACCGTGGAATCAGTCTTTTATTCATCGCGTATAAGGTCTTGTCGAGCGTATTATGTGAAAGACTAAAGCCAATTATTGAAAACCTGATCGGACCTTATCATTGTGGTTTTAGACCAGGCAAGTCCATGACTGACCAAATATTCACGCTACGACAAATCCTGGAAAAGACCCACGAAAAGCAAATCTATACATACCAGCTTTTTGTCGATTACAAAGCTGCTTTCGATAGCCGCATACGGGGAAAACTGTACGAAGCTATGCCTGAACTTGGTATTCCGGCAAAACTGATTCGTGTCTGTAGAATGACGCTGACCAACACCAATTCAGCTGCGAAAGTGGGGAAAGACCTCACTGAACCATTCTGAACCAAGCGAGGGCTGAGACAAGGCGACACACTGTCATGCAATCTCTTCAACATCTTAATGGAGATAATAATGAGAAAAGCTGCAGTAAATACGAACAAGACCAATAACACTAAAAGCCATATGTCGCTGGCATATGTTGACGACATAGGCATCATTGGGAGAAACTGGCGAGAGGTTACTACAGTATTTACAAGAATCGAAAAGGAATCAGCGGAGGTGGGTCTTGCTGTTAATGAGGGCAAGACAAAATTAATGGTGTCAACGACTAGAGAAACCTCTCGATTTGGTCCGCACTTGAACGTTGACAACCGATATAATTTTGAAGTGGTAGATGAATTTGTCTACCTTGGATCCGCCGTGAACAAGGACAACAACGTCAGCCTGGAGATAGATAGGAGAATTGTGCTTGAAAATAGATGTTATTTTGGGCTCAGCAAGCAGTTTAGGAACAAAGCCCTCTCTCGATGGACAAAAGTCCAGCTATATCAGACTCTCATTTTACCTGTCTTGACATATGGCTCCGAAACTTGGGTCATATAGCAAGCGGATGAAAAACACCTGGGAGTTGTCGAGAGAAAAATTCTTCGTAAAATATATGGTCCTGTTGGAGAAAACGGCGAGTACCGACGTCGCTGGAACGCAGAGCTATATAATCTCTATTCTGACGTGGACATAGCTAGACGAATCAAAGTGGGCCAATTGCGTTGGCTAGGCCATGTTGTCAGAATGGATGAAGATGAGCCAGCGCGAAAGGTTTCTGATACCGTACCCGATGGAAGCAGGAAAAGAGGACGACCAATACTCCGCTGGAAAGACCAGGCAGAAGAATCCCTCCGTATCTTTGGTGTTACCAACTGGCGAGAAAAGGCGAAGGATAGAGCCAGTTGGAAGAATGTGTTGAAATTTGTTTAATTTGTTTGTTTAATTAATGTGTGTAAGACGTCTGACCTCATGAGGTTGTAACATAGTCAATAAAAGTAAAGTAAAGCTTCTGAAAATGGTTATATAAATAAATATTGAAATATTTTTGAATAATCTTTAGAAATATTTTTAATTACAGTAAACTAATTTGCGATAACGTGTTCATCCTTATACCATTTTACGCAAGTCCCTCTAGCAGCCCATCTCTGAAATATTCTATATATTATTCCCGCATGGCGTTGCAATTTTTCTTGCGGCTGGTTAATATCTAGTGCAACAACTAACTACCAACAATCTAAGAGGGTAACACAAGTTTTGTAAACTATCACAAAGTGTATTTTAGAAATAGTTTAAAAGCAAACTATCTATAACATCTTGTTGTACATAGTCGTTATTATTTTCTGTAGTAATTATTTGTAATCAAGTCAAGAGGAATGATCTATATTCGTTCATATATACAAACAATATTATTCTTGTACTCTCGCCATCTACAGCTTACAATGAAACCAACAAAAAAATACTAAATAACTATTGCATGTTAACAATTATTCATATATTATTGTTACCATAGATACTATGAAATTTGTACGCCTTTGCAAAGAGGGTAACATGTGTTGGAGTGAGAGAATGTTAATAAGATGTTCTTTATTGAATTAGAAATATTTTTCTACTGGTGAAAATCGTAAATTTTTGCAAACAAAACACCTCGTTCTTATCCAAAATTCAAATGTGATAAAGTAAAAGAAAACTTTTCGTTTCTTTGTGCTCGACTTTTTTTTTGAAAATAATATAAAGCCAATAACTAAGTTTTGTATTAAAAATTTGCTGACCATGAATTAGTTTAAATAAAATCACATGAGGTGCCAGGGGACACCCAGTTGGAACGAAGTTCCTTTCGCTATATATGTAGTTAGTTCCAACACGCCTAAGGCGTCCGTTGAAAAATGCGATAATTTAAATAGATCTTTAAGAAAATATACTTTTTGTAAAATGATAAATTTTTTTAAGAAATTTTTTTTTTTTTAAAAGAATGTATTTTTTTTAAAAGTATATTTTTAGGTCCTTTTGTAAGAATATGTATTATATTTTCCCGAAAAGGTATTTTTTTTAAAGAGAGGTGCTTCTTTTATTAACACCTAATTTTTTTTTAAAGAAAAGGTGCGAATTTTAAGAAGAAGTACTTTCTGTAAGAAAAAGCCATAAGAGTGTGAATTTTTTTTTAAAAAGAAGTAATTTTTTATGAATAGGCACTTTTTAAAGAAGTGGTACTCTTTTTAGAAAAGGTTATTTTTTTTTAAAAAAATCTACTTATTTTCAGAAAGGCCAGTTATCTCACGAAAAGAGAAGGTATTATTTTGTTTTAATAAAGGGTACTTTCAAGAAAAGGAACTTTTGTAAGAAAAGGTTTTTTTGTAAGAGAAGGTATTTTGTTGAAGAAAAGGTTTTTGATGTGTTAACATCTATAGGCGTGGGTAGGGACTAAAGTCACAATGTGAATACATACAAAGACAGTTTGTCCGACTGCGATCACAGATTGTTTGGCGTTAAACTCCTCCGAAACGGCTGGACCGATTTGTATGAACTTTTGTGTGCATATCAGGTAGGTCTCATAGTCGGCCAACATCTATTTTTCATATGCCTAAATGATAAGGGTGACCCACCCAAACAAAGATTGCCAGACTGCGAAAAAAAACACACACTGATTTAGCGGCAGCGAATAGTTGTCGTGTGTGCTTGCCGAGCACTCTCAGAACAAAGAGAATAATGAAGTAGTTATACGTATATAAAACATGAGATAGCAAGAGAGCAACGAAAATTGTGTGAACTTGTGTAGCGCATGTACGAACATAACATTGTATGTATGTGCATGTGTCTGTTGCTTTGCATTCTCTTTGTTTCTCTTTCTATTTGTTTTTTGTGGGAATAATAGTATTAAGCCAAAAAATAATGACATATGTGCTTGCACTGGGTCTTAAAATAATTTTAAATTTTAATATTATTTAAATGTAACGTCATCATATGATTGAACGCTGTTTTTTATTTTCCAATGTAACATTTACTAATGTGTTCATAGAAATCCAACAGGTACCGTGTAAAAAAAGGTGTTAACACATCGGCCGTGAGTTCGAACACTCATTGGATTTTTTTTAAGAAATGGAAATTTTTTTAAAGAATAGGTACAATTTTAAAAGTAGATACTTTTCCCAAGAAAAGTTATTTTGTGTCACAAATCACTTGTACTCTTTAAAGAAAAGGTAGCTTTTTAAGAAAAGGCACGGCAATTTGTTGTAAGAAAATGTAAGTTTTTAGAAACAACGATAGCCATGGGATTGGCGTTAGAGTGTACCGTCTACAAATTATAGCCGGTTATATTATTTGATCTTTCAGTTCTTATGTTTTTTATATATTGTTTAGTTCAAGATCAATAACTATTAAATTACATTTTTTTAAGAATATTTACTTTTTGTAAGAAAATTTTCTTTTTTAAGCAAAGGTACTTCTTTAAGATAAGGTATTTTTTAAGAAAATTTACTTTGTTTAAAAATATGAATAGGTTTTTTTTGATAAAATGTACTTTTTTTTTTTTAAGAAAAGACACTTATTTAAGAAAGTTTTCTTTTTTTTAACTTCTTTCACATTGGCTTTTCTAAATTTACTTTTAATTTATATAGCTAAGAATTGGTACAGGCTCCACCTAGAAAACTTTCCACTGAACAAGAAAATCAAGTTTAGCCAACTTTTAAAACGTGACAATAGATAAAATATAAGTAAATTATCAATAAATAAATGAATTAAGATAAGATAAACCAACATTTAACATTTCAGTCCATCAACACCCTTTCTACACGTTCCATATCATGCAGATCTAATGATTAACATATGTTGATTGCACTTGTTATAAACTCTTCGTTTCTTTCTATTATTTTTTTCTCGAATCTATCAAACGTTTTCCTCCAGTTCTATTCTCTAGTGTCCATCGTACGGTAGTTGACTTGCCGCTCACTGATCGTGAGTACGTGTATTACAATTGAGTTCACAAAAGTGTGAGAATGTTGATTTTGTGCTACTCAATCGATGATGAGTGTGAGATGTGATACTGTGATATTTCATTCCGCTACACGTCTCCAGTGCGATGCAATCATAATGTTCGTGCGTCAATGGAGAGTTATAGCAATTACTATGTTATATGGCTAAACCAATTTATGTTAAAGATACCATGCAAAACTCTGTACTGGCGCCATGTTAATGCGGTTGAATAATTTTGTTTAAAGCTAGAAAGCAAAGAATTATAATAATAATAACAATTACTATGTTGATAAATAATACAATCAAGAAGAAATCGAGCAAAAAGTGTTGTTACTTTTAAAAACAGCAGCAACAAACTAAAACGCTGCAAGGTTCTGTTGGTGCTCTATAGCCTTTTAAATGCTCTATCATTAGGTAAAAATGCCTTTGTCGCTTTCAAATTGTCCTGCCAAATGGGGGTATTTTAAATACTAAAGATGGTTTTTATTTTCAGTTTTATACGTTAATAACATACGAGTAACACATAGAATGCTTCACCTATTCGTTGGTATTAATGTTGTGGCATGAATATATGTACATATGCATATTCCTTGCTGCATCTTAAGAATCTTTTACAGTCAAATATACAAAAAGATAAATAAAAACTGGACGGGCCAATTTCGGTCAGGTCGAATCTTTCTATACCCACGATTTTCAATTTGTTTCCACATTATTCTAATAGCTCTATAAGCTATCAATATACAGGGTGGTTCAGTCAGGACTGGACAAATTTCACCAGCGTATTCCTTGGCTCATTCTACAACCATCCCCGACAATGCAAGCGGTTTGAAAATTTTCGGATTTATGGTCGGAGGGTACTAAGTTCTGAACCAGTGGTCGGAATTTTTTTGTTTTTGGGCTTGTTGGAAATGCCTTTAAGAGATCTTTCAGAATCATTAAAAAAAATTAAAAAATGTGAAATCGCCCAGATACGGAGCTTTCAAAAAAATTTAGAAAAAAAGATATAAGAACGTGCACATGACCTCAATTTTCTCATCCAGATGGCTGATATCTTATGTTGTTGTTTATCTTAAAAAATAGCCCTACCTCTTCCTTTTCCAAAATTACCTAAACGAAGCCCAGAAGTTTTACCGTTCCAAAGTTATGATCATTTGACTGAAATGCAAACATTTTTGTTTTTTTGGAAGCGAAATAACTTCACACATTTATTTGTTTTTAACACGTTTAAGATTTTATTTTATTGACATCTTTGGCTAAGAGAATCAAACACAAAGGAAAAAAAATATTTAATGTTAAGGGAAGTTTCCAATGTGGTTCCCGTTTTGTACTAAACACAATTGCAGCCATTGGCGAACCACTTCAGACACGTTCGGTAAGACCTCTGGGCTTCGTTTAGTAAGTACTTTTTTTAAGAACAGGTAGTTTACTCTTTTCAGGAAAATTTTTTTTTTTTTAAGAAATTGTACTTATTTTCAGAAAGGCTACTTTGTCTCAAGAAACGAAAAGATATTATTTTATTTTTAATAAAAATACTTTTAAGAAACGGAATTTTTTTAAGAAAATGACTTTTTTAAGAGAAGGTATTTTTTTTGAAGAAAAGGTTTTTTTTTTGTTAAGGAATGGAATTTTTTTAGAAGTGGTCCTTTTTTCAAGTATAGACACTGTTTTAAGAGTATGTACTTATCTGAAGAAAAGTTATTTTGTTTCACGAAAAAGGTACTCTTTATAGAAAAGGTTGTTTTTTAAGAAAAGGAAATTTGTTATAAGAAAATGTAAATTTTTAAGAAAAGGTACTTATTTAAAACAAAATTACTTGTTTTAAGAAAAGGTACTTTTTGTGAGAAAAAGAAAAAGGTACTTCTTTAAGATAAGGTTTTTTTTAAGAAAAGGTACTTTGTTTACGAATATGAATAGGAATATTTTTGAGAAAATTTATTGCTTTTAAAAAAAATAAATTAAATAAGAAACTGTTATATTTTTAAACTTCTTTCACTTTGGCTTTTCTAAATTTACTTTTTATTGGGTTCAAAATTACAATATATACTAAATAGAAACTTTCCATTAAACAACAAATTTTCTAAAATATGTGAGACATCTACTTATGGTTATTCTAGACACAAACCAAACCAAAAAAAAACAATATAGTTGTTAATAGTGGGTTATAAATAATAGTGTTAAAACTAAAGTTGTTAATTTTTTTATTCATTTAGACCCATCCTGCAACGTGCGATATGGAACTTCGTTCCAAAAATTGTTTCCAAACTTATCTACCCCGTATCTTCAGCCCGTTAGGGGGCTCCCAAAAATGTAATTGTTATAAGCTTTGCTCCCACCGCTATAACTGCCCCAACGGCGACCCTAGAGGAGTCAAATGTATAAGTGACTCCCAATATTTTTGCTACTCTAAAAGTTTTTAGGAACGATTTTCGGAACACTACCCAAAAATTAATTTTTTATGAAAGCGACGCATACTACTCCCATGGTGCCTCCTAGATGGGAGAAATGTAGGATCGACCCACATTGTTTTTGTCTGTGCCAATAGTTTTGCGGAATGTACTTACCCTCTATCTCTAACCCATAAGGAGGGTCCAATACAAAATTCACTAAAATCTGATGAAAACCCAAAATAAAAACAAAAATCTCCACGAATTAATATTTTGGTTAAAATATATATATATATATTTTACATATCTGATTAATGAAATGAAAATCTACGGATGCGTTTCGCTTCTATTCAAAATTAATTGCAGGTATATACTCGTAGGTGATTCCAACGAGAATTGTGAATTCTTATTTGGGTTATAAAGTATAGTAATGAGAATTAATGATTTTATTTGAATTGAATCAATTGTAACAGCTTTTCACCGATGTCATGTTATGATTAATAAATATAAATATATTATTTGTTAACTTACAAGAAAACAAACACCGCATTGAATTTCATAACACCGATTTTGGGATAAAATCCATTTACAATACTGAAACAATGTTTCGCAAAAAACATTTGAAATCTATGAATGTTTTTTTATGATTCTAAGAATTAACAAATTATGTAATGACCAGTATAATATTCATGATAGAAATCCCATGAAATACCAATCAAATTATCGTATTGCATCAGGAATCTGCTGCAGGTAAATATACCAACTTGGCACCCATTCGGAAATCCTTCTGAGGAAAACTTCTCATACAATTTTTCCCAGATCCGTACTTCAGTGGAAAAATGCGAAGTAGTCATCCACTTTTCCTCATTCTAAACTTCGAAAGCGAAAAGTACAATTTCGTCCACAATATAAGTATATTGTTCATAAAGATAAGAGTCATCTGTCAATCATATTTATGAACTGCAATTGAAAGAAGGAATGTCAATGTTTGCCTGTTTCAAAGAGCAACGGGTATATATTAAAGACAAAGCCCATTCAGACCGTGATGAATCGATTGTGCGCGTGAGTTCTGCCCTCAATATTTCCACTTCTATTTAACGAATGTTGAAAAGACCGATATGCGTCGATTGTGCTTGTTATTGTTTACGTTTGTTCTCATATTGTTCTGCGATTCGATTTACCCCTACTTGAACACGCGAGGAGTTCTTGCACGCTGAAAAATCTGTAGTTTTTTGTTATTTGGATGCAAATATAACGTGTGTTTGGAGCTTGTCGCAAATATAATATATTTGTGTCCAAACACATTGTGTTTGCTATTCAATATTACATGTTTGGAACACAATGATTAATATGTTATAATATATGTGTTTGCAACCCAAACACATCTGTGTTTGTAATACAAATACAGCTGTGTTTGTTGCACTTTTTATGCTCCCTCGAGAGTAAGGGAATAAAAGAGGAATTATTCTGTCAGTCAGTAATTCATTAATATTCCTGAATGTTTCATCGGACAGAGGATATCAAAAGTGCTTGATCAGTGAAAAAAGAATAAACAAAGTCTGGGACGGTTAAATGGCTTGTGATGTTTCTTTGGGTTTTGTGTATGTGTTTATATATAAACACGTATGGTACCAATGTGAATCGATTTTGAGAAAAGAAACTGGAAAGGACGACAACGTGCAGCCCTTTGTCTATGCGAGCCCTTACTGAGAAAATCGGAACGACGGACCATTTGTGAAATATATTTTAAAAAAAACATAAGTAATTAATACACGCTAGCCTTGATGAAACGCAAAAACGGGCGTTTGAAATCTTCTAAGGTTTTGTACTAATTATTTAATTATAATCAATTATAATAAATAATATATATATGTAGGAAATACTGATATGCTTCCATCTAAGTATATGGACGTTTTGGGGAATTAGGCGAATGCTTCCACGTACTAAGTATATGGATGTTTGGGATGAAGAACGCATATGTGTCCACGTAAAAGCATTCATGTTTGCCAGTAAACATGCTACTGTTTGCAATTAAATACAAGTGAGTTTGCAATTCTAAACCCTAATAATGTGGAGTGGAGATCTGAGTCCGAAACGAACAAGGCTGAAACAGCTCCATAAGCTAAACAGCATCGCCTAGCGGAGCAGTCTGTAGAGAAAACGGCTCAATCATTGACTGGAAAAATTGGACTTAATATCAGCCCGTATATGCTGCCGCAAAGATTGTAAGCAGCGTGCACGTGTGTTTTTATGTTTCAGGGGGAAAAATAGTTGTTTCAAGCTGTATCATACTGAAAAATAAAGCTAAATTAAAAAAAATTAACAAATGGGTTTTGGTTACTTTAAAATTAAATGATACCAAGGTGCATCAATTTTGCGTGTCATGAAAATCCTTGAGGGATATGTAAATTGCGGATGCTAGACGTTTGAGAATATTTTCATATTATATAACAACCAAAGATTTCAAAAATCATAAAAAAATTTTCAGTAATTTAGTGTCAGGTCTGAAAGGGATAGAAGAGTCTAAGTGCAAAATACCAGTTCCAGTTCAAATTAAGATCAAGTCGTTTTGTTTGGATCAATTGAACGAAAAATAACCCAGAGGCGACTACAAGCAATTCCTTGAAATCGGTTTATTGTTCCTTGGTGAATATATTCCCAATCATCATATCAGTCATGCTCGATAGATGGCGAAAGGCATATACAGCCGAAAAATTTGTATGTTCCGAAAACATCTCGATTTGGACAAAAATAAATTGGATGGACTTCGCGATGTTATCATTTTCATCGTAACACTTTACGTGGAAGCTTGGTTTAGCATTACCAGAACAACCGAAGCTCCAAATAGTGATTTGAATTTTTGAAGGCGATTGCTTGTTACGATTCAATGGAAAAAAGATGGTGTCGCAACGATTGGTGAAGAGATGCTGTGGACATCTCTGGTATCTTAGTGGCGAAGCTCTTGAATTATCTGATTCGAATATCTGGACGAATCGTCCGACGAAGACAGAGAGAAAGAAGATGACGTGGACGACACCGAGGAAGTAGAAGACGATGATATATTAAGAAGATAAGTTGGAGGATTGCATATCGTATATTTGAAGAAGAGAAAGAGGAAAATGAGGAAGAATTAGCTGACGATGACTTGGACGAATCGTCCGACGAAGACAGTGAGAAAGAAGACGACGTGGACGATATGAAGGAAGTAGAAGACGATGATATATGAAGAAGATATGTTGGATGATTGTGGCGCTAGTGGCAACGAAGATCGGAATCGTCCACTACATGCATCGATACAAGTGAATGAAGAATTCATGAAGAATGATGGGAGCCATGACGTTACACTTGAGACAGCAACATTTTTCGTACGCTTCGGATTGTTAAGAGATTTCATTATAACCGATCCAGAAATCTGGGTAGAACGCTAACACTGCCAGCAGATTAATAGAGGACCAAATAATAGAGGACTGTATCAACGAATTAGTGGCCGTCGGTGGTGCAATTTTAGTGTGCGCGGGGCTCTTGTGGATGAGAACTGACCACCTTAAATTTCCTTCAGTGCCGGTTACCCTGCTTAGTGACAGCGACACTATCGAGTATTTAGCAATAAAAAGCTTCTAAAAATACCGTTCGGAACCGGTGTAAAACTGTACGTCCCAATCAGTGAGTGTAAATCTAGAACGCGCACAGTTCACGGGTTCAGCTCCCTAATACCTTCATGGGATGTAACGGGAAACCATTTTTTTTCAATATATCAACGAATGGTGCCGTCACTAGGAGAACAAGTATTTTTGCTTTAGGTCATCGCCGAAAATCGGAAGAAATATCCATCGCATGATACTGATAAATTTTTTAAATAAATACAATTTGATTCACATTTTTGAATTATAGCTCAGGAGTCAGCGGCGGCCAGACCTTCGTTATTTTATAAAAGCTGACAGTGTTTTTATATACTATGTTCCTAACACAGGTAAAAACGATCTCATTTGACGAAAACTCGTGCCAAAAATCTTATTTCGAGTTGTTGGACTGGCCAAATATATTTTTCAATTAAGAACTGATTGAAGTATCAAATTCTGAAATGTCATCCATTTTGAGTGTATAGTTTAGTTTGTACAGCTGGTCAAAGTTGGGCTATTTTGGAAAAGAATGAATATGTCAAAAAAAATCAATATTAATGTAGATCTAAACTAGTGCTTGTTCAAAATCGGAGGAGATAAAACCATGAATTTTTTTCTCTTAATTTTACGAACAATTTCAAAGATATTAAAAAAATATATATATTTTTTATAAAACTCTAATTTTTATAAAATAGTTTTTAAAACATTTATTTTTTGATTAATTTTCAAACTTTGAGTTGAGTTTTAAAAAGAGGCCGGGCGAGCCAGAAAATTTGAAAATTTTGTATTATTGAGGGAACGTCGGTGAAACATTTTAAGAAAAAAAAACCATTACCACAATCGTGTCTGATTGGAGATATTTGACCTTTTATGAGTCAACCCATGCCACATTACAGGTTGAGTAGTACCTATTGTACTAGAGTTATGTTTATGGTCTCATTTGTTATTTGATATGATAACTTCCTGAAAATTGGCACATAACTTAATTACGGGAAATAATTTTGAATTTATATTCACTGACTAAGCACCAATTTTACGCCAATTTACGCTTTTATTGAAAAACTTTAATTTTCTACGAAACAATCATCAATGTTTTCAAACAAAGCAACCATTTCTGGCGAATGTATAGTTTTTAAGTTGGGTATTGATCTAACATGTCTCAGTGATGAAATTTTTGGGTCAGACGACGCTAAGAGCATGTTAAATAAATCCTCGTTCTGGCTTCTCCGAGAAAACTTTCGAGTGTTTGAGAATCTGTACTTTTTATAATCCTGTTCCTGGATTCTTGTGCCTCTTCTGATAATTCCCCAATAGGGAGAGATAGGTACTCTATAATTTCTCTTGGATGCAGCTCACCGATTTCATGTTTTATGTTGTCAACAGTGGTTGTTATTTGTGCAGGAGTTTCTTTAGCGTATTGAAACATTACTGGTCTACAGAAGTGAGTTGAAGTTGATCGAGGGGTTTCCACTGTTCAGCCAAACTAGACGTTAACCTCAATGGAACAAATGATACCATAAACATATTTGCGTCAGAAAAGCTCTCATCGTGTCGTAATTGTTTGTTTGTATGCACTTTGTCCTGAGGATCCGTCCTGAGAATATATCTTGAAGTTTAAATTTAGCTAGTACATCCGTTATCTCACAAGAAAGTGGCACAGTTTCCTTTTTGGCTGACGTTATTCCAGAATAGCTTGGCAGAATATCTACGTTCTTTGTTTTTAAGTAGTTGCGCAGTATTGTATATTTTTTTTGATAACGCCAAATCGAGAAACAAAGCTAGGGCCTCTTCATTTTAATACTTTACATTTAATGTGGAGTTCGGTGGAGTAGGAATGCTTTTTGCATTCTTTGAAGTCTTTTCGGGCTCGCCTCGGATATTGCTGCTGTTATACTGCCTTTAACCCTTTCCTTGTTCTTGGTATAATTTAGCGATAAGGCTGTGGAAAGATTTACCGTTGAGATATTTTCAATAGCTCCAATAAGCTTCCTCTTTCGGCTACATTTCGAGCGCTCACCTATTGAAACTTCGGGCCTTCCTCTAGCGCTTTTCGAAGTAGTGGGTTTCTCATTTTGAATGTTATCAAAAGTCAACGTATTGTTTTCAAGTCAGGTTCCATAACTTGCAATGAATCTATTTCGGAACCGATGTTTTGCAATCCACTTTGTTCTTAAATTCCTATAAAATCGTTTCAATGTATTTTCATGTTCCCGAATATTCTTGTAATTTAACTCTTTAGTTACAGCTATTATAAAGTTCTCAGTACTATCAGTCTTTAAAAATAGTTCCAATAGTTGGTAATACGACAAGACCATTTTCAATAAATTATGAAACACGTGTTGTTTGACGAAATATATAGTAGTACTAATTAATAGAATAAATAGTAGTAGTATAAAATAGTAGCAGTGTAGTAACAAAAAGTAGTATAAGACTAGAAACACAACCATGTCGCAAATCGGTACACGAGCATATATTTACATATGACTTTTAGAGGGGTATTTAGTCAAATCGAGGAACATATACATGGGGACTATATCTAAATCTGAACCGATTGCTCTCAATTTTAGTACAGATTGTCTATTGCACAAAACACGAAGATGGGCCAAATTCCATGAGGATGCGGAGCAAAATGCGGGTTTTAAAGCTGTCAGAATGTAAATCGGTTGCATCCCGATATGGCTGGCATTTAACAAATGTACTTCTGGGCTAATTAGAATGCCATGTCCCACATTTCGTAAAGATCAGTCGAAAAATATGACTTCTAGAGGGGTATTTAGTCAAACCGAGGAACATATCTATATCTATATCGAGGACTATATCTAAATCTGAACCGATTTCTCTCAATTTTAGTATAGATTGTCTCTGGCCCTAAAGACGAAGATGTGGCAAATTTCATTGCGATTGAAGTAAAATTTCGATCTGTACTTCGAGAACAAAAGCACAAAAAACAAGTCTGTAATCTACCACTTTCCCCGCCCTTTTCTTTTAGGCGTGGCACTCCCATTTTTACAGCACATAAGCTTTGAAGTCTCAAGATTTATCAGTAAAAGTTTCAAACCGATATCTGCTGTAGTTCAAAAGTTATGATTTTTGGAACGCGTTTTCCCAAAATCAGCCACTGTGGGTCGTATGTGGCCGGTAACAGATAGTAAAGCTGTATACATATAATAAATTCGTTATAGTATAAAGCTAAATTTGTATATATTTTATTTGGAATACTACTAGAAATTACGTCGTTCATTGCCAGACACTTAGTATGGTTGGAACCAACTGCCAGACAACATTAAACAATAATAAATTTGAATTCAACTTACGTTATTATAGGGTGTCTCGGTAAGAATGATCTTTTTCATTTTGAAATAAAAACACATATTCTGATTTTTTATTGGCATATTCCGATTCAGTATGGACTAAAATATCCGTTAAATGGCCCACACAGCTCATTACTATTTTCATAAAATCTTCCACGACTTTTTCACAGAGACGTGGCTGTTTCTCACCGATGACGCGTTGGATCTAGGATTTGAGCTCAGGAATTGTTATTCCCATAATCCGGAGATTTCACAAAACCTCAATCGCAAGGCGTCAAATCGAGTAATATTGTTGCCCAATTGGTATCAGAATTTCTTGAGATAATTTGTTGTAGAAATCGTTGCTGCAATATATTGATTGTTTCATGCTTTCATGTTTCAGGCAGGTGGCGCGTCTGGCTGAAACCACATGTCCATGTTGTCCAGTTGAGACCACAATAACTGCGTTATCATGTTCCTGTAACGAATGCCGTTCACAGTCACTGCGATTTCGACCTGATCTTCAAAAAATTAAGGCTCAATTACGCCGCTTAATCAAAATCCGCACCAGATTGTTGCTCGATGTGGTTGAACTTGTTTCTCATGGATTGCAGAGGATTTTCGGAGCCCCAAATTCGACAATTTTGTGTATTCACAATTCATTCAGGTGGAATAGCACTTCATTGGAGGATATGTTTTTTTTTTTTTTTGAAAAATTGACATCGACTTCACTTTGCTCCATTGAACGTATTACCGGCGCATTCTAGAATCTGCTGGTTTGAGCTGCTGAGTAAGCTGAATTTTGTACGCATGAAGGTGGAGGTCTGTTGGCAAAATTCGCTGCGTAGTACTACGTGAAATTTGAGGTAGTTGAGAACGATGCCGAATTGATGTTGTCGGCTACACTCTCATTTACAGCAGCAATGTTTTCTAGAGACCGATCGGTTCGAGGAGAGAGAGATCGGTTCGAAGACGCACAGGAGTCGTACAGTCAACAACCGACTCAGGTTCTTAAATTCTACTCTTAAAAATTCTACACTCTTCGAATGGTTGCTACATTAGGTGCACTTTCTCCAAGGAAAATTCTTCGAAGTTTGCGACGGGCCTCAGCATAGCTTTTCAAATTTTTGTAATAAGTTTTCACAATTATAACGCGTTGTTCTTTCATAAAGCGCTCCAGTTTTATTAATCGCAATAAATATATGTGACAGCTGCCAAAATTCAGACTTGTCACTTGCACACAAAAAAATCCAATTAGTTTTTGAACTCACGGACGTTAATAACACTTTGCTACACGGTACCTGTTCGATTTCTATGAACACATTAGTAAATGTTACATTGAAAAATATAAAACAGCGTTCAATCATATGAAGACGTTACACTTAAATAATATCAATACATAAAATAATTTAAGGACCTGTGCAAGCACATGTGTCATTATTTTCTTGCTTAATACTTTTTGTTTTATTCCCACAAACAATAAAGACAATGCACAGCAACAGACAAATGTATGTACACACATAAATTGTTATGTTCGTACATACGCTACACAAGTTCACACAATTTTCGTTGCTCTCTTGCTATCTCATTTTTATATACGTATAACCACATCATTATTCTCGTTGCTCTGAGAGTGCTCCGCACCCACACGAGCCAACTACACACTGCAGCTACATCAGTGTGTGTTTTTTTTTCGCAGTCGGACAAATCTGTGTTTTATGTAGGGGTTGGTCACCCTTATCATTTAGGGGTACGAAAAATAGATGTTGGCCGATTTTGAGACCTACTTGATATGCACACAAAATTTCATTAAAATCGATCCAGCCGTTTCGGAGGAGTTTAAAGCCAAACAATCTGTGATCGCAGTCGGACAAACTGTTTTTGGATGTGTTCACTTTGTGAGTTTAGTCCCTAACCGCGCCTATAGATGTTAACACATCAAACAATTACACTAAATTAAAAAACTGAAATCTTACTGAGTCACTCTATAGTATAAAAGCTAATTTTTGTAGATGTCACTGGCCGTTGTACGTGAAATGTTATTGTGCGCGGCTCTGGTTTATGAGAACGAGGGTTCGACCCCTGCTCTGACCACCTTAAAATTTATTTCGACGGCGGTCGCCTCGCTTAGTGACGGCGAGACTATCGAGTATCTAGCCATGAGAAAGCTTCTCAAAATACAATTCGGAACCGGTGTAAAACTATAGATCCCAATCAGTGGGTATAAAACCAGAACGCGCACAGATCACTGGTTGTGAGAAGCTCTCCCTAATCCCTACATGGGATGTATTTGTTTCACTGGGGGTGTATCAAAAGATGTTTTCTCAGTAGCCAGAAATAGTGCTCACGAATACTCAGTCACATAAGATTGGACTGACGCACTTTCACGCACGAAGATTTGTGTCACTACTCACATTCGCTCACGCTCTCGTCATCAAATTTGGAATTTACTAACACTAACGCGTCTATTACGCGCGACTGGTGCTCATCTCTAGTCAAACCATAGGCCATTGGTTACCAAAATAGGTTACAAAAATGTTCAGCAGGATTCTGCGTCGGACCATGAGAATGATTTTCTGGTAGTCCTGATTTGAATCCACTGGAGTACAAATTGTGTGATGAAGCTTTAAAGGACATGGTCTGGCACAAGAGACACCCCAACATTGATTCTCTTAAGACAGCTACTGATGACTGACCAGTGCGACTTAAAGCAGGCGTGAAGGCCATAGGCCGACATTTGGAATGAGTAATTGGTGGTCGTCGTTGGTGCAATGGTAGACCAGCTTAAATTTCTTTCGACGACTGTCACCTCGCCTAGTGACGGCGACACTATCGACAATTTAGCCATGAAAAGCTTCTCAAAATACCGTTCGAAACAGGTGAAAATTGTAGGTTCCAATCAGTGAGTGTAAAACTAGAACGCACTCAGCTCACCTCTCCCTAATCCCTACATGGGATGTAACGGGAAACCATTTTGGAACGAAGTTCCTTATCGCACGTTGCGTGATGGGGGCTAAATGAAAAAAATTAAAGAACTTGTTTTAACACTATTATGCTACATCCCAGTATTATCAATTATATTGGGTACTTTCGCTTTGGTTTGTGTATAGACTAACATATGTTGGGAAATTTCTTGTGTAATGGAAAGTTTTCTAGATCATTTAACCAATATTTAGTATATATTGTAGTTTTGAACCCAATAAAAAGTAAATTTGGAAAGTGAAAGAAGTTTAAAAAAAAGAACATTTCCTTAAATAAGTGTCTTTTCTTCAAAAAAGTAAATTTTCTCAGAAAAATACCTATTCGTATTCTTAAACAAAGTAATTTTTCTGAAACAAAATACCTTATCTTAAAGAAGTACATTTGCTTAATTATTCTTACAAAATGTACCTTTTATTAAAAAAAAAGTATTTTTTTAAATAAGTACCATTTCTTTAAAAATTACAAATTGCCTTTTCTTAAAAAACTACGTATTCTTTAAAGAGTAAATTTTTTGAGATTTTCTTGAGATAAGTACCTACTCGTAAAAATGTACATATTCTTGAAAAAAAGGACCAATTCTAAACAAAATTCCCATTTCTTAAAAAATAACCGTTTCTTCAAAAAAGTACCTTCCCTTAAAAAAATAAATTTTTTTAAAAAATTCCATTTCTTAAAAATAAAATAATACCTTTCCTTTTAACTTTTCTGCAAATAAGTGTGAATTGTTAAAAAATACTATTTTCCTAAAAAGAGTACAACTTCTTTAAAAAATACCTGTTCTTAAATAAAGTACTTCTTTGTAAAATAAAATGCATACTCTTACGGATTTTTCTTACAGAAAGTACTTCTTCTTAAAAATAGTACCTTTTGGGGATGATGTTTTACCTTTTTTAATAGCTCTTTAAAAAAGGAACTTTTCGGGAAAATATAATACATATTCTTTCAAAAAGGACCTAAAAATATACTTTAACAAAAATAAAAAACATTCTATAGAAAAACAATTTTTCTTAGAAAACTTTTTCATTTTGCAGAAAGTATCTTTTCTTAAAGATCCATTTAAATTATCGTATTTTCAATTGGCGCATTATGCGTGTTGGAATTAACTAGTACATAATATATAGCGAAGGGAACTTTGTTCCAACCGGGTGTCCCCTAACACCTCATGTAATTTTTTTTCTATTTGGTTTTGCATTCAATCTACATATATCAGTAAATATTGAACAAAAATTTGTCTAAAAACATTCATTATGTTTAATCTTATAGCATAAAATGTGTGTAACAACAGTATTTATGTATGTCGCTACGTGACCCACTCTATTTTAACCTCCCACAATCCGATTTTTCCTACCTATTAACCTACTCACCCAATAATCATTCAATACAAACGTTGTACTGAATTTCATGTTTTGAAATGACAGTTGTAATAATAAATTCTAGCAACTTTCAAAACAATTCTCAATACGATAGCAACCCAACACAATTCCCAATTCGCAAGTTAATTTTGAATTTCTTTTATAAAATTATTGGTGCTGTTTATTTTTAGCACTTTAACCAAATTTGAGAAACTCCTAAAATGGTTTTAACACCTTTCTTTTTATTGTTATATCAAGTCGTACGTACAAGTATCCACCTCGCATGAAACAGGAAAAGCTCAAGCGAAAAAAGGCCGATAATAACGATAATAATAATAAAAGTTTTTCTTCATTTTATGTCTGATTTTAGCACGTAATAAATTCAGCCAAAAAGAGGAACGTCCGAATCACAGAAATGAAAACAGTTAAATGCTAAAAAGTGGAAATACGAAAATACAAATCAGCAGGAACACCAAAATTGGCAAGTAAAGAGTTAATGGCTTTTAAGTGGGGAGAAGCGAAAAGAAGCCAATAACTTGCCAATACGTATCGTATCATGTCTAGGCTAACCACATGCATCAATGGGCGAATGAATGAATGTATGAGTGGACGGATGGATGGATAATTGACTGACGGTCTGACGAGCGGCATGGCCACCGTCCACCTAATAAATGTTTGGATTCGTCTGATTATTCCCAGCGAAATTATTGTATTGACCATAAATACGTACGTACAGCATTTGGTGGACTCGCGCGAATTAACATCGTCAGCGGTAATTTCACTTATCCATCCGTACCTCACCGTGTTAGGTAGCACAAATGTTTAAAGCTATTTTTCTCTTGCAGCACCAATCGAATTGTTGTTGCATGCGAATTTATCGAATAGAGGAAGAAATTTAGGATGGTGTGGCTGTGGTGTAAGTGCGAACAGGTAAACTTAGGGGTGCCAGTAGTGTATGTTAGATTACATTTTTATGCATAAGCGCTTCATGTGACATAAACCTTTGACTTCATTATTTTTATTTTGTAATAACGAAGATAGCGTATTTCACCAATCTGCGCATTTTTTGCCGTTTATCTGCAGTTGACAACACCAATATTACGCCGGGATACACCAGGACAACAAAGAAGTAAAAAATCACATGAGGTGTCAGGGGACACCCGGTTGGAACGAAGTTTCTTTCGCTATATAAGGGTTTTTCAACAGAGACGCTACTAAAGTAAATCGATAGGGACAGCAAACGACGCCATATTTTTTCCCGCTCTTTTGACATTTCTCTTCAGTAAGGTTTGCCATTTCATCATGGAAAGATATACGAGACAACAACGAGTCCAAATTATTAAAATTTACTACCGAAATTTGGAGTCAGTGGCCTCAACTTTAAGAGCGCTACGTCCAATTTATGGTCGTTATAATCGTCCTACCAGATCAACAATTTAGCGTCTAGTGGAAAAATTTGAATCCACAGGCAGTACAAAGTGTTCCGGTACCAGTGAGACAAAGAAGTGCCCGTAGTGTCGAGAATATTGCTGCCGCTGAGGCTTCAGTTCAAGAAAGCCCAAAGGTGTCTCTCACACGTCGTTCTCAAGCGTTGGGCATCTCTGTGACGTCGTAGTGGCGAATTTTGCGAAAAGATCTTGGCCTACATCCTTACAAGATCAAATTGACGCAAGACCCGCTTAAGCACGATAAGAACATACGTGAATTGGGCTGAGCAACAACTTGAAAATGATTCGGATTTTCTCCGGAAAATCATCTTCAGCGATGAGGCTCATTTCTGACTGAATGGTTTCGTCAACAAGACAGCAATCCACACGTACTCCATGAGTCATCATTGCATCCCGAAAAAATTACGGTTTGGTGCGGTTTATGGGCCGGCGGCGTCATTGGGCCGTACTTCTTCCGTGATGATCAAGACCGGCACTTTACTGTGAATGCGAATCGCTACCGTTCAATGATAACCGAATATTTTTGGCCCCAATTGGATGATATGGACTTGGAGGACATGTGGTTCCAACAGGACGGCGCCACACAGCGAATGCCACAATCAATTTATTGGAAACCAAGTGTGGTGAACGTGTTATCTCACGAGATGGCTCAGTCGATTGGTCGCCTCGGTCGTGCGATTTGACGCCGTTAAATTATTTCCTGTGGGTCTACGTCAAGTCTATGGTCTATGCCAACAAGCCAGCGGCGATTGATGAACTTCGTACGAATATCGAACGTGAAATTGCAGCAGTATCGGCCGATTTATGCTTGAAAACCGTCGAAAATTGGGTTCAGCGTCTGGACTTCTGCAAGCGTGCCCGTGGTGGCCATGCAAAAGAAATCGAGTTCCATACATAATGGCATCGAACGTACTTTCACAGGAATAAAGAATTTCATTGGTATCTAAAACTGGTTTTGTTTTATTTAAAAAAACCTTTGGTGGCGCTCTTATTGTAAAACCCGATATTATGTACTAGTTAGTTAACACGCCTTAAGCGCCTGTTGAAAAATACTGTAATTTAAATGGATCTTTAAGAAAAGATACTTTTTGTAAAATGATAAACTTTTTTAAGAAATTTTTTATTTATTGAATGTATTTTTTTTAAAAAAAAAAAGTATATTTTTAGGTCCCTTTTGTAAGAATATATATTATACTTTCCCGAAAAGGTACTTTCTTGAATGAGAGGTACTTCTTTTATTAAACGCTAGTCTTTTTTTTAAGAAAAGCTAAAATTTTTAATAAGAAGTGTTTTCTGTAAAAAATAGCCTAAGAGTATGAATTTTTTTACAAAGAAGTACTTTTTTTAAGACCAGGTGCTTTTTAAAGAAGTGGTACTGGTTTTAGGAAGAGGTTATTTTTTAAGAATATTTACTTATTTTCAGAAAGGCTACTTATCTCAAGAAAAGAAATGAAAATGTATTATTTTATTTTTAAGAAAAGGTACTTTTAAGAAAAGGAATTTTTGTAAGAAAGGGTATTTTTTTAAGAGAAGATATATTTTTTGTTTGAAGCTGGACATTTGGAATGAGTATTTGGTGGTCGTCGGTGGTGCAATGCTAGTGTGCGCAGCTCTTGTGCATGAGAACGTGGGTTCGATACTTGCTCTCTCTGACCAGCTTAAATTTCTTTCGACGACCGTCACCTCACTTAGTGACGGCGACACTATCGAGAATTTAGCCATCAAAAGCTTCTCAAAGTACCGTTCGGACCCGGTGTAAAACTGTAGGTCCCAATCAGTGAGTGTAAAACTAGAACGCGCTCAGCTCACTGGTTGTGAAAAGCTCGCCCTAATCCCTACAGGGGATCCATTTTGGAACGAAGTTCCTTATCGAACGTTGCGTGATGGGGGCTAAATGAAAAAAAATTAAACAACTTTTTTTAACACTATTATGCTACATTCCAGTATTATCAATTATATTGGGTACTTTCGCTTTGGTTTGTGTATAGACTAACATATGTTGGGATATTTCTTGTGTAATGGAAAGTTTTCTAGATGGAGCCTTTAACCAGGTACATTTTAAAGAAGTGGTACTCTTTTTTGGAAGAGGTTATTTTTTTAACAAAATTTACTTATGTATATTCAGAAAGGCTACTTATCTCGAGAAAAGAAAATGTATTATTTTATTTTTAAGAAAAGGTACTTTTAAGAATAGTAATTTTTGTAAGAAAAAGTATTTTTTTTAAGAGAAGGTATATTTTTTTTGAAGAAAACCTTTTTTTTTACGAAAGAACATTTACAATTTTTTTTACAACTTTTTAGAATTGGTCCTTTCTTCAAGAATAGGTACATGTTTAAAAGTAGGTACTTATCTCAAGAAAATTGCGCGATTTTCGAGAAATAATTCTTCGCCTGCAGCGCTTGCTTCAATATACTATGAAACAATTATTTCTCCATCGCTTATTGAAACACAATATAAAAAGGCTCAGATGTAATCTTTTTCAAATATTGAAGTTTTGGACTTTTACGTGTATTTCTTATTTCATTCTCACTATGATGTTGGGCTATTTTTCATATGAAAATTTGCCCAATTAATTTGGGCCATTTTTTTAACGAAATTTTAACCAATATTTTTGGGCGATTTTTCATATTTCTTTTGCGTTATTTTGCCTTTTTTTGGGTAAATTTCATATGTAATTTTGGGCTATTTTTCATATTTTGACCGAGTTTTAAAAATTGGGCCATTTTTTATAAAATTGTTGGGTAATTTTTCTTTAGGGCGATATTTCATGCCGCCTTGTCTACAATCAGATGTGTTCGAATAACACACCGGGGTTAACAACAAATTGGGGTTTACAGTTTTATACCGGTTCCGAACAGTTCTTTCCAAAGCTTTTGCATGAATAATTTCGCACACAATTACGCTACCGATGTCCATAAAATATTAGTAGAATATAAATACGTTAAACATATTTTGACGGAGAATAGTATCATGAATACGGGGGGGGGGCTAACAAAAGGTCGCTTAGTTGCTGTCATATTATAAATTTTTAATAAATCAAAAATTACATATTGTTTGTTATATTCTTACGATATATCACTCCAATTTTCATAAAGATTGGTCAAAATGGAGACAAGAAAACGTAAAATTAGTGAAGCAGTGTCAGCGGATATCCCTGTGCCAACGCAACAAGAAATTCGGTTTACTATTCATTTTGGATTTCGGCGTAAGCTCAAGCCTGTGGAAATATTTAGTGAATGCCAAACAGCGTTTGGAGTGTATGCGACATCCCTTGTGACTATTTCAAAGTGGTTCCGGAGATTCCACACCGTTCATTTTTCTGTGGAGGATGAACCTCGAGAAGGCCGTCCAAAATCTGGGACTGTCGATGTTAGTGTATAAGATGGTGTTAGTATGCCAATCTCTACCTGCCGTTTGCAGATTAGGCAGTGGGTCGGTAATATGTTCAAGGACCAGTGGAGACTTACTTCAACTTGCAAACAAGCCAGGGTCCTCTGGCCACAGGTGGACAGGAAGAGGACTAGGCAACTACTTAACAATTATTTAACAATGATAGGAACACTTACGGGACATTGTCTTGTAGGAAAATACGCCCTAAGATTTGGCACATTGAAACTCCACTCTCTGTAGATGCTGTATGGAAGAGGACGAGGAAACGACGAACCACCTTCTCTTGGATTGCCCTGCTCTGGCAGGACTGAGAAGTAGGCTATTCGGAACACATTTTGTTAGCGACGAACCACCTTCTCTTGGATTGCCCTGCTCTGGCAGGACTGAGAAGTAGGCTATTCGGAACACATTTAGTTAGCACCGTGACCCTACAGGAATATCATAGACAAATAGACAAATTCATTGAAAGGGCAAATTGGCTAGATGACTATTCAATAGATGCTATAGAGGAAACTGCAGGTTCCACAATAGGCTTCTTTAGCCTAAGTGTGCTAGACAGCGTGCTGTCTTGCAGCCTTTTCAACAAACCAACCAACCAAGTGTTGCGGTGGTGAAGTCTAAAATTGACGAAGATCCAAGATTGACCCATTAAATGATTGCTGACGAACTGGGATTGAATGCCATGGCTGCATCGCGAATTTCAAAAAAATAATCTTGGATACACGAACAAATCTGCGCGATGGGTTCCTAGAATTTTAACTGAAGCTGAAAAAGAGGCACGTATGCGTTTTGCTCAATATTTTCTTGACAAATTCAAAAACGGAAAGACTTCCACTTTTCAGAAAATTGTATCAGGTGATGAAGCATGGTTTTACAAATACGATCCGGAGACCAAACAACAAAGCATGGTATGGAGCCCAGAAAGTGCAAATTTGATCATTTTTAAGACTGATTTCCAAGATGGATTGATCGACTTCAAAAATGTGTCGAAATAAATGGCGATTACATTGAAAAAATACAAAGAGATGAAGAATAAAGATATAAAGTTAAAACATTTTTTGTTTAGTTTTTTCTACTCTATTAAGCGATCTTTTGTTAGCCCCCTCGTATCTTTTCTGTAGATAGTATCATGACGATAAGACTATAAGAAGTCTTGCAACTAAGTAGCTTGTTGCTACTGTTTACTAGATACAACATATGATGGGTTCGATCCCTGCTCAGACCATCTTACATTTCTTTCGACGACTGTCATCTCGCTTAGCGATGGCGACACTATCAAGTACTTAGCCATGAAAATGCTTCTCAAAATACCGTTCGGAACCGGTGTAAAACTGTAGGTCCCAATCAGTGAGTGTAAAACCAGAACGCGCACAGCTCACTGGTTGTGAGAAGCTCTCCCCAATCCATTCATGGGATGATATGGGACACCATGATTGTTATGTTGTTGATTTTTACTCCAACTTGAAAAATTTGGGTTTCCCATCCCAGCACAACCTACGATAAATGACACCTTCCTTGTGTGTGTTTTCGCTAATCCTAAAACCATTCTGGACAGACAGATTGCACATAATTTCCTATAAAATTTCTGACAAATCTAAACAATTCGCAACACATAAAATAATGCCTCGGGTTAGTAGTTTTTTGACGCTATCAAGTGGAGCGTTTCCAGCACAACTGCTTGCTGCTCGAGTGATAATTTGCACAAAATAATCAATCGATTTCACAATCCATAAAGCACAATCCAACATCAAACACAATGGAAGACCACCACATCAAATTGAATTATACATACGAGTAAATCGCACAACTGATCAAGTGAATGAATTGTGTGTGTTGTCTGTTGCGTCTTATGGGTTCTTTGGTGTGTTTATCTATTCCTCATGCTGTTTCTTAATTCAACAAATTAATCATTGTGGTAATTTATCATAAAAAATTATTGACAAATTCTTTATTCTTACTTGGCGAGTTTATGGCAAATAAAGAAACGAAACTTTCTTTTGCCCTTCCCATCTTTGGTTGAGTTTTTTTCTTTCTTTTACTTTTGGGTGAAGAACATGAAATCATCAGTTTGAAATTTGGCACAGTTCTCAATTTTTTTTGTCGAATACTGGAAATCTATCGTAAAGAAATAAGCAATTATAAACGATTATATTTTTTTTTATAAAGTTTGAACAAGTAACAGGTTGAAATTAACAAAAATTATAGCCAAGTCGACTGGATTGTGCCCTATAACGTTCTTTTAAATCTGTTCTCAGAGTTCGTATTTACTCAAATATATGTAGGGTTGCCAGACGTACTGTTTTCAGCAGCAAGCGTACTAAATTATTACTAGTTGTACTTCTGTCTGCAAAACACATAGAGTGCGCAAAAGTACTCCTTCTTAGCCTCTGTACTTCTTTTTGTAATATTTTGATTATGCCAACAATAAATATGAAATTGATTCTTCTTACCGTTCCTAGTACAGGGTGGGCCAAAAGTCACCATGGGGTTTAAAGATTTAATAACTTATTCGTTTATATATTACTTTTCCCGATTCGCTTGGAATTTTGCCAGAAGATGCTTCAAATGGTGGAAGAGGACGGGAACATGTTGAACTGTGTTTTCAAGTCTGGCGAGGCCCATTTCGATTTAAACGGCAACATTAACAAACAAAATTGTCGAATATGGAGAGCTTCCAACCCATAGATACTCCATGAGACGGAATTACATCCACTTCGTGTCACAGTGTGGTGTGCAGTTTCATCACGCTGCATTGTCGGGCCCTACTTCTTCGAAGAAAACGGTCACACCGTTACGGTTACTGGAGACACTGAAAAAAAAGTTATTTCAGTTTCTTAATGTAGCAATATTCATCAGCCACCCTGTAGTTCCAACACTCCTAAGGCGCCCGTTGAAAAATACGGTAATTTAAATGGATCTTTAAGAATATATACTTT
Source organism: Phaonia tiefii (assembly GCA_963931995.1). Lineage (NCBI taxonomy): Eukaryota > Metazoa > Arthropoda > Insecta > Diptera > Muscidae > Phaonia > Phaonia tiefii. The sequence continues at coordinate 16,691,167 of OZ008368.1, read as the reverse complement.
TTGTAGACGATAAACTTTTTTTAAGAAAATTTTTTTCTTATACAATATATATTTTTTTTATATTATTTTCCCGGAAAGGTAATTTTTTAAAGAGAGGTACTTCTCTTATTTAAAGCTAATGTTTTTTTAAGAAAAGGTACTATTTTTAAGAAGAAGTACTTTCTGTAAGAAAAATCCATAAGAGTATGCACTTTTTTTACAAAAAAGTACTTTTTTAAGAAGATGTACTTTTTAAAGAAGTGGTATTTTTAGGAAAAGATTATTTTTTAAGAAATGTACTTATCTCAAGAGAAAGGTATTATTTTATTTTTAAGAAAAGGTACTTTTAAGAAAACAAATTTTTGTAACAAAAGGCATTTTTTGAAGAGAAGGTATTTTTTTTTGAAGAAAAAGAAAAATAAAGAAACGTGGATTTTTAAGAAATGCGATTTTTTTTAGAATTTGACATTTTTTTCAAAAATATGTACATTTTTAAGAGTAGGTACTTATCTCAAGAAAAGTTCTTTTGTATCACACAAAAGGTCGGTTGGTTGGTTAGTTGAAAAGGCTGCAAGACAGCACGCTGTCTAGCAAACGTAGGCTAAAGAAACCCATTGTGATACCTGCAGTTTCCTCTAGAGCAACCATTGACTAGTCGTCTAGTCAATTTGCCCTTTTAATGAATTTGTCTATAAGACCTACAGGAATATCCTGTAGGGCTACGATGCTAACTAAATGTGTTCCGAATATCCTACTTCTCAATCCTGCCAGAGCAGGGAAGTCCAAGAGAAAGTGTTTCGTCGTTTCCTCGTCCTCTTCCATGCAGCATCTACAGAGAGTAGAGTTTATATGTTTTCCTACAAGACAATGTCCCATAAGTGTTCCTATCATTGTGGATAACCTGCCTCTCGGCAAGTTAAGTAGTTGCCTAGTCTTCTTCCTGTCCACCTGTGGCAACTTGTTTGCAAGTTGAAGTAAGTCTCCACTTGTCCTTGAACATATTGTCGGCTCACTACCTGATCTGCACACTAAGGTGGACCTTGAAATGACATTTTTGCGATATTTTGGTAGATGAGGGCTCTATTCCGTGCCTTTTTGAAAAAAATGACAATGCCGAAAAAAAAAATTAAAAAAAAAAAACATTAGGGTTGCGCACTTCACCCGTAGGGGGGAAGAATGTATGGCCGACCCCCATTAACTTTTTACCGCCAACATTTTCCCCCAAGACACCCACCCCCTATCTCCTCCCCTTAGGGGGGTCACCATACAAAAATGGAGGTTGCTCAGTATTTTCGAAAAACACCATAGGTCATCAGGGGTCACCCCTAGGGGGGCAAAATATATGACCGACCCCCATTAACTTTTCCGAACAAACTTACCCTCTATCTCCACTCCTTGAGGGACTCCCCATACAAAAATACTGAAAATCTATGTATTTACAGTTGCACAATATCGAGATTTTTTTGATTTTTTTTGATTTTTTACAGAAATTCCACCAATATTCAAGAGTGGTCATTGTTTGGAAAGTCTTGAAAAATTTGAAACGCACACGTGCTGAATCAGGTACATAGGCACCCTTAGCAGATGCCCCCATTCATCAGTACCTGGCAGTAAAATATTGCAAAATACGTAGTAGTTATAAATAGCAGTTCATTCATCGATTGTTGTCATTCAACAAGTGCCGACGACCGCGAAAAGTAAATTGATTTTTCTCCCGTTTTTTAAAAGTTAAGATGACAACACGACTTAGATCGCGCGACGATATTTTTTTGATTGGTTATCCAAGCATGAATATTACGGGGAACAAATTACCGTCGAAGAAGCAAGTGCTAAGAATGCATTTCTTCAACATTCGCAAACGAAACATGTCGAAGAAAAATAGTGCGGTTATAGTCGCGGACGCAGTGATGATTTTTTGGCGCCAAGCAGCTATTCCGACGAAAGCCAGAGGAGATGTTACAAGAAAAATAGCTGCGCTGCACGATGAGTGGGATGCTTTAAGAAAGTCATCTCACAGAAAGACTGAGTCCACTAGAGAAAAAGAGAATACGTTTTCTGATAGCTTGGATAATCTTTTCGACATCGCACACGCCAACGCCCTTGAGAAAATGACAAATACCGAAGACATTGAGTTTCTGCTAAAGCAAAGAGAAGATGGCCGGCCAGGAACTATGGGAGGTGTGGACGCTACTGATACTCGAACGAGGAAAAGAAAAGCTGAGCGCGAAGAACAAGAAGAGTTGCGACGCAAACGTGCAACGGAATCTAGTAGAGATCGGTTCGCTAAAGGCGGTAAGCTATTTCGCGCTTTGTGTGTTCGTCCAATGTTTATATTCAAATGAAATTCGTTCAATTGCAGTGGTTAAATTTTCAAGCAGTGATTCAAGCGATGATAATGGGAGACAGGACGAAAACTTCCCGGCAGAAGCTGGCCCGTCAAATGTTGGTGACAGAAGAGGTTACAAACAATGTTTTACTGAACGAGTCCTATCAGCTTTGGACAAGTGCAAAGTGACTGACCGAGACGCGGTCGGCATTATGATAGCGGCGGCAGAAGCATTTGGACGCGATCCTCAACAATACACAATAAACCGTACGTCGCTTCGGAGATGTCGGCGTTCAAATCGAGAGAACATGCTGAGTTATGTGAAAGACAATCCAGAAGTAAGATCGCATAGATTTATTTGCTCTCATTCAGAATTCTTATTCTTCAACGCGTTTCATTCATCTCCAGCTTGTCGCAGCTAAATCCTTCGTAGTCCATTGGGATGGCAAAATGCTTTTGGATTTTGTGGGTACAAAGAAGGTGGACCGTCTACCGGTAATTGTCTCGTACGGAGAAAAGAACAACTTCTTGGAGTTCCCAAAGTAGAAGATGGGAAAGGAAAAGGCCGGAGAATAGCACATGTCGTTTATCAACTGTTGGCATCTTGGCATATGACACATCGAATACAAGGACTTTCTTTCGACACGACATCAACGAACAGTGGCCCATTCTCCGGAGCCGCAGTTGCTCTTGAGCGGCTGTTGGAGAGAGAAATCTTATATTTACCTTGCAGACACCACGTATACGAACTGGTGCTAAGGGAAGTTTTTGAGACAAAAATGGGAAAGACCAGTGCACCAGGCGTTCCTTGCTTTGACCGTTTCAAACAGGAATGGGACGCTGTAAAGGTTAAACCATTCCATTCTGGCTTGATAGACGATCAAGTCGTCAGAAAAATTCCTGTGGCAATGCAAGTCGGCATAAAGAAGTTTTGCTTAGATCAATTGAAGGAGAAACACCCTCGCGATGACTACAAAGAAATGCTACAATTAATTTTTTTGTTTCTGGGTGAAAAACTTGAGAATTACCATTTCCGACCTCCAGGACCCGTTTCCCATGCTCGATGGATGGCAAAAGCCATTTACAGCCTCAAGATGTTTTTGTTTCGGAGAACTTTTCACTTATCTGTATGTGAATTGAATGGTATTCGACACGTTTGTATTTTTGTGGTGCGACTTTACGTCAAGGCATGGTTTGGTTCTTCTCGAGCAGCTGAGGCGCCGAATCAAGATTGGAAGTTTTTGAAGGACATCGTCGAGTACAAGTCCGTTGAACAGGATTTATCTCGGGTAATGATAAAGAAATTTATCGGTCACCTATGGTATCTCGCCGATGAGAACATAGCCCTTGCCTTTTTCGATGACAAGGTTTCAAATGAGTTGAAGGCCAAAATGGCCCAAGCATTGCTAGAAAATGAGAATGACGAAGGTGAAGAAGATGAAGAAGACGAAAAAGGTGAAGAAGATGAAGAAGACGAAGAAGGTGACGAAGATGAAGAAGACGAAGAAGGTGAAGAAGATGAAGAAGACGACCCGGTTCCCCCAGCTCCTCGCGTCGTAATCAAAAGCACCAGCGTTAAAAAAATCGAGGTGAAATTCAAAGATGTGAATGAGGAATTCTTGGCTAAAGACTTGAGCAACTTCGTCTCTCATAATACCAAAAATTTATTTGTACGATTTGGAATATCGCAAGATTTCATTCTTGCAAATCCAGCAACCTGGAAATCTCGCGCAGACTATCAAGAAGGTCGTAGAATTGTAAATAACTTGCGCATTGTGAACGACACTGCCGAAAGAGGAGTAAAAATGATACAAGATTATAATAGAATACTGTGTCAAGGCGAAGAAGAGAAACAGTATTTACTACATGTTATCGATTCTTACCGCAAGAAATACCCATCAGCGAACAAAAATATGTTAATTTGACTATATTATATTAAGAGTGCTTAGTAGTACTACTCAATTACAGCTTCTTTTATTTTTGTATGGGGAGTCCCTCAAGGAGTGGAGATAGAGGGTAAGTTTGTTCGGAAAAGATGTTGGGGATGAAAAGTTAATGGGGGTCGGTCATATATTTTGCCCCCCTAGGGGTGACCCCTGATGACCTATGGTGTTTTTCGAAAATACTGAGCAACCTCCATTTTTGTATGGTGACCCCCCTAAGGGGAGGAGATAGGGGGTGGGTGTATTGCGGGAAAATGTTGGCGGTAAAAAGTTAATGGGGGTCAGCCATACATTCTTCCCCCCTACGGGTGACCCCTGATGACCTATGGCAATTTCCCCCCTAATTTTGGCAAAGTGGACCTTTTTCTCGGCTCGTGCGCAACCCCTAATGTTTTTTTTTTCTAATTTTTTTTTTCGGCATTGTCATTTTTTTTCAAAAAGGCACGGAATAGAGCCCTCATCTACCAAAATATCGACACAAGGTCCACCCTACTGCACACGGCAGGTAGAAATTGGCATTCTAACACCTTCTTTTGCCGGAAGAACCTGTGCCGTAGTACCCTGTCTAGCTAACGCATCCGCTACGCAATTGCCTGGATGTCACTGTGTCCCGGTACCCAGGTGAGCCTGATGTGAAAATACTCTGCCATCACCCTAAGTGATGAGTGACGTTCTTTCACCGTCTGGGATATAGCAAACATGGCTTCCAGGGAATTTATGGCAGCCTGGCTGTCTGTGTAGATACATATTCTCCGGAGGGTTGTGACACTACTTTTCAGAAGTTCAGCAACCTTCAGTATGGCGGTTATTTCACTACAGTGATCAGGCAGCATGAAGGAGATATTTACATTTAGGTCCGGTGAATGGACCCCATAGCCTACTTGCTCGTCCAACTTTGATCCATCCGTGAAAAAATCTGATACTACTGGTATCCCCTTCCAGTGACTTTTCCCAGGTATTCCTGTTCGGAATAGAAGTCCTTAGATTTGTCGCTGGTAGAAGGTAGGGGATACAGTTGTCCGTTTTTACGGGAATAGAGTTGATCCGGTGTAGTAATTCAGCGTGTCCGGAATGCCCCGATATCAAAACGCCACAATCTCTGATTCTCACCAGGGATGTAGCGGCTGCCGATTCGGCCATGATATCAGGAGTACAGATGTTCACGATAGCGCTAAGTGCAATGCCTAACGTCGTACCCATTGCCCCAATAACGCTAATAAGTGCTGATCTTTGAATTTCCATCAAGGTATTCAGAATATATTTCTTTTGGAGGGACCTCCACCAAACTACGGTGCCATAGAGAAGTATTGGTCCGACTATTGCCATATAAATACACATGGTAATCTTAGGAGACAGTCTCCAGCGCTTTCCTATCGGCCCTTTACAGCAGTAAAGAGCAACAGACGCCTTTCTCACCCTCTCCACCACAATCGGTTTCCAAGACAATTTTCTGTCGAGAATTATTTCCAGATACTTAATCTTTTTCGTCGAGTGTAATTGCACCCCATTCACTGACGGCAGTTCAAATGCGGGTATTTTATATTTCCGAGAGAACAAGATAAGCTCGGTTTTAAGTGGGTTAAGTGATAGTCCGTTGTTAGCGGTCCAGTTCGAAATCAGACTAAGTAGGCTAGGCTGGTTGTACGAATTCTA